>WAAE01016695.1:70605-175952 GCA_013400495.1 Nicator chloris
GAAGGGAAGGGAAGGGAAGGGAAGGGAAGGGAAGGGAAGGACCCTAGGACAGTCACAGGCAGCCTGACACAAACAAACCCTTCTGCTCATCTCTCTCTGGGCTCTTCAAGCCCACTGCCCCTGCTGTTTGCTCACAGCCCAGCAGACTCAGAGATGCAAGATGCATCACTTAGGTGATTTCTGTATTGAATTTCAACCAAGAGGAACTTCAAGTGGTCCCAGACCAACCTAACTGGTGGCTGAGTGGTTAAAAGTGTTACATTAAAGTCATGGCCTCTCTTCTGGATCTCTTTTATGCCATCATATCTCATGAAATGAGTCTTTAGCAAATGTAGCCAGAGAAGAAGTCATACTCAAATATCTGCTCTAGTTTCCAGAGTGGAACCTGAATAAGCAGGAATTTCTTGAATCTCCCATCACTCTCTAAAGACCAGAAACAGGTACAGCAGGGGAATACCAATAACAGGTCCTCTCATGCAGCAGAGTCTGATCAGCATCTCTCCCTGCTTCCATCTCTTGTTTGATGCTACTGTCTCCCACCTGAGTCCTCAGCATCTTCACTAACAGCCAGGACAAGGACCAAATGGCCAGGCTGGGTGATATGGGACTCCATGACAAAGACAGCTTCCTGTGAGCCTGGAGGATTCACACAGGGAGATGAGAGCTGGTGCTCTTCTGCAAGGTGTTTCTTCACTACTATCAACCCCTGCAAGAGGCTTCTTCCACTCAATCTTTCCATTTTAGCAATTAGTAAATTGGGCAGCGTACCTCAGTGGAAATACACCCTGGTACCCTCTGCATGCCCTGGAGCAGTACTCTGAGGAGTGCCATGCTGAGCCCTACAAGACTGCCTGGCCTTTAAGGGTGGCCAGGCTGGCAGTAGCACAGTGCCACACTGCACATCAGCTCGCCTGGGGGTAGCTTTATTCCTAGGCAGGATGTAAAGATAAGACAGTATATTCATAAAAGGACACAGGAGAGCACAATAGTGATGCAAGGCTACAAGAAGAATTTAAAACAAAACAAAAAAAAAAAAAGGAGACATTTGCAAAAAGTAACAGCATTCCTCAGTTCTTTCAGTACCTTAGCTGTGGTGGGAGGCTCACTAACTGGTTTTTATGGCTCACCCCGGGCAAACACCTCTCAGAAAGGCTTTTAGAGCAACAACATTTTTTTTTCCTCATGTTAAGATGAATAGCAGATACAGAGCAGGTGCTCTGGGCAAGTTGCCTCTTCCTTGTGTACAGGGAAACAACCCCCCCAGCTTTGCCTTCCTGCAGGTGTGCCAATCCCCCTTGTGACAGTGCTCTGCAGCATTGTGTAATGCTAAGGCTGGGCATCCCACTCTTAAATTATTTTAATATACGTTTTGTTGCATATTTGAATGAACCAATTTCTGAGTTAAGTCCTTTTAAACCAGGTTAACTCCAAATTTCATTATTTAAATGCATCTTTTCATAATATAACCAAAATTAGCCTACTCTTAACATGTAGTAGTTTAAGCACAGCAGTTATGAGTGATAAAACTGAGATACAGAGTGTTTGAATTGTTGGCATGTCTGCTGTTAGCTCTGGAGAAAACCACAGGCTGATTGTCTGTGGCTGAAGAAACCCTATGGACACCCAGGATGCTGCACAAGTGGTTTGCATGCAGTGGGCAGGAGCAGAAAGGTGATGCAGGGTGGTCAGCAGAGCAGGTCCTTGTACTCTCCTACAGACACCACCTCATCACTGATGACAGTGCATCACCCACAGGTGCAGCAATTGTCTGTCTGTCGGTGCTGACAGCAACCACTCCACCACAGGAGGAGCAGGGAGAGCCATGGAGACTGGCACTGCTGCTTTCTCCTGCTGCAAACCAGCAGCCAGGCCCCAGGCACTAAAGCCCTGCTCCTTCCATTGATGTCACACAGCCAGAGCAGCCCACAGCAGCAAAGGAGCTGTTTGACATGGCACAGCTGCTCAAAAGGCTCGTTCTCCCTAGCCACTCCATTATCAGCTTGGGAATCAAAGGATTTTGTTCTCCCCAGCAGCTGAGCAGGCAAGGTTTACACACAGCTTTCCCTTAGCACTGTGTTTTAATCTCTGCTGCAGCAAAGTCCCCAGATAGGTCCTTGGTACTACTGTGCCTTATTCCCAAGGCTGTTCATTCCTGCCATCATTCACTTTGACGGTCCCAGCACACAGAAACAGAAATTAGTAGAAACCTTTGCATCGAATCCCGTGCCATCAGGAGCTTCCTGTGCCTTTTAGAGAAACCCAGGTTGATGTAGAAAGTTCCCTGTGGCACCCTGACAGTTGTTCTTAAGTCTTGAGTGAGGGCAGTGCCTCTCCTGGTCATGAACCTGTTTCGTGATGCCCTCAGACAGGTGAGCTAAAAGTCCACAGAGGCTGGAGACCCGCTTGTTTTGTTTTTCTGGTTATTGTAAGCAGCAGCAATGGTGTCAACTTTTCCTGCCACACGGGACTGCAGACCTATTTTCAAGTTTTACAAGGGTGATGCAGGGATCCAAAAGGGCAAGAGGGAGCTGTGGCAACAGTAGAAATGAAGCCTACTTCTATTTCTGCTTTTAATCTATTAGGCCAAAGAGCAAAGCAGGGTCTGAATGACTGGTACTTACATGGGAACGTGGCGAGATCCTGAAATCCATCATAAAATGTTTTTCCAGTGGTGTTTGACAGTGATTTGTCAATAAGCAAGACCTTGCACATAGTGAAGGTGGCTGACATCTGCAGTGGAGGAGGTAGGAAGGAAAAAGGTTCAGAGTACAATTATACCTGTAATGAGATCACCAAGAAATGGCAGAGAGGAGGATCAAGCTCGTCAGCAGAAACTGGAACAACTACGTGCTCCCGAGCATGGAGCAGAAACTGGGAACGTGGCTGCAAGAAGTCAGGTGTCAAGGGCAGGGTGATACTTTTAGCACACACAAAAAAAGTAAAGTTTATTACACAGCAGCTGTGAGTGCTTTAAAAGTATCTGTGAAATCAAGAAGAAAAAACATGAAAAACCCCTCTGTAGATTTGCTTTCACCAGCTCCCATATGGTGGGAGGACTATTCAAGGAGATCTTCCAGCTCTCTCCCATGATTATTCCATAATGTAAAATATTAATATTGTGTGGAGGAGGTTAGAGAAAGGATTTTCTTCTTTTTCCTATGTTTAAAACTTTTTTTTTTTCCCTGACAGTTGTTCTTTTATCTCAGGAAAAAAAAGTTTACTGAATTATGCCAGGTGGCTAATTAAAAGCTGTTCCAGAGAAAATACAGACCCTTGCTAGCATATAGAACTTTTAAGACAATAACTTTTATAAAGAAAAACTTTGCAAACTTTTTTTTAACAAGGAAGCTACAAACAGGCTTTTGTGTGCAAAATTAATAAACTTATGTAGAGCTATCAAATTCCACAGGGACTCTCAGCTACCACTGGAAGGAGAAAAATTTGGCCTGGGGTACAGCTACGCCCTCCCTTCCTTTCTTCCATTTGTGAGTTTTCATGCATTAAGGCTATTTTGAGTTCCATAAGCAAAGAGAAGGAACAAATCAAAACCAATATCCCTAATAAAAATCTTCCCTCTACAGTGACAACAGGAGTTATGTAAGACTCTTAAATAGTGTCACTCTTAAATGGGAGAATTGAAAATGTCAGGGTGTAACCATAAGAAGAAGAAATAAGCAGTGTGAATTTAAAGATTTTTTTTTTTCCTGGAAGTGTCAGCAAATCAGAAAATGAAAACCACTCAGCTCATACTCATAAAGCTTAGAAATTGTCTCAGCACCAGTTCTCAGTCTGCAGGCAAGTGGTGACCACAGCTGTTCTTTAGCCACCAGCCATGAGCTGCAGAAAAAAAAGTTTTACAGACTAATATCTCCTATTGTTTGAATTTGGAAACCAAGTCCAGAGAACATCTCCAAACCAGTGTTCAAAAATCACAGTGCAGACTCCTTTCCATTTTTCCAAGACAGGTTCCTCTGGCATACTGTGGACTTGCAGCAGTCCAGATCCTGCCTCCTGCCCTATTTTTGTCTTTTTACAGATATTTCCCTGATACAGTGAGAATTCCTGTGCCCTGCAAGCCAAAGTGAATTTCTTAGCCAGACACTGAAGAGGGAAATCAGGCAGAAATTTCAGGTATGCAGGACAACCAATGCAATTTACATTTTCTGATCACCCTTATCTAAAAAGATGCTTGTGACTAGTATTTCAAGCTGGGTTAAATAATTTCACCTCTGAAGCTATGTGTGCTGTTGCTCTGGGGTTTCAGTTCCATTTTCTGGATGGCTTTAGTCATGTTCAAGTGAAAACAATAGTTTTCAAGTGAAAGGACTATGTCATTGATGGAAACAATGTAGAATAACTGTTGGAAACAGCAATAGCAAAAGACCAAAGCGCTGCATTTTGGCTCAGGCACTGGATCAAGCAAGGTAAATCCACTGTAAAGTTTGTGTTGCTCTTTTTAGTTGAATCCATCTCCAAACAACAGCTGCTGCTCAGCAAGTTATGGGTGTTGAATCACTTTTTCATCTCATGGTCATTAATAATTTTTCTAAAAAGGAAACAGGCCCTTAGCGCCCCTGGTTGCTCCTTGCAGCTGCTGCAGCCAGCACGGCACTGATGCCTTCCACCCACCTCTGCCTTCCAGCGCCGTCTGTGCTGGGAGCTGGGCATCCTCACACCTGCTTCTGTGGCTTCTTCTCTGCCAACACTTTAAATAATGGTGAAAGCAACCTGATTTAAAATGCCAGTCCAAATCCATTGGCGTCTGCCAGGCTTCCTTGTGGGAAGGAGAAAAAGCTCAGAGGTATTCCTCATGACCACCTTCCTGCAGTGCCCTGTATGTCCTCCCTGGGGGACTGGGAAACTGGGGAAGGTTTCGCTGACTTCAGGATTTTCGGGGCATGCTGTGAAGTTCAGAGTCTAACACAAATCCATATAGGTCAAACAATTTAATAAAACTTGGGTGAAAGAATTGCACGGAGAATGAAACACCCAGCATAACAAAAACGTCTCCTCATCATGCAACCCTGGAGGGCAGGTACCCCTCTCTGACATCCACTGGCAGTCTGGCATTGCCACCAGGGACCAGCAGCAGGCATGAGCAGACAGTGGTTGCTGCCTGGTGCTGATAGTTGTTCATTCTGCAGAACAGAAAGAAGATGTCATTATTCCTGCTAACAGAGTGAGGTGTTTCAGTAATAACTCTGAAACAGATGCTGGTAAGGAGTGACTAGTATGCCTAAACATGCCCCTCTAATGACATTTCATGTGCTTTAGGGTATCTGAGCCGTTCTTACAGGGCTGTCAGGTCTGATACTGGACCTCTGGGAAAGCAATTGCCCTTCTGGATCAGCCACTGGAAGTCAGACAGAAAAGCAAGGGCATCTCAAGTAATGCTAGACACGCGTGTTCAGGAACCTCAGTCATTCCCAGAGGATCCAAAGGCATGCCCTTCATTTGCTGTATTGTTTGAGCAATGTTCTCTGTAGCAAAAATAGACACAAAGGACATGTAAAACAAAAGCTAAAAGCTATTTAACTGCAAGGAACTATTTTCACCTGAATACTGTGTGGTTTCTGGAGTAGGAAAAAAGTCACCTACATTTCTCTCATTGTTAATATTCCTTTTTATTAGTGTTAGTCTTTCCAGCTCTACAGGCTCTTTCTCTGGCTCTTGAGGCACTTTCAGGATAGTTAATCCTGTCCTCTTACTGACTAGGTAGCTAATATCTCACTTGGCATGTGGGTTGCAACCACCATTAAATGCAGTGCCATTATGTTACTTGGTAAAAACGACTGACCCCCACCTGGCTGCAATCTCCTTCCAGGGAGTTGTAGAGAGCAGTAAGGTCTCCCCTGGGTCTGCTTTTCTCCAGGCTAAACAACCCCAGCTCCCACCAGCCATTCCTCGTGAGACACGTGCTCCAGCACAAGCTTTGTTGCCTTTCTCTGGGGTTGCTCCAGTACCTCAAAGTGCTTGTAGTAAGGAGTCCAAAACTGACCACAGGATTCATAGTGTGGCCTCACCAGTGCTGAGTGCAAGGGAATGATCACTCCCTGACTCCTGCTGGACACGCTTTTTCTGACAGAATTCCATGTGAAAGGGACTCTGATGTGTCCCTTGTTACTCTGCCCTTCCAGGAAACTTCTCTTTGTTCATTCCTCCTCGTTCAAAGAGATTCAGAAACCCATGCCCAACACTGTACTTTTATTTAATTTCTCTCTTCATTAGAGCCCTTTCTCCTCCTCCCTTCTTGGATGACCTTCTGGACCCTGCCAATTTTTTTATGCAATAAATGCACAGTACCTAAGAATCTGTTTCGAACACAGTATCCTTTTCATGAAGAGGGAATGCTCCACCCAGATTTCCCATCTCAAAACTTGTTCAGCGCTTTAGCGAGATGTGAGGATATATCTGCACAATCTGCAGGTGCAAAACCCTGGAAAGCTCCAGTCACCCAAGCCCAAGTTGTACTCCTGGAGATTTCATGTGATGGACTCAGTGTTTTCACACTTCAACTCAGTTCTTGTATTTCTGCAGTAAATATCCTCATTCCTCAGTTGTTTTCTACCAAATATAGTATCTATTAAACTGGGGTTTCACAGGTTGGCAACTTTTGTGGTTTTAACTTCTGCTACTGAAAGAGAGTGGTAGGTCCCAGCAGTTTCATCTTTCCTTCCACCTTTTAAAATGTAGATAATTAATTGAAAGGGGTAAAAACCCTCAGGTATTTGTGGATGGAAAAAAATATATCTGGTTATCAAAACATGTGTTCAACAGATGGTGGTAAAAATGCACTACTCTTTTTGCATTTAAAAAATAGTTTTTAAATCCTCATTTTTCAAGAAACAAACAAGGAACAAATCTTCTACTGTTGTAAAAATTGTACTACTAAGAAAAATTGTTCCAAAATAGATCCTAATTAAGTTGCCAACCCTCCAGTGTTTTCAATGCTCACAACTTTTTGGAACTTTTTCTCAAAGAAAAAAATTCAAGTGATTATGAGTGGTCACTTGAGTGATCACTTGCAAGTGGTCTTAGAGGCTCTTTGCAGAGAGCAGTTAGATCTGCTGGCTCTTTCCTTGATGTCACAGTAGTAGAACAAGATGTTTCATAATGGCACACCTACTTGCTCCAAACAGGGGTTTTCACCTCGTTTTTGAACCCTATGCATACATACACATCCGTGGTCATACATATGTTTGTATGAAATACTTATGCACAAAACTAGTTTGCAGTTCTGTTTCTTGTGTTAGCCTTCACAGTCAGCACTGCCCAGAAGCTGATCCAAGCAAAACCCACCTGCAAGTTGGCCAGCAATGCCAGTTGTTTTGCTGAAAGCCTCATGACTGTCATTCTCTGTGTCCTATTTACTGGCATAGAAGGTGCTCAAATAGTGATGGTCAGAGAGTCAGAAAAGCAGCGGGCACTCCCTGGAGCTCCCGCTGGCCTTACGTAAAACCCTTCCATTCTTTATTGCCATTAAAGCTGGTTGGCAGTATTCAGACATCCTCTTTGGAGCTCTTCGGAGAGGATGTATTTCTCATTATTTATTTACTGAGAAACAGAGAGGCCCCGTTCTCAGTGGGACCATATGCTGATCTACTACCATCCTGCTGATCAGATATATTCACATAAAACTCTCCCCAATGCAGTGCCCACTATGCTCTCCCATAAAGCCTAAAGTTATTTCTATTTTCAGGGCAAGCACCTCTCCTGCTGTACTTGCCTGGCTTACCCAAGGCATCTCATTAAAGGTGATCTTCTACCTGGCAGAGATAATTAAGTTGTTACAGACTGGGTAGTCCAGGAAGCAAGTTTGCCACTGACAGGGGCAATTTTCTCACTAAAATTAGGCAGATCTTCTGAAAAGGGAAGAGGTGGATGTGCTTACAGCAAAAAGAGAACATGACAGAGTATGAGAGCTTTGTGCTGAACCGCAGACAAGGGGATGGAAAGCACAGCTCCTGGGTTCAGTGGCATGTGCTTTAACACAACTGTGTGAAGGCAGCTGCGTGCAAGCATAAAAACCCTTGTAAATGTATGCAAGCACATAAAAGGGACTGGACACAAAACAGAGCTTATCTCTTGCACGCAAAACTTTCCTACTGAAGCAGACACTTAGTCACCACAAGCTCGAGTCTCTCCTCCCACCATTGCAAGAAAATACGGAAAGGTTCCTTGCCTCCCTTCTGCCCTCCTCACCTCATGGTTTCCATTTTATTAAAGCAGATTGGCTTTCAGAAATCCTTCCCTAATAGAAACATAGGAGACAAGCAGTTGTCATGGGGAAATGCTGGGTCCCTGCTGATAACTGTGTGTGGCTCAGACAATTCTCTCCTTATATTTCGATTGAGATGGAATGATAAAACACCTTTGTGCCAAAAGGGTTATGAACATGTGTAGTGATCACAGTACTTGCTTCACTTTCCTGAAGTCGTGCTGTCGGTAGCACTTTTGGACCTGGTTTGTCCCACCCTCATGTGTACTTCAGTTGCCAGCAGCGGGAAGCCCAGACAGCCCTGGAGGCAGGAGGAGCAGAGAAATGGGAATGGAGGCTGCCCCTCATGAAAGTGCCCAGGGGGTCATATCTGAGTAAGAGGGATAGCCAGGCAGAAATCACAGGGTTTCTGGCAGTGCCCTCTCCATTCTGACACTGTCCTTTGAAAGAGTGTGAATATAAGGGAAAGAAAGTTCTTGTTCCACCTTTGTTTAATGCAAAACTGCAGATTGAATTCATTGTGTGTGTCTGATGAGAAAATGATGAAAGAAACCTTAAGTCCTTTCTGTTGGAAGTTTCTGCAATGCAGTGCACAAGTTATCCACACCTTTTACTGAACTGGTCCCTTAGAGGAAAGGCTGAATACTCATGAATGGTAAAAGAGAAAAGGAACTGCTTTTAATTACAATATTCAGATATTCATTTCAGTACCAACTATTCCTCTTAAGATCCTGAAAGGATCAACTGTTTGTTACTGCAGCACGCTCAGCCATGAACATTTTCCTAGGTAGCATGACTGGGGGTTATTTAAAGCATATACACAGCTAAGAGAAGGTTGAAGCTGGAAATTTCCAAATGAACGCTTTTTCTTCCTCCCCTCTTTCTGTCTTGTCTGCCTGCATCACAAGCAGCCCACTTTCCTGTTTGCCTAATGCGTCAGGGCGATGTCCTGTGAGGGTTTGAGCTATTTCATCACTTTACACCTGTAGTGCCACAGTAACATTCCAAAGTCCTCAGGAGGCACTTTTCTCTCAACATTACGCATCCCCTCGATTGCCCATCCATGGAAAGAGATTCATGACTAATGTGGTTGGTGTCACAGGATTCCAGCGGCACAGCAGTCAGCACGGAATGCGGCACTAATTGCCAACAGCACCTATCTGCTCAAATTACTGTCGGAATGCTAACCTTGGGAAAAGATATTTTTATGCATAAGCTTTTCTGCAAAAGAAATATTACTGGAAGTGAAACAGCCAGGCTTTCAGTTATGAGAGTGAGCTCTGCTTTTGCCCTTGTTACTGCTGCTTTCACGAGGGAAGAAAATATATCTTCAGACCAATTTCCCCGTTTGAGGTTAATAAAAAACTCGTGTTTGAGGTTAATTAAAAAAAAACAAAACAAAACAAAAAAAAAAAAAAAAAAAAAGAAAAAAACAAAACAAGTGGCCATGGTAATTCTGAAGGGGGGAAAAAAATCTACACGCTGTTATTTTGTAGACAATGTTGTTTATTTTAGAAAACAAATTTCTTAGATGACTTAAAGATAGAAAATGTAATGTGAAAAATATTCTCATTTGCAGTACAGCATTTTTAAAGGGGTGTGTGTGTTTCGTGTGGCATAGCACACAGAAAGCTTTTTAGGATACATAGAGAAGTATTTTTCAAACATGTCACAAGGGACTGATTTTAGGATAGTTCTGTGCCACCTGCTTCTACAAAAATCTGTTTGGCTTTTGCAAGAGGGTCCAGCTTTCAGGGGTGAGGATCTCTTGGCCACCCTGGGCAGCAGTTTGGGTTCAGGATGGTGAGGAAGTTTTATCACTTGCCAGAATGAAGCTCAGCACAAAACAATTCCCCAGAAACAAAACAACAGTGAAGAAGAGAACCTGTTTCAGGGATGTGGAGAGAGAGGACAGAGAAGGGATGCAAGTTGTATCCGCTGGCAAACTAACGAGTACAAACTAATGATCTCGATGACCACAATGTGGTCCTAGACCCAAGGAAAATATTCCTTTCCCAGAGTAATCAGTCCCTTGCAACCTGAAGATTGCATAAGGTTTCTGAGCGAGAAAATTGAAAAAAAAAAATTAAAAAAAAAATGAAAGCATTCTTAAGACTGGTGAAATAATTTTCATGGTTTAACTATTTTTCCCTAACAGATTCTTTGTTTTAGAGAATGACACCGTTTATCTCAGCAAACTGTTGATTAGGATTTATTTCTTCTCTCACAAAAACCTCCCACCTGGAGTGGAGGAAGTGTTTTCGAATCATGCTGCTGACCAGAATAGCTCCTTATTTCTCAGCATGCCATTTCTATCATAGGTACATCAATTCCCACTGCACTTGAGAACTATTCAGCACCAAAACCCATCATGAATTATACACTGAGATCTCACATACAAAATGTTCTCATGTTTACTCACCCTACTGTTAACTTCCCCAAAAGCCAGTTAAATTACCTTTCCTGTGGACAGACTCTTCAAAGCAACATGATTCCTGTGTTCATTTTCCAAAAACAGGAAATCAGCTTAATCTGGGGGTTTGTTCTCATCGCTCTTGAATTCCCTGAGCTGCAGTTTTAGGTAACTGCTCATCTTTTGCTACAAGGACCAGTAGCAAAGTAAGTAAGGTGATGCACTGTGATGCCTAATACACGTATTCGTCTTGCTCCAGATTCATCCTAAAACCTGCTCTCTATTGTCCTGGCTTAAAATAGGACAAAGGCACTGGGATATGAAAAGTTGCCAAATATCATGCAAACTTTTTATACATATGCTCTAAAAATGATGATTGTTCAAAAAGCATGAAAAGTCTATCTTTAAGACAAAAATATACTCAAAAAAAAAGGAAAAAAAATTGAAAAACTGGAAGATGAAAGAAACTGCCTTTCCAAGAACCAGAGAATGGTTAAGTTTAGAAGGGATCACTGGAGGTCATCTAGTCCAACCTCCTTGCTCAAGCAGGATCCCCTAGAGCATGCTACTCGTGATCCTGTTCAAATGGCTTTAGAATATCTCTAGGGAAGGAGATACTCACAATGCATGCAAATGAAATAATGAGGTATTTTAATATCACTTCTATTCATCCACATGCTATTCATTACCTGAGCAATCCACATTGAAAATGAAACTTTTACATTCACACTCCTACAAGCAAAAAGCTGAGGCAGCAAAAGCAAAGTTCAATTAGCAGTTACCTGGCAGCTCAATTAGCAATTCCCTTCAATGAGCTCCACCTGGGCTGTTATAGCCCACTGGCTCTGGGATAGTTCAGCAGCAGCAGCTAGCTAAGTTATTTGGCTCTGTACTGTTATCATGAGAAATGGAAACAATGCTAAAGTAATTATTCTTCAGGACACAAGAAAAATTAGTGTTTTGACTAATGAAACATGGTAAGCTATGAAGCCTCCATTAATATTATCAAATTTTTTAATGTGTTGGATGATGAAGCATTAAGCTTTCTATAGCATTTGCTGATTTCGGCTCTTAGGAATACTGACCTTTTAAAACTCATTGTGCAAGTGACTGTATCCTAAATTGCTATTAAGAGTTTTTCATAGGTTTAAATACAACACTGGGGAAACAAATTCTTCAAACTTGACCCTTGGAAGACCTGAGTGACAATAGTAGCTGTAACTACTCTTTTACCATTTGCTGACTGGTTTGGGGTTTTTTTGTCTTTTTTTTTTCTTTTTTTTTTTTTTTTTTAAACCAGGGAATAAGGGTTAGATATGGGACAAATATTAATTTGTTCAAAGCAGCATCCAGTCATAGGTATGAGCAAAGGAAGTATTATGTCCAAGGAAAGTATTATCAAAGCAGCTGATCCACAGATCATCTATAACTTTGAAAGCAGCTCTATTTGAGCTATTTCGTATCTCCATCTGGTTGCCTCACTGTCAGAAAAGCAACTGCATATCAATAAATTTTCAATGAATGATGCAGGAGGTTTTTTCTTTTGACAGACCAATATTCAGTCTGAATTTTTTGATTTTACAAATGATTCTACATTTAACAGGCAGACAATTCTTAAGAAACTGTTTCAATCACCTCATGCAGAAGCCCTCACCAAAGCCCAATTTGATTTTTGCCTGACTTTAGCCTATAAATCTTTAGGTCACCTCTCTCATTTCATGATTTTTCAACACAGGAAATTAGCAGACTGAAAACGTGGAGAAATTACCTTCCTCTTTTCTTCTTATTGCAAAGAAATATTGAAAATATTCTCCAATCCCAAATCCAAAGTGTGCAGCATAATGCATTTTTCTTCTTGCAAAGTGCAGCAAAGTCAGTCAACATAGTCAAAACAAAATTTCTTTTGCCTAACTTTCCTTTCTGCCATCTCGCTCTCTCAAGTCTTTGTCCTCAAGGATGGAGGCAAAATACGAGGGCAAAAACTATGGAGCATCCTCTGACCTCACCTGAAGTGGTTTCCCAAGTCACACAAGCACAATGGAGGATGCTGACCACTATCCAGTCAGGCTGGTGTGAATTTCTTTGTTCATGCTTGGACTTACACTGACCACTCAAGCCAACAATTAGAGAGCACATAACCTGGGAGACCATTCAGAGCTTGACTGGGAAAATTTGCACTGGGAACATTTTCATTCACCGTGGAATATTGTCAGTGTTCACAGAGAGTGTCCCTATTCACAAAACTCTCAGGGTGACCCATGCTTACCATCAGCCCATGGTGACAGCTCAGAGTAGCTGACACAAGATAGAGTGAAAACTCTGCTAGAATTAAAAATGTAATAACAGTAACCATAGAGATGTTTCCCACCTATTTTTCTCTGAGATAAGGTATTACAAGAATTTCTTACAGAATCAACAGCATGTGGTACCATCTCCCAGGTGACAGAACCTGAGGAAGTGGTCTCAAATTTCACTAGAGGAGGTTGACTGGATATGAGGAAAAAACTTCTCGTGGAAAGGGTTGTAAAGCTTTGGAACACACTTCCTAAGGTAGGTCAGGTCACTGTGCCTGGAGCATTCAAAAAATGTGTGGATATGGCACTTGAGGACATGGCTTAATGGGGAACATGGTAGTGGTGCTGGGTTGACAGTTGGACTTGATAAACACAGAGGTCTTTTCCACCCTTAACAGTTCTATGATTCCACAATAGCAGTGTCATGTTAGATAGAGTAAGGTTGGGTTAATTCGTAGATCAAAAGTAGCTGTCATTAGAGAAAGGCTGTGCAATTAGCAGGGCTGTTTTTATAAGCTCCAATTTGTTCAGAACCTCTTCTGATGGTATGAAAGCCCAAATGCTCACAAAGTTTGCTTGCAACAGCAGCAGGCCAAGGCCACCTCTTCCAAAACACTGGATTACCCTTCCTCCCCAGTCTGCTGTATAATACTGTCAATACCAGATTGCTGTGCACAGCTGTTTCAGCTTCATGTTTGAGTTTCTTCCTTCACTAAATATTTCACTGTTTCTCAGTTCAGCAATACATACACTAGGGCTTCTGGGCATGATTTTTCCTTCTGGGATCTGTCTCTCTGGCTTCTCCATGACCTAGTCACAGCTGGCACCCCAGACACTTCCTTCCAGCATAGGCTCTCCAAAATCCGCTGCTCCAGAATCTCTTTCTAATCCATTCTCTTCAACAAGCTGGACTTCATGCTTGCTCAGCTGCATAGCTTCACTTGACATAGAGTTTGGCCCTTTTTTAGTCCAGTTTCTGTGGATAGCTGGTATTACCGTCACAGTCGTCAGAGATGACGCGTGTTGAGGAAGAGTCCAGCTGGTCAGTGGCTTGGATCCAAAATCCTTGAGCTTCATCTCACCTATGCTACACTTAATTGTTTCCCTCTAATTTCTCTAGCGTCTAATTTTACATCATTAACAGTCTCAAGGTCTTCACTATGTCAGTGGCTCAAGTAAAATAAACCAGAGTTCATGTTCTTTATTCTTTAATATCTGTGCTTTAGGCTAGAGTGAGGAGACCATGATTAAATTACAGACCACAAATGGCTGCACACCAGGGGTGTTTTTCTGTTCAAAAAGGTCACCGTTACCCAGGCAGCTGCTAAAAATTTGATCCATGGTTTCACACAGTAGTACTTGACACATTGCATAGACCCACTATGGATTTACTTGTAAAGGCATTTCTAAAAAAAACCCCAAACCATATTTTGTCTGTTGTACGCCTAAGCTGTGTATGAGAGCAGCCAGGTTCTCCTGCCACATAAATGTAGGGAGCTAAATTTTCCAGGGACTTTTGGGGGTGCGGAATTGACCATCATATCCTGATCTGATCTACTTCTGTTTTAGCACTCATGTGCAGAACTAGGTGGGTGAGGGTGTGGGCATGAAAGGCATTAAAATATTTGCATTTATACGTGGTGTACATTTTTAACTCCCTTATTTTTAAAGGCAGAGTAGAGTATAATGGCAAATGCCATAGGACTTTCCCCTCTACCAAGACAATATAGTTGCAGAGAGCTTAATCTCCTTCTAACACAGGACTGCTCCACAATTTAGAGTGCACACGGAGCCAACACAGTGGATTTCACTGCTGCAGTGTAATTCTCAGCTGTCATATATCCTGCACGCAATTGGGTGTCTGTCCTGCCTTTTTAACTGATTGTTCATCAAATTATTGGGTTATTTCATGGTAAGCAACCACCAGCAGGAGTAACAAGGCTGTCTGGAGAACTCCTGGACTGTGTGGTAAGAGGTGATATAAGCAGGACACCGGGATTGTGGCAGAGAGGTGTAATTGTGAGCATGAAACACCTATGAGCATTGACACAGTACTGCCTAAGCTGTCAAAACACAGTCACATTTAAGAAAGCACAGTTTGAAACCTGAGGTTCAGCTTCCTGCAATTTTAATATTAAATGGAGGAGACATCTGATACTCATATGAAACAGGAATGGCCACTACTGGCTGAGGCGCAGCAGGTAGGCAGACCTGTGCTTGGAGAAATGTTTTGCTGATTAACTGAGGTGCAAATACCATTTGAGAGCAGTGACTGAGGCCACCCTGGTGCTAGGTGGATACAATTTTGTGTCTTCTGTAACCACAGAGATTTGTTTAATGTCCCTGTGTGTGCTCCTTTCCCCATCACACCTCCCATCAGTGGACTCCAGAAATATCTCTGCAATGAACAAGGTCTGCCCTTTCAGTCACCAGCCTACATGAATGTTATTGGTAACCAGGAAGATATCATCCCCAGAAGTTGTCTTTGTTTATTTTTAACGGGCATGTAATGAATAAGACTCGAATGTGTTTCCGGGCCGGGGGCGTGCGGGGCCCTGTGCCTGGGGCGCATTATGTCCGGCATGTGCTGCCACTCCCCGGGGCAGTGCCGGCTTGGCGGCACCCGTCCCGGTCCCGCTGGGGTAGTGCCCCCCCCAGCCCCGCATCAGTGCCCAAGCTGTACCCGTGTGTAAAGAAGAACTTGAAGCCCGACATTCCTGAATTCAGGTGTTGAGTNCCTGCGAGGAAGACAGATACCCCACATCCTGCGAGGAAGACAGATACACCAGCACAGCGCAGCGCCCCTGTTAGACATCCTGCACAGCAGACATCTTTAACAGAACTGAATTTTTGCACAACTTCCGCAAGCGTCCCACGCTGCTTATTTTAATAAAGAGCTAAATGTTTAATACAGACATCGAGCCAGAGTTTATTCATAACAGGGCAAATAATATATTTAATTTGTTCTGTCAGTCAGAAGAATGACTACCTCCTTCTACTGTGGTAGGATGTATGCAACATGGTATGACACTGCTTTTCAGCCACAGAGTCTCTTCTAGAAACATATCTGCTATTATTTCAAACTCTTCTTTCATATTAATAACTCACCGTGTACTAATTAATCTCAACTTCCCCCTTTTGTGATACAATAATTGTAATATTTGATTTTACACATGGAAGAACTTGAGGTAACTATGCCCTGTTCCCACTTTTTCCATACCACATTATCTTTGTCACTTTCTTCCTTACACAAATAACACATAGATTAATGTGATCACGCCAAAGCAATTATTAAGCCCCCTGAAGCCTCTCTTGCCTTTTGTGGTGACACATTTTGCAGAGCCACTCATCTCAGCCTTTTCCACACAGAGCAGTGGTGGTATTTCAGCACAATCTTTCCATCTACCCCTTCAGCCCCTCTAAAGTGCATCAAAGATCACCTTGGTATGCAGGCTGCTCCTTGGCCAGCAAAAAGAGAGATCTGATGCATGTTCTTTCATGCCTCACAGAAATTACATTTGCCAGACATCTTAATGAACAGTAAATTTAGAGTAAACTGTAATTTTTTCTCACCTTAACTTTTTGATCAAAGTGTGTGACCATGCAGCTTCTAAAAGCCATCTGAAAGTAGTAAAGAGAGATCCTTGGTTACTAAGTTTAGAGGGATCATCACGATTTTAGTAGTCTGTCTCACCCACTCTGTCAGAAACACTTACTTCCCACTTGGCATACTGATGGCTTGATTTATGGGAAGATTTGCAACTGTGAAGGACTTGGGTATTTTTCCACTCCAGGAGCGGATGTTGGGTGCTATTTTCTGAGGTGGGCAGACCAGCCAAACCCCAGCCTAACGCTGCAGCTGCTGACCTCAGGGCCAGTTGCAGCGTTTCTCAGCTCCAAGCCACTGCCCTCTAAGGCTTCTTGGATTTGCAAGCATGTATGGCTTTTCTAGGACAGGCAGTTTTTCCTACTCACCTGCAACCTTAACTCCTTCCATCCCACAAACTAAGAGCACTGCAGATTAACTTTGGGTTTTGCCAGCAAATTCATTCCCTCACAAGGTGAGAAGGTAGAAGTGAAATGTCAGCCGTGAAGGAGGTGAATTTCTCAAGAAGGAGACACATTCGTTATTTGTGAAGCAGTGGGGACCTTGGTGGCTGTGAAAGTAACTCATTCACATTTAAATGGCATTTCACATTCAGAAAATACCTTTTCCTTAAGTGTGAGGAGTGATCATTCCATGACAGTGTTGAAATTGGTCAACAGTCTGTAAACAGTCTCTCCTGTGACCCATGCCATAGCTTCTTAGCAGATTAAAATAATTTAGTGTTTGGCACTCTCAGATTATACTCACAAACATTTATTTATTCTTTCCCTCTCCATATTCTCATTGTGTGAATGGAAAGACAAATGTAAGAACATTGAAATATGATTTTTTGAGAACATGCATCTGGATTTGTGCCCTGTGTCACTTCAACTTGTCTGCCTCTAGATCACACATAAACTGTTCAGCTGCTCAATATATCATATCTAGCTTTAAAATCTGGGCTCACTCTCCCCAACCTCTAATAGACCCTGTGAGAAATAAAAGCACAGCTTTACACTCCATCTCAGTTGTTTCCAAAACCCAAGAAGCTGTTGCAATAAAGAGAGAAAAAATGAGTTTAAAAGGAGAAAATAAATTGAATCTGTCAAAGCAAATAGCAAGTGGGCTAGCTGGTTAGTTTAATAATTTTTATTGGCTTTTTCCAACTAATCTGCTTGCAGGATTTATTAGTCTTCTACTATATCCTCAAATAAAGCATCTGACTTTTGTTCCAGTTTATGCTTTAGCCATTAATAATTTTGTACATCCTAGAGAGCATTTATATTATTTATTAATTTTATCTAACCATAATTACAGTCATTGTGGCTGTTTAATGAAAAGTTACTCCTGGCCAAGTTTCTAGAATTCAAATTGCATTTCATCATTTCTACAGAGAGGGCTTTTGGACTGTTTGGTTCCTTACCCAAGGGCTTCCCCCTGGCCAGAAAATGTTATGAAGAAGGGATAACTAGAATGGGTTGTGCCCTGGCCCCATGCAGAAGAGAAACACTGCTGTGCCTTGTTATTCCATTAGCATGACTGCCAGAGTCACTCCAGCTTGTGCCATTCAGGTCTGCACCAATGTCCACACACGATTCTCATCGTGCCAGAACTAGGGCACACAAGGAGAGAGGAGGCAGAGAGACACTTTACATCTCTCACCTCTCTGGTTTCTGCAGTAACACCGAGACCAAAGCTTCTGTTTTCGAGGCTATAGATGCACTTGCAGCTCCGGTCTATGGCAATGAGCCAACAAGTACAGCCTTGTGCAGCCCACTTCTGGGTTGCTCCATGGCTGTGAAAATGAGAAGTTTGAGTTGCATAAAAAGACTTCTTCTTCACTTTTCTCATAGTTTTCCTATATGGATCTTGCCAGTTTACTGAAGAGCAGACAGTATGCGCCCTCAAAGTCATTCCTTCATACTGTGGATTGGTCTTTTCACATTTTGAGCAACTGCTAACCTCCAGCCATTCAGGAGGTGGCACTGACAGAGATCTGTTCTGATGTTCAGGAATTCTACACCTCGTTTCTTTGAAGTGGGCAGGAGAAAGTTTCCTCCATTCATGTGTGCCACAGGAAAGGTTTCAGTGAGTCAACCTCCAGGCACTGCTGTAGGCTACAGAGACAGGACAAATCCATGTGCTACTTTGGCTGCTTCTCCTTTTTTCTTTATCAAAACTTGCAAGCTGGATAGGCTGTTAGGAAAGAAATCTGACCCAGCTTATCTAAATGCAGAGAATCTTCTTCAAAGAAGATCTCAAGGCATTTGTATGTGGTAGGTTCAATGCTTCATGAATATATCTGACAGAAAATTTTCCATTAATAAAAGTAATATTAATCTATTTAAGGTAACCAGATAGCATTCAGACAAGATTATCTTACTCTATGTAGGTTAAATTCATATATTCATTTGCTGCTTGTGAACAAGCTGGCTTTAGGACCTTTACATGTGAGGTCATAGCGATTTTTTTATTTTGCAGTCAGCTGAGCTTCTACTTTTTCCAGCTTTTTAGCTTTAACAAGTCCAGCATTAGCCTAAAGTCTTTCTAATCCTTCAGCCGTAAGTTGTTTTCTATACTGTGGTCCCAAGATAATTCTAATTACTCAGACATTTTCATGCATAAAGTCTTACAGAATGGATTAAGATTTAATTTTAATTTTAAATTTAGATTCTGAATTTCAAATTCAGGTCTACATCCCTAAAAGTCCAAACCAGGGACCTGGTCACATCATTCATCTGGTCTTCCCACCCACGAGAACTCTGGGGTGTGGAGAGGTGATTGCTCAGCAGGGACATGAAAACACTGCCTGCTGACAGACCTGCTCTGAGATCCCAGGGTTCCCACACAGCACTTCTCAGGGATCATGATGTTTCATCACAACACTAGATTTCATCACAACACTAGATTTCATCACCTGAGGGCTTCTTCTGAGACACATAGAGAAGGCAGTCAGGCATTTAACAGAGCCAAAAAAGTCTTTGAGCATGATGGAGTGGAGTGTGCAGGTTTAGACTTTTGGGGAGAGACTGGGGGAAGTAACAAGGCCAGGGAAAGAGAACAAGGAAATAAACAGACATCAAAAGGGAGCAAACCACAGTGCCTGACGTGGACACTTGCAGACAGATGCACGATTTGTTCCTTGCTCAGACTCATAAATAAGGTCCATGGTGTAGGTCGAGGCCCTGGGGGCGGTCGCGGCAGTCCTGACACTCTTCCTGGAGCTGGCAGTGACACCAACTCTATCCCAGTGCCAGCTCTGCCACCGCCCAAACGGGCAGGACAGAGGTGAAATGGCAAGTGGAGGTGCAAATACTGAAGAGATTCCATGCAGGCAGTGACAGGCAGGGAGCAGCAAGCAGAGCCTTCCCATCCCAAACACAACTCTCTTTACAGGATGCTGCAATCTGTCATCTTCTACCCGTGATCAACCCAAAACCAGTTGATTCCAGAGCCAGAGAGCTCTCACAGAAGGTGTATGTGTCAGTCCCTGTTATATGTCAGACAGCATCAGCACAAGCCCTGGAAACTTTTGTGCCTAAAGTTCCCTTTATGCTGCAGGTAGCCACCACCATAGGGTTGATGGCCATCCACAGCTTTGGAGGGTTTGTGCACCCACCAGGGTCTGCTGGGCCAGGCACAACCACAGCCCGGGGAAATCACAGGGAACAACAACAAAGGTAGGATGGGAAAATAAATTATTTGAAGGAAGGTATGTGTTATGAAAGGCTTTTTTAATATTGTTTTCCTTTTTCTTTAAAGCAAATAATAAAAATGAATTATTAAGGATGGCAGGATTAAAATTGGAGAAAAAGAGGAGATACTCTCATATGAAAAATAAAGCATTTATTAAAAACTATAATAAAACTATAATAAAGGTGCACAAATTCTGTAACATTTTTCAAGTTATATTGACATTAATAAACACAGTGTTAAGAACTTGAATAAAATCTTGTTCTTTTAACCACTTAGTTCTCAGTCTCACCTGTTTTAAAAACCTCAGTTTCAGTAATATCTCAGTCATCCCAATTAAATCAGCAGGACTAAGGGTTGAATCCTTTCTGCAAAATACTGCTTTTTTCATGTGATCACTTTGCATGGCATTTGAGATTCAAAAATAAATATTGGCTGTACAAATTAATATGATACAGATTGACGAAAATTATAAAATAAAAATATAAAGTCCACAACTGCTGCTATACCCTGAAATATTTTGTTAAATGTAAGAAAAAAAAACCTATTATTTTATAGTTAAAAATAAACAGCAGCTTGCAAATTAGCCATGATCTGAAGAAAGCCATAAAATGCTGTTAAAGCCTTTAGACTCCATGCTTCTTTACTCCACAGGGGAGAGAATTCTGGATGAGCAGGAGAGAATCCCAGGACATCTGATAGCCAGCAAGAGACAGAGAGAAAGAGGGAGCAGAGGGTGGCTCTTATCTGGAAAAAGAAATAGCAGCTGACACAGCTGTG
The DNA here is from genome assembly GCA_013400495.1 of Nicator chloris. NCBI lineage: Eukaryota > Metazoa > Chordata > Aves > Passeriformes > Pycnonotidae > Nicator > Nicator chloris. The sequence continues at coordinate 91,590 of WAAE01016695.1, forward strand.
AACGGGCTTATATTATTTTATTTCCAATGTACAACTGACATGCTTAGCAAACATTTTTTTGAGATTTGAGGGCTCTATCTCCCAAGCATTGCAAGTAGGATGAGCATGGGTACCCACTGCCTCCCCCTACACCTCAAGGTTATTAAAAGAACGAAGACGTAGCCATGGATTTAATGCCACTGGAACCTGTTCAGTCCCCTGGATTGAATTGTACCTAGTCACAATGAAACCTGTAATTTTTTTTGCTCAGGACAACCATTAAACTTCATTAGCTTGCAGTCCCTCCTAACTTCCACTGAAGTCAGAGCTGTGACCAGTCCCCAGAGACACCCAAACCCTGAGGCAGGCAGGCAGGCAGAAGTTACTGCAGCACAGCTCCGTCTGAGCTTCTGGCCAGGCCATGGCTGCAGTATCAGTGATCCACATCAGGAGGGGACAATCCAGATTGAATCCATCACTACAATTTTCCCCTCTAAAATTGTTTATAGAAGAGCTCTGGGAATCCTGCGGTTGTGGGGACACAGGAAGTCCAGCAGCAGGTGCTGCAGCAGGGAAACACTGTTCCCTCGTGCCATACCATCCCACTTACTGTCTTTTGCATGACTGCTGCCTGAAATTCCTCCCAGAGGGAGACACTATGCCCTGCCTGGGGCTGGCATGGCAGAGAAAGGCCAGGAGGCCCTCCCTGCTCCCCACAGAAGCCCATCATCCACCACTTGCTTATGGCCCTGCCTCTCATGGCATGACAGGGTTTCACGTGTGAAATCCATGAGAGCAATGCACCTTCCCACAGAGGAGGAAAGCTTTGGAGTTTAGATTTGGCTGAAAGCCACAAGCGCAGCTGAAGAGCAAAGAACAACCAGGACCATAGTTAATGTCTTGCACATAGTTCTAGCTGTAACTTTTTCAAATAGCAGCCACTGAAATATTTGACTGATGGGAAAAGGACAAGGAGGATGATTTTACTTTTACGAAGTGTAAGCTTTTTTCTATTTGTCATCCAGCTATAAATTACTGCTTGGTTTTCTGTTTTTGCAGGAGAGACCAGGTACACATCAGAAAGTCTTCAATGCAAACAGGGAATTTTAGGCCATGTAGATACCCACCTTCACCATGACTTTCACTATAACTTTGTCTTAAATCTGGCTGCTGCTCTGTGTGTCCTCATCTTCCCTTCTTTTCCCACAGACTGCTCTCAAATTTTCCATTGCTCAGCCTTTCCCACTGCAGGTTTCCGTGCCCTCTTTTCCACAGTGATTTCCCCAGCCCTTAGCTTTTCTGCTGCCTCTTTTCCCTTTCCTTATAGTTACAGATACATTCTACACATCTTTTTCAGCTACAAGATTTCCCTCTTGTCTTCTGCCAACACTAATTCGGAGCCCCAGTTCACTGGTTCCTCATCAATGTTCTCCCTATTGCCCAGTTTGCATGCTCCCATCTCACACTGCACTGTTGTCCTACTGCACTGTGCCTCATCTAAATGGAAGCTGGACACACCCTTAAACCTACTTAAAACCTACATGCACAGTTTTGTTAAAACATTTCCAAGAAGCCATAATGGCGTCTGTACCACGAACACCTGCAAACAGCCCACCCTCCCCTTCTCCCTGCTGAAATCACATGCTTCATCCTTCATCTGACCTCTTTATTGTTTCCTTTATATCCTCCTGATGATTTTTTTTTTCTTTGAGTCCTGTTCTCACATAGTTTGGGTTCTGCCTCTCTTCCCAAAGAAAAGGATTCTTGGGAAAGAACATGATCTTGGAACCCATTTCTCACATTTTACTGCATTTCTTCCCTGGATCATGACATTCACTGAACCCTCAGTTGTTACCCTAGTCTGCAATTATTATTTCCAGCTTTGGTCTGGATCTCTTCCAAGCTGCTTTTTATTTTCACCAGTCTTCACAAACCCCTTGGAGTTTCCAGACTCATCTTGGCTTTATTCCAGGGCCTGAGCAGGCTCTTGATCTTCCTGCTGTTCTTGCATAGTCACATAAAGCTCCTCCACCTTGTGCTGCCTCCCCCTGCCCAGCTGCCCAGCACACAGTGTTTCCTGGTGTTATTTTCTCCCATCAATCTCCTCCCTCTTCCCATGGACTCTAGTGATGATATTAGGCAGTATTCTGGGTATTCTCCTTCCCTCTCCAGCTTTCTGGGTGATCTAAGCCACCCATGAGGTTTCAGTTTCCATGTGTGTGTCCAGGGCGTTGGATTTCAATCTGGGCTCCTTTTCTCAAGTCTGGGTTCTGACTGTCTCTGAAGCTCTCTGTTTATGTGTAACTATTGACAAGCAGAGGGGTAGTTAGGGGAAATTAGTGTCATACAAAGCAGGCAGCAAATGCATGTAAAAACCCTCTGCTCTGTCTGGGCTCCTTCAGCCTCATGATTCTGATTGGAGTTTTTAAGCCTTGCTGGGACAGAAATGGGCACTTCCTGTGATTGAATAACAGCTTCTGACACAAGTAGGGAGAAAACCTGGGGTGAAGAGTTACGGGCATTATTGCACCCTGCCATTTCTGATGAGAAAAAAAATAGTGGTAATCTGCAGTGCTGTTGGGAAAGCAGGACACGCACAGTGAAAATCCGTGTCGCGTCTTATTTCCCTGGAGATGTGATCCAGCACCAGAATGGGAGAGAAAACTGTTGATATGGGATCCAAGTGAAAGCAACAGCATTCCCTGGTCCATGATGATGTGCTATGGCAGTTTATCAGTGACAGGGAAGGAGCAGTTCGAGGGAGAGAGCAGTATGAGTCCTGCTGCACTAGGAGGGCTTCTCTGTTGTGCTCAAAGGGAGTAGCTGACATTTGCCTGTGGCACATCTGCCTGACAGGCACCAGGGTGTTCCTCAGGCCTGGCTCACAGCAGAACCAACAAAGTGGAGACTAATATTCTTCTTTATGTTAAGAAGTGTATCTTTTTACTGGTGGGATTTTGGCAAGGTCCTCTGCAAAGGCCAAAAAAGCTATGGAGGGACAAAGCAGCAGCCCTATGGGAGTGGTCTATAGGGAATGTTTAAATATAAGCAAAGCAATGTCATGACAGCTGTGCTCTTTTGTGACTCAAATACAGAAAATCTGATCAACAGGATGGACACTTCTTAAAAAGAAAAAAGAGGAAAACATTTTCCAGGGACATCTGTATGATATACTCTTTCCCCTCTTCTGGGAAAGAAGACACACCCCAGGGAAAATAATTATTCTAGTGAGGTATGTTGGAGGCACGGTTTCCAAGATGGAGGTAATGGACACTATCTGAAGTTTAGATAATAGCCATTAACATTCCAGATAAAAGGTCTAGAAGAAAGGCAAGTCTGCAGTCAAATATTCAGTTTCTTGACTGGGTAACACTGATTCCTTTGATTAAGCACATCCTCTTCCACGAATGCAGCTTTACCCACCCCAGCTTTTTCCCTGCCTATTTTAGTGTGCAGGATGCCTGGTGCTCTCTGACTTTGTAACCACTTCAACCATATTCTTGAACCGATTGTGACCTTGTGGACTCCTCCCAGGGCCAGCACTCATCTTGGATCAACATTGGCACCATCTTTGATGTTCTTTGCTCCCAGAATCAAAGCTGCTTGAGCTTCCAACAGTCTTGTGCAAACCCATGCTCAAAATGAGCCTTCCTTCCAGACAGTCAGAAATTCCTGTGGAGTCTCCCATTTGCCTTTGTCTGGGCAGAGATGACCAAGCACAGATTTCCAGGGGCAGCTGAAGAAGCTGTATCCTGACTGGCTGTTCAGCTTGCATGGCATCTGCCCCCTTACCACAGGAGATGGCCACAGCTGCCCAGAGGCTGTTCCTGCAGGCACATTTATGTGCATTAGAGTCTGTGGTGATTCAGCCACTTGCTTTCATAAATGAGCTTAGTGAATTAGTTAATTTTATTTTAAATGAAGCATGCCAAGTGACTCCACCAGCTTCAGTAACTCTTACCAATAATAGTACTTTTCATTTATTCCTCTGGCTTATTATTAGTAAAAAATGACACAATTTGCTGAAAGTATTCAGCTTAAAGTCCACAGACACTGTGTGGGCAGTTTCAGCCTGGATGAAAATTTTCCAAAGCTACTAGCTCATGAAAACCTGGTTTTCTGATGGAACCAGGATCTTAAGCAACATAACCAAGGCACTGCTACAGTTATGCAGTCTGGAGACAACCATTCTCACTGAGTAAAGTGGTTTAGTTGTAGGTTGCTCAGCTATGCATAATTCTATCTGTGGCTGAAAACCAGGAGATCCATGATGAGTCCCCTAAGCCCTGTAGAATCCTTGGGCAGATAGACTAAGAGAAGGGAATGTAAAGAACATTTTCTTCTTTCATACTGTGTCCCAATCATCACTGTGGAACTGATTCTCCAAGATGTAGACATCCTAGAAAGTGTTCAGGGAAGCCCATGGGAGGAGCAGAGCCTCGTTTGACACAGGAAACAGCAGCCACAATTTCCTAACTTGGTTTGAGTTACTGCTGTGACGCTCCAGCAGCTCCATTCCCTGAGGTGCAGGTGATATTTGTGTGGATGCAGATTTTAACCTTTTTAATCTTTACTTTGTTTCCATTTTCAAAAGGCCACAAGATTATTTGCATGATTAGTCAATTTGAGTAGAACAAAGAGCAGGCACACACCAAAAGAAAGGAAAAACAAGGAGTTATCCTAGGGCCCTTTTTGCCATCCTGTAACACACCATGATAGCAGAATATGGAGAAGGGAAGTGCAGGGAAACATTTCTTTCTGATAACTACATTCTGCAACACTGAATTTTCCTTTGCAAAGGAAAGATAAACACTAGTAAAGATATAGTCTTTCTTTGTCTCCTTGGTGAGAATTTCAAGGAAGCAAACTGCTCTGTGGCTGCTTTCTGATAGCAGGCTGAACAGAACCATGATTGCATCAGCTCTGTTACAATGGCAGGTTTGCAAAGGGGAGGGACTTTCCTCTAAGGCTCCAGACTTTATGCATATCTCCCATTATGACAGAGTTCCTTGCAAGGTATGTGTTGAAATTCCTCTGCAAGATGTTTCAGGCTGTTTGGCAGTATTTTACCTTTTTTTCAGTCTTTTTCTTGAGTAAAAACTCTCTCTCCATCAGTAGTAGGTAGCCCAAGCACTTGATTCCTACGAAACACTCCCAGAAACATAACATCTCCTAAGTATTAGTTTTGCCTCAATCCCATTATTCACTTCCTTCCCTTTTCCCATTGATGTATTTGCAACTCAGATACCTGTCAGGGAATGGGTTTGTCTGTCTCTGCCCTGCACCACGAAGTGAGGGCTGTGTGCAGGGCTTCTTGTCCTGGCCTGCCACCATCAGAAGGGCTTTGCAAATCAGTAGGAACAGAACATACACATTTGGTAGGCAGGCTGGAAAACACTGGATTGACGTACATGCCAACAGCTCTGCCTCAGAAACAGAGTGAACAGGAGCTCATTGGTGGGTGGGATTGTGAGAAAAACACACAGATTTGATGGCAGGGGGCAAGGAAAAGAGTCCAAGGAATATTAGTGTTCCCACTGATGTTTAAGACTCAGAAATAATACTGCCTTTCTTGACTCAAGCATTTAAGGAACCACAGCTGCAACCCTGCTCTGCCTTTTTTGGTCACCCTCAAGATATTGTAACCAGTGTTGCAGCTGAGATCTGTCACTCAGACTTGCTATAGTGACTGAAATGGCCACGGGAGAGTGGTGACCAGCAGGTCAGCTTTTGTACAACCAGGAGGTGTGAGATCATTGCCACTACTCCTCAGTGCCAATGAGCAAGTAAATGTGACTGCACTAGACCCCAATGCAGAGGACCACAACATCACTCATGTAGGAAATTTAAGTTCAGCACCATTTATTCATAAGCTCACAACTCTTTCAAAACTTGTTCCTTTTCAAAGTTCAGTAGTTTTCAACTCTAAATTGACAGGCAGCTAAAAACTAATATACCTTAAAAGAAAAAGATGCTTGAATCTGAGACACTCAGGACAGTGGTGAATTTCTTGAACAGAAAATCATTAGGCTAGTCCAAATGAAGGTCTTTTAAGAAACTTTTACTGGAGCTGTGATTTTTTGCTTTACAATCAAGTAATTCCCACTGAAGTTTTACAAATGAAAATATGAAACCACTGGCTGTCAAAACAAGAGATTAGGAATGCATAGCCCTAAATCAGTTCTGTTTGGTTGATAAGTGGAACAGCAGGATTTTTACCCCTCCATTTTTTTTACACAACTCGTATCTGTGCACAGTAATTTAAATGCAGAGCTAATGTTACCTCTGCCAGGATGTAGAGTGACAAAGATGGATAACTGAATGATGGAGTGTTGATTCACTGGAAGTTTTTTACAATCCTGAACACCCAGCAAAATGGTCCTATTGAGTAATGGCATCAAACATTCCCCAATCCATATTCATTTAATTGTAAAGTTGACAGTTCTGTTTGAGTGCACTATAGTGCAAAGCCAGAACATACATTAGAAGCCAAAAAATGCTGCTGTTCTGCATGAAGCAGAATGGATAAACAAATTTCAAGATCCCTGTTGTTCTTATATCTCATTTGCAAAGGTGAATTAGTTTGAGCCTTGGCTCAAAAATATTGGACCCACAGATGCTGCTTATTTCAGCTTTCTATTAACAGTTATAAACTTGACAAAACATGTCCCATGCAACAGCTGCTCATTCCTAACATTAAAAAGTAACAATAGCCAATGGGGTTTTTTTCTTCATCATCTCTTACTGAGCTCAAAATGTCAAGTTAGAAACAGGACTGGTAGCAGTCATTGTCTCATACAGTGAAGTATATCTGACACACAGCATAGAAATGATTCTTCCACTCAGTAATCCTGCATGTATATCCAGCAACCAAGGTTGCTTCAGCCCACCTCCATGGGGACACACAAGCTTCAGCTCAATACATGGTGACAGTCCCTGCAGTTTAATTTCTGTGATTGTGGATCAGATTTCTGATGAGTATTAAGATTCTCTCACTAACAGGGACTGCAGGAACAGCTTTGTTTATTCAGAAAAAGCCCACCAGGTTCAGTGTCTTCCAAGAAGTGTGTAAAAGCAAATGTCTGGAATATCAGTACTGAAAAAAAGAAACATGTAAGATGGTAACTCAGCCATGCCCAGCCTCCAATTGGTTGAAGCTCCAGGAGTTACAGACCAATTGTATCTGGTGTATCTGTTCTGTGATCTTGTCTCACTTTGAGTATAAATTCCCTGTATTTCTTCTACTGCTTGATTAACAGGGAACCAACTCATTGGAATGTCTTGTTCCAATCTCCTACCAGCTTCATTGGATGCCACCTTGTTCCTTTCAGGGACAGAAAACAACCACTCCACCCCTATCCACCCGTGTTCCACCAATCTCTTGCATTTTTACAGTCCTCTGTCATCATTACCCTTCAGCTGTCTGTATCCCATGTGAGAAGTCCTGGCTCCCTCACCTGCTCTTCACACTTAAACTGTGTAGATCACCCTCCTCTCAACCCCTTCCAGTCCCCACTGCACCTCTCCCAAGCCAGAGGGATCAGAACAGCACAGAACTCTAAAGACAGATGTGAATCATGGGCTTATGCCAAAGGCACAGTGCTGTTCTCCCTTCCTTGCCTCCTCTCTAGCCTCGCTGGGATTTAGGCTATTTTGAAGACCTCTATGCTGTGATTCTTGCCCAGTTGTTTTCCCCTTATCACAGCACACAAAGCACTGTACATTTCTATTTGAAGCTTCAGTGCTTCTTTCTCCAGCACAAATGCTGTAAGCCCTTTAGTAATGTGGCTGAGACAAGGACTCAGTCTTACTGTCTCTCAGGACAGCACACTTTGAGGCTCAGGTCATGCTACTGCCCTATAAATAGTATTTCCCCACCTCAGCAGCCTAAGAGTTCACAGTACAAATGCAGTCCATGAAGCATCCAATTCACCACTTCACAAAGCCTTCCTTCATCCCCTGATCCCCTTCGTGCACCATGAGAAAAAGATTTTACAGCTGTTTTCTGGAAACTTGTCATGGTGTCAACGTTCAAAGTTTCGTTGAGCAGTTCAGTCCCACTCCTCAGGGCTGCCTGAAGCAGTTTTGCTATTCAGGGCCATAGAGAATTTAAGTATCTCTCTCTGGCAATGCAAAGCTACCTCTCTCCTTTAACCCAGGGTCTGGCAGTCTGAGCTGCTCACTCCTCTCATCTCTAAGCTGGGTGCCCAAATCCACATCTGGCCCCTGGGAAGCCAAGGGGCTGCCTCCACCAAGGCCATTGTGGTTCACCAGTCACACTGGGATCAGCCTGACCCCTGAGCTCTTGTAAGCAGCAGTCCCTGGCTGTCATCCTGCCATAAACAGCCTGTAAAGCATTTTAAATAAAAAATGAGTGATTGTGTTAGTGCTCTGCGTGAACAATTCTGTGGACTCAGCGCTCCAATAAATCACCCGCGCACAGGGTGAGAGCAATGCTCAGGAACTGGAGGGAGGTTTGTAGGTAGCAGAGAGATTGAGCAAAAACTCCTTTCTGGGAATGGGGAAGGGGGGCAAGGGGAAGGGAAAAAACAGGAAGAATAATTACAGGTGCTGCATCTCTTTGATAAAGGAGGAGATTTTCAATATTTCAACCATACTAGCGTAAATTAGAAACCTATTGGAAGAGGAGAATTGGAGCAGGTTTGTAACTCACCAGTCAATGTAGTCATCATAGCATGAAATCATACTACAAGGCCAAAAATATGTTTTGCTAACCAGCCATTAAATCTTAATCTCAAGTTTTGCAAGCCATTAAAATTGCAGAGAAACTTTCCATCTCAGCCAAGTAAATCAGCAGCAATGCAACTTCTGTGCTTGCAGAAACAGCCCTTGGTGAGGCAATCAGCTCAGAAATGAGCATAAGCTTCCCCTCACTTTTCAAATCCCATCTTTGTAATTTTATTTTAAAATTAATATAACTCTCACAAAAAGTGTTGAACTGGAAGAGCCTGGAACAAAGCTCAGAAGTAATTAAATGCTGGCTTCAGCTTTGCAGGATCTATTTATCGACTCCCCTCAACATGCCTTTGATCTGACTTGAAGTAACAATGCCTCAGACAGAAGTAACTCAATTTTCCGGCTTTCCTAAATGTTGCTCTCTCTTCCAAGATTACTGGTGCTACCTTAGTGCAGATGGACCAGACAGCTGGCAAAAAAGGTAGTGTTGGTTCTCACTAGCTCTTGAGCCAAGGCAAAACATTCTGGTCTTTGGATAAAATTCAGCCACTGAGCGACTGAGCAATCTCTGCCTTTGCTTTTGTGGAGAATCAGCAGCACCGGGCACCACCAATTGTAGTGTACCTAAAAGTGGTACTGGATGGATTGGTCTTGGAGAACAAGATTATTTCTTTTTGGAAGGTCCCTCATGCCTACATTGGGATGTGAATGAATGACTGGATTTTTCCAAGTTCTGAACATCCAGCAGCTTCTGCAGGGTTGGGGGGGCAGTGTCTAACTTTTTAGACACCCATTTTCTGAAAGCTTTTTCCAATAATCTGTTTCACTCCCACCTCCATCGCCTTCAGTTAGCAAAGTGTGAGAACCTGACATGTAAATGACAATGGAGCTGAGCTATGGCTGAACTCGTTCCTTTAATTCACTGACATTTCTGGGACAGTGAAACTAAAAATGTCTGAACATTCAGAAGAAGAGCTTTTGGTTTGTACACTAATAGTCCCCCTTGTTCTGGTTATGCAATTGTCATCGTTTATTCTGATTCCCAACCCAGCAGTTTGGAGTGCCAAGCAGATACCAGGGATGGTGAAACTCACAAACACTGCCCTTTTCCTTGCTCTTAAATACAAAGAAACACATGCACTGGCTGCAGCCCCTCCAGTGCTTGCCTCCCCTAACCGGGCACTCGTTCCTGTAGATGCTGTGCTGACAAGACCATCACATTTTTGTAGTGAGCCTGTCACAGCAGAGAGAGGAGCTGTAAAACAGAATGCCTGAGCAGGTCATCCCTGGCAGCAGCCTCTCCCCCTTGCTGCTTGCAGCCCTCACAGATCTTGCTGTAGAGATTCATCTGCGTCCACTCATGCACATGGAGATAAGCTGACCTCTCTCAGGGCCAGGTTCAGTGATCCTATAACGTTAACTTAAGAAAAGAAATCCCCAAATCCAAACCACAGCTGAGAACTGCTCTCCCAAAATCCAGTTGTATAGCCTGGCATATAAGCCCAAAAAAGTTTAAAGATGTCCATGCAAAAATGGAAATGTTGTAGGAAATGCTTCTACAATTTTAGAAGAACAGGTAAAATGAATCCAAATATGTAATTTATGCTATATTTTAAATTTTATTTAAGTTTCAAGCACAAAGAAACAGGTGGGCAAGTTTTAATGAGAGATGTTTTGTTTGGACAAGGCAGGGATTTTAACATTTACCTTTTCAGTCACAGAAATCATATAGCCACAGGTTTTGTGCAAAAATTTTCCTGGTGAGGTTAAATAGGGAGGCCATTTGTTCCTTTTTTTTAATGCCAAAGTCACTTTTTACTGATGCTTTCCTGCTTAAAGGCTTGGACTTGTGACTTCTCAGGGCCTTTTGGCTCCTCACAGCCCTTGCAATTTCTATTGATAACACTATCTGCTTTACCCTGGACTAGTACATTTTATTCAGAGCCTATCCTCACCCTGCACAGAAATTTTCTCCTTCCCTTGCTGAAATAGATGTCCCACCACCCGATTCCAATGTTCTCAGAGCACGTCCAGTCCACACCTCTAATATAACTGGGGTGCAGAGAGCTGTGCTGGGCACCCACAGCACTGCAGCTGCCCAGCCTCAGCACAAAATGCAGTGTTTGCACTGGACCCTGGTGAGGAGTGGCACAGGGTGCCAGCAGCATTGCAGCTGCCCAGCCTCAGCACAAAATGCAGTGTTTGCACTGGACCCTGGTGAGGAGTGGCACAGGGTGCCAGCGCGCCTCTCACGCCACTGCCACCTGGTTGATATCCCCACCCAAGCCAAGCACTCTGATGCTAGCATATGTATCAGCTTTATCACCAATAGTCACAACATTTTGCCCTTCATCCCACAATCAGGGGATAGATGTGAAGCCAAACTCAAGAAACTGGAGCAAAACAGGATCTTGTACTGAAGGTCCTCTACTGCAGCTTTAATTTGAAAAACATAGTTTAAAATGAGAGAGAGCTCAACATTTCTCTCTTTGTCCCAACCACTTGAACAGCAGCAATGCAGAAACTAAGACTATTCCCAGATGTGCTTCAAGCCCAGAGTAAAACCAGAGACAGGTTGACATGTGGGGTACTCCTGGATGCACCTTTTAGTTCATTCTCTCAACTACTTTCACTAATTTAGCACATGCCTCTGCTCCCACTGACAAGTAGTCTCAGAGATTTAACAGCAATTTTGGATCCTTTCCAAAAGGGATCAGAACTGCTTAGCTCCACAGGAAAGAAAAAGATTGGGTAAATGTAAATTATATGAAAACCTAAAGGTGGTGTGCCTGTCATGCCAGAAGCACTGATAAATACAATTGGCTTCAAACTGAGGAATTTATTCTATATGACTTTGTGTACCAAGGCACATTTACCTGTGTATGACCAGCAACTCAGAAGATCTGCAGAAGCTTTGTAAAAGCAAGTCCCCAGTTGCATCTAGGAGGCTGAGGTGGGGAATTAGAGGCATAGGATCACTGCAGCAGAGGAAGCAGGATATGGGATCTGTGTTAGGAGTCTAGAGGGATAACGTGTTAGAAGGAGTTGCTTGCAGACAACCTCAAGGGAATGCACATGAGAATAAGAGGGGAGTGTGTATATTTAGAAAGTGACCTGGAAAACGTAATTCCTGGTTTCTGCTGTCCCGAGAGTGAACGGAACCGATGTGAATGTTTGCCCTCCCTTACTGCAGATCAAGTGAATGCCTGGCTCTTAGGGATTGTTTTTCACATCTGTATAATTGCACAATTCTAATTATGCACAATTGTGCATAACTGTGCTCCAAATTTATTACTCTCTTGTGCAAACCCCCTGAACAGCCTTGAGACATAAGTCCTGCAACTGAGTTATGTGAAATTTCACACCCATTACCCTTTTTGCCAAAGCAGTGCTAGTTAAAGCCCTCTAACTGGGTTCTAGCACCCTGCCTTTGATAAAGAGTGTCAAAGATGTGCTCTGCTCCAGAGAACAGCTGCATCCTGCATCAAAGACTGCTCCAGGAGTTCCCCAGCTGGCACTGACTGAGCAGTGGACATTTGAGAAATGTGCTTCTCATGTTAAATGCACAGCACCTTATTTGAAAATTATCATTAAAGATGCAAAATAATGAGTTTATTTTGCCGTGGGAAAAATAGTAGACATTTAAGTGGAATGTTTGAAACAATTACTAAAAAGAAACAAGAACATGGAGAAATAGGGATGAGGAAATAAAAGAACCCTGTAGGGTATGCCATTAAAAACTGTCCACATCAAGCTTTATCTCCCATCTCTCCCTTGTCAAAGGTGTCTGCTCTTTTTCAAAGGTAAGGGAAGACAGCCATCAGATGCAGACCCAAAGTCTCTAATTCCCTTTCCTCTCCCTCCCCAGGCTGGAATATCCTGTACTAGTTATCCATTTCTTATGAGTCCCTACCTTCTTAGATCCTCTGACGCAGTACAGCAGCATTATATAGCGAAGGGAGAGCAGGTTCCCATCCTGCAGAAATTAACCTTTCATTTGGTTTTCCTGCTTGGCATGTCTTCACCGTCTCCACTTCCTTTCTTTTTCGCTCCTGCAGCTTTAGAAAACATTGTGTAAAACCTCCAAAATCATAAAACATGAAAAACAAGCAATTCATCATCATTTTTTCAGGTGTAAAACATTACTGCGAAAATAACAGGGGCTGGTGCATACATGCATGCAAAGTGCCTATTTTCCCAATCTTAGAATTTTTATTTATTCACTAGGTTAAAAGCCATAGAAATTCAGAAGTTCTGATCAAGATCTGCATTGCAAGTTTAATACACAGGTAGTTATTTTGAAGATAATGTAATCTGTGATAAAAAATCGAGTGAGTTTATAAGGAGTAAATCACAATAGAAATCTAACTGTTGTGCTTGATGAAATTATGAAAATAAATGGGAAATAGGAATAAGGTTGATGGGTTATTTTGATTTTGCAAAGAATGTGAAAAAGTGGTATGAAATCTACAAAACTATTACATCAGGATTGGCTAGAAGATGAACAAATAATTTTGAAGAGATTAAAAATCTGTAACAAGGGCTAACAAATAATTTTCATGATAAAATGTCACTACCTGTGTGATGAGATACAGAAAAAATACTGTACATTTTGACAGTATTTCAAGACCTCATTAGTCCTTTAAAAATCTAGATTTTGATCCTCTTTATGGAGCAAAACCAAAGAAAATCCCAGGAGACACCTTTGAATCTATGGGCATAATAATCGCATTTCAAATCCAACAGGAAGAGAGCTGGCTTTGAGAAAGAAAATGTAGGAGTTTAAAAGAAATCAGAAGTCAGTTAATTTTCCTACTCACTCAGACACCTCTGTAAATATTACCAATGCCTTGTAAACAATTTTTGCTGATGATCCAGAAAACACATTCCATGCATAGGCAGTGCTGAGGTGGAGAGGGTTAGCAAAACCATGCAGCTCTGAAATGATAGTATAATGAGGATCAGAAAGAGCATAAATATTAAGCAAATGAAATCTATCCTAGAAAAAAAAATTAGGTTGCTTGTAAAGCAGGCAAGATAAAAAACTATAAACCATACAGAGAGCTAAAATAGCAGGGAGGAAAAGCAGGGAGGGACTGGGGCAAGCTGGGGCTGTGCACACTGGTACACACAGCATGGGCTAGGACTCTGCACACAGTCTGCACAGGTCTGAAAGTCAGTGCTTGAATTGTACTTGCCAGCAAAATGAAGCCCTGGAAAAAGCTACAGAGGCAAAAAACTTTTTAAAGATTCTATGAAAACCATATAAAAGGAGCCAAAACCTAAGGTGGTGTCCACTGAATAGCAGACGGATTTCTGCTATCCATCAGTCTAAAACCCAGCCCATGTATTCAAGGGACAGGCTATTTTTTCCCATTTTTTTCATATTTTTATGTCCAGCATACAAATAATTCCCTTATATCACCTGAAGAGTGTTTTAATGCTTTTACTTGCATTTCTTGCCTGTTATGAAGACATAGAAAAACAAAACAGTAAAATGGATGAGAAGAAGTTGACTGAATGTTCCTAAAACTCAAGACAGGCTTCAAATGAGAGGAGGGCAAGGTTTTCACTCTATTTTTATTTCAGTTGGAAACAGCTGCTCACTCTTAATTGTGATTCTGATGAAAACAGACAAGCATGACCTGTTGAACACTATTGGCCCTATAGTATTTTCCAGGTTCTGCAATTATTAATATGTCAAGCAATGGGATATTTGTGCATGAAGAGGATATGTTAAAAATATTTCCCTATGGTAGGTGACTGCCTACAGGCTGATCTGATTTACTGAACTGAGAGAATGGCACTCTTCTAAACTTGTTCACAGTTAGAATAACTCCTACCACGATCATCAAAAAAATGTCCTGCTCAAGACAAAAAATGTCTCCCAGGCACAGATATAAAATAATAGGTATTATCTACTAGCAAGCTGTCTTGGAATTTGGAGTTAAGTTAGGGCCATACCATCACTGGGACGAACTATGGTGTTTTCAGAGAGGCAACATGGTGTTTTGCATTCCTAACTGCATGGAAGTGAAAAGACTGGAGACTTTCAGAGGGAGAGGAAGAGGAGACTGGGAAGTCTGCAGAAGCACAAGACTGTCTGAAAGGTCAAATCATCTGGACAGGGTACCTGGTGAACACAGGACTCAGGGAGATCTTACCAATTCAAAGCCATCTAAAAGGATAAGTTATTCCTTTTTAATCAATCCTCCTCATCTTGTTACCTTTCTAGTCACCATTTTCATACAGAAGGAGTGGCCACAATTAGTGTATTAAGTACCCTATATTAACTCTGCAAAGATCCCAATGAGCTTTTCTGGACACTAAAATACAGGCTTGAAGAATGGCACGCCAGGTTTTTATCTCCCACATATCAATACTTAGGAATGCTCAGACCATCTTCAAGTCCCACTTCAGCCCCTGGGTGCAAAAATCTTCCATCACGTGTAATGATAGAGAGCAGGCGGACTTTGTCCCAACCAGTGACCACTGTCCCTCTGAATGTTGTATCTCAGAGTGTCACAAGCAGCCACAGAAGACCACAGACACAATTTTCCCTTCTGAGTGTCATGAATTAACTTCAGAGAAAAGATGTTGTCTTATCAGGCCTCTGTTTTCACTCCACTGACAAGACAGGGCATTCCAGAAGTGGCTGTTTGCTTTCCATTGGAAACAAATGCACGTCTTCAACTAAAGGAGAAAGTGGTGCTTGGATGAGCAAAGGGGACATTGCCCTGAATCTGAGATATTAAATATCACAGTGTTAAAAGGACAATGTGTATTGTAATTGCTCATCAGATTTTCTTGAACAGAACTAGGTGAGCCATGCAATAACTTTAAGGTCTCAGATTTCCATTAGAAATGGAAACACAGATTCTGGGTATAGTAAAGGGTTTGCCAGTTGTTTTTCAAGTAAATAAAGATGTTGATATATATTCGGAAAATTTTCAAAGTAAGACTATTAATGAAATTAATCACTATGAAACAGATTTGGAAAATAAAGACATATATTTTTACCAAATGCAACGTGCCATTTTCCAATTCTTGATGCCCTCTTGCATAGTGCAGCCCATATTTATGTTGCCACCTCTGACCCAGGTGTGTTCATCTAAACTTCCTTTTGGGAATGATCAGTGGACCATGCAATGCAACATTATATGTTGTATGTAAGAGAAAAATATTATCCAAGAATCATTTCTATCAAAATACTTTTCTGATTTTTTTAGATAGAATAAATATAATTATTGCCAAGAAAGTTAAACTAAATTCATTCCTCAGTGACAAATGGCATACTTCTAGTCTAAAATACTACCCAATTCCTTTATTTATTCTCTCTACAGGTCTTCATCATCATAAATCTCTTTTAAGCCAAACTGCTCCTTAGCATTCGTACTAATAAATAGAAGTTCAGTAATTGTGTTATCTATGGGATGATTAATATAAATCAAACACTTGTAGATCCTGCACTTATAGACCCTACTCTTAATGCCCATATATATAAAAAGACCTTACATATTTTACAGAGACGTGGGATTGTAGATGGGTGCATAGATGTGATGGCAGAATTCACTATTAGACAGACAACATAAGTGTAATATTTCAGAGATCCAAGGGACCCATTAAATAATCTTATCAACAGCTGTTTGAGAAATAAGCCAAGTACTTAACTTCTCAATTAAAAATTTGCCACTGATTACAGCTGCAGCTTCCTACTCAGCATGACTGAAAGGGCAAGTGATAATGATTTGAATGTGAACACAACTGCCGTGGTCATTCGGGAACACAGAAGGGTGCCATGTCACTGCTGCTGACAGCCTTGGTGAAAGAGGTGAATGATTCTGAACTTCTTGGCAAATTACCCATCCCCATCCCCTGCACCTGCCCAGGCAACTCAGGAAACTATTTCAAATATGCAACAGCACTATCCTCTTTTCTAAAAAAAAGAAGCACAGCCCAAGATAATGTTATTTTCTTGTTCAGTTTTAAAGAAATTACATATGGTCAAATCTTCTACTAGTTTATTGCCTATTGAAGCAAAGGAGTGCCCTTCAGACTCAGTGATATGATTAGGAGAGGCCACTGGAAAAGAACTGATTGATGAATAAGTACTAGGGAGTAATCAACATATCATATGTATTTCACGTAAAATCACATCCTCATCCATGAAATCTGCCATATGCTGAGGTGCCTTTTTAAAAAAAAAAATAAGCCCTAACCAAAGGAGAAGACTGAAAGTCCCAAACTGTCATTTTAGATGTTATCAAAGACAGACAGGAGGTTCCTTTGGGGATAAAGGGAAACAGCTGATATGCACAGAAACTTCTGTTACTTGTGTCATTTTTGAGAGGCTCTGTTTCTTTGAAGACAGAACAAGATTAAAAAAAAAAACAAAAAAAACCCCAAAAACTAGCACCAGAAAAATCAACAATAAAGAGAAAATTAATTTAATTTGTCTCCATGTCGCAGACAGTTTTTCTTATCAGAGGAAGACTTACTCCTGGAGGCAGACAAGTCCAGGACTCAACCTGTCATTCCTCTTGAGTCCAGGCAAGCTCATGTCAGCTCCAGATCACGTCAGAAGGCTTTGTTTTTAGTTCCTGCCCTAGCTGTAAGCTTCACTGCAGTGTTGCAAGATACCAAACTGGTCAAAGACACCTTTTGAAACAGAAACCAAAAGCAGAGGAGATTTGGAGTTTGGAACACCAAAGGAATATGATAAACTGTCTTGAAGCTTTTGTCCCAGCTGACACCTAGAACCATATCTTGCTCAGAGACATCTCCTAAACAGGCTTTCAAGAGGGAGGTGTCCCACGGGGTCACAAGCCCTGTCATGTAGGCTCCTCTCTCCATGGGGCCACAGATCCTGCCAGGAGCCTGCTCCAGCGCAGGCTTCCCACAGCATCACAGCCTCCTTCAGGCATCCCCCTGCTCTGGTCTGGGTTTCTCCAGGGGCTGCAGGTGGATCTCTGCTCCAGCATGGTTGTCCATGGGCTGCAGGGGCACAGCTGCCGCACCATGGTCGGCACCACGGGCTGCAGGGGAATCCCAGCTCTGGCACCTGCAGCACCTCCTCCCCTCCTTCACTGGCCTTGGTGTCTGCAGGGCTGTTCCTCTCACATATCCTCATTCCTCTCTCCAGCTGCAGGCTGTTGGGCAGGTTCCTCCCCCTCCACTTCTTAAATATGTCACTCCAAAGGCACCCCCACAGTCCCTGGTGGGCTCTGCCTTGACTGGCCCAGGAGCCAGCTGGCATTGTCTCTGTCAGGTATGGGGGAAGCCTCTGGCAGCTTCTTACAGAAGCCACCCCTATAGCCCCCTTGTTACCAGACCCTTGCCACACAATCCTGATATAACACTGCATTTATTAATTTCTGGCTTCACACTCCTGTTTACCAGTTACAGCTTTAGCACAGTTTCCAAGTTCAGTAAAGATGGTTTTCTTCTTTGAACTCATTCATTCTTACTTACTTAACTTTCACTGAAAAGTATAAACCATTTTATGACACAAGCAGAGTGGCTTTTAACAAGTTAGGTAAGTGCAGGTCTCCACCCAGCCAGAGACCCAAACTGAATATTCACAAAGAAGCAAATGTTACCAAGAAACCTGCCTACAGCCTTGCTTCTTACCAAAGAAACACAAGCCAAAATCTCATTTTTTCAGTTTGTCCCAGGATCAATGGCTTTTGTTTGTTCCTTATGGGTGGCCATCTCCTTTCCTTTCCTCTGGCACCTGACAAAGTACTCTTGAAAAGGAGATGTCCCTTGGGAGATAGGAAATTTACTGGGTAAAAGGAATGTTACAGAAGCTGCTTTAAGAACCTTATTTTGCAGATAGGCTCACTAGACCCCAGTAAGGAGAGTAAATCATTATAGAGCAATTATAAGGCACCTCACATGTTCTGAAATGGCACATGTGAAGTATATTATTAAGATATTCAACAGCATAATCAGCCACATGGGAACCCCTACAAAAAGTCCTGGTTTCAAGAGGCAAGTAAAGGCACAGTCATAAGATGGACAGATATACAAAGAGGGTACTGTAAGGTCCCAAAAAATTGTCTTTTGAGAAATGCCATTTCACCGCTGAATGGCTGTTTTGCCTGATTCTATTCATTTTTATAGGTTGAAGCTATTACTGCAGTTATGGGAATTTTTATCTTAAAAAGGTGGTGATGAGTCACCTGGTCAATTTAGCACAAACGAGAATTCACTGGAGGCTTTCTGAATGGTAATGCCTTCCTAAACTCAGAGCTCAATTAAGCAACTGAAGACTGATTTCCTTTAGGAGAGCTTAGGCACAGGTGGAAGTAAGAAACATGATTTGGGTAGGACATTCCGACATTCCAGCCCAGAAATGATACTGTAGATCTGGAGTTTAACAGGGAGTTTTAATCAGTTGGGAATAATGTTTTTATACAATAAAAATGAAAAAGCTTTGTGTAAACTTCAGAGGCAATGCCCACCCAGCAGAGCACATGTTTAGGCACCCAGACTAAAGTCTAGGCATGCAGGGAGCTGCACTAAGGTGTTCAGGGTTGTCTAAAAGTCCCACCAGGAAACCTCCTGCCCACTACCTGGTTACGTTGCCGTGAAGGGAGTCAGGAGTTCAGACACTCATCTGCCTCATGTTGATCCATTGCCCCAAGCCAGCCCATAGCCTCCCCTGCACAGACAAGTGGCCAGGAGCACACAGGAAGTCGTGCCAGGTTCTCTGCTGTGCATGACCGCAGCTCTGCTGTGGTTTCAGCCACAGGACAGCCGTCTTCCCAAATGAGGCCAGAAAAAAGCTCTGACAGTGCTCCTGGGATTCCTTTCCCTCTTTTCAGTCCCCTGACGTTTCACCAGAGCCAGCATAAGAGCAAAGCCAGTGTCATGCTGCATTAGCTCTCCTTGCACCAGCAGCCACAGCCTGGCAGTGCTGCAGCGTGGGTTGGCCAGCTCCCCTGGGAGCAGCCCTCTCCGAGCCCTCAACCCAGCCACTGGTGCCTTTGGACAACCCAGAGCAGGGGAGATCACACAAGAAGTTTCATGTCTTCCATGCTAACAAATGCAGGGGCATGGTTTTCGTAATGTGCTCTCTTCAATAAAACAAAATCTTTCTTTAAGGATGTTTTTGGGTTATGGGGTTTTGTCTTTTAAATGGGCTGTGTTAAGGCTGTGGGTGCCCATCTGAAATATTTTCATCACATTTTCAAAGAGATTTTTATGCAGTATTTTCTTACTAGTTTTTGGAAGTTTTATCAAACTTACTACCAGAAAAAAATTAATTTTATTTCCCTAATTTTCTTTGTTTTTGTTAGTTGTATGGAATCATACCGTTTGTAAAATATACTGACTGCTGCTACTTCCAAGCAGGGCATAGAGAACTTATGTAAAAATTTGTTCTGGAGGTGCAAGTAGAGAATTAGCAGTTGGTTTACCAGATTAGCAGAAATGTAACTTTCCACTGAGAGGCCAACTATTAAAATCTGTCCTTGTTCTGCCAGAAAGTAGGCTGGACATTACAAAAGAAACAAATACCAAGACTAGAAAAGCAATTAATACTTGACAGATACCTTTCAGGAATAGCATATTTCCTGATGTCACTACCTTTGCATTTGGGTTGGTTTCTAAAAACACTCAGTATTATTATCATACATTATCACTCTTGGAAAATGTTAAAACATGGTCTCACAAGAGCTACAGGACATGTGCCTGGTTCCATTTCGAAGAAGAGACCCTGGGCAGCCACAGTATGAATCTGAGCCTGAGGAGCAGCTTTGATGCCACTAACCTCAGGGAGAAGGAGCTGCCTTCCCACAGCATTCATTAGGTGTGATGGAAGTGGAAACATAGGTTAGAAAGAACGAAGAGGCTAAAATAGCATACGAGAATAGGGGGGTTATTTTTACACTCCAGTGCACATGGAGTGCCCATTAATTTTAATAGGAGCTTTGCACTGCAATATTAATAGGAGAACGTGCCCCTGTATTTTTTTATGGCACTCTGGCCACGTTCAGTGACATTGCAAGGCTGAAGTACTGTCGACATAGGGGGAATGGAGAAAAAGAAATGAAGCATCTGTAGTAGAGAGGTTCCTATAATATAAACCAAGATTACTTAAGGAATAGGACTAGGGTAGAGGTCTCTGACAAGACACCGACCCTAAGAAGAGGAGGTCAGGCAAAGGGATTGTACTGCTGCAAGTTACTGTGGAGAACCCCATTTACTTTTCTAGAAACAGCAGAGAAATACATCTGAAGAAATCATCCAGCTATTAAAACAACTAAATGTTTCAGTCTGTCACCAATCTGAAAATCTGGCTGTGTTCACTTGGGCTTGAGGCTGCCAGAAATATTTAAAAACCTCCAAGTGGTGGATTAATGGGTGCACCATTATCATAACGGATGCTGAGTGACACAAGGTCACAGGTCTGTTGGGATGGTCAGCAGAGTCTAAGGGAAAATTCTGCCCTCCTCTTCCACAGCTAAGAAATGGTCTCAGCTGACACACTGGGAATCTCTGTCAATCTGTCTTGCCACATGTCCTGTGTATTACTGTTACAGCTAATATTTCTGGACTACCACAACGGCATCATCAGGGACTGAGAGCTTATAGAGCCACATAAAAAAACCCCAATCCTAAAAAGCCAAAAATATACATAAACTCATAGAATGGTTTGTGCTGGAAGGGACCTTAAAGACCTTTCACTAGACCAGGTTCCTCAGAGCCCCATCCAGCCTGGCTTTGAACACTTCCAGGCATGGGGCATTCACAGCTTCTCTGGGCAACCTGTTCCAGTGCCTCACCACCCTCACAGGAAAGAGTATAATAATGTATGAGTATAATATGGGTTTTGCATGTGGCTCTATAAATTCATAAATAAATATAGACAGGAGTGGGTGAAGTATGACAGTGAGGAACACATCTGGCTGCAGTCATACCCCACTGTTAACTTCATCGTTATCAGTTGCCTTTCCTACATGTTATGAAATGTCAGCACTTACATAACGTTAGAATCATGTTTTTACTTTATGGACCTATTTTTCATTATATTAAATGTTCACAAGCATCAGTTTAATTTTCCTTCATTACAGACATTTTCCTTAGTATAACAAAGAGCTAAAAGAACATAAAAAGTAAATTATTTCTAAAATCCCGGTGCTTTTATGCCTATTAACATCGGCTTTTCTGATTCCGAGTAGAAGTTAAGATTTATTGAGTGACATCTGGTTAATTAAACGTCTATTTCCTATGGCGTGCTACAGGAATCATAATGCAGAAAGTCAACATTGAGAGAGTAATTAAAGTGCACTTAAAGAGCAGAACTAGCCTTGTAGTTCACTGTAATTAGAAACAAAATGGGAACAATATGTTTAGAGAATTACCTCCTTTATTAGGTTGCCATCAACCTGTTTATATGTTTGAGTTCTCATTTTGCAAGCTTCCATTTTACTTGTACTCATCAGTATAACTTAATACCTCAGCATGGATGACTCTATCAGAAGTAAGCAGAGCTCAGTTCTCTTTTCAAGACATGCTGTCTCAGGGGCACTGAAGTTACCTTCCTGTGCAACATCTCTTTCTAGGTTTTCATTCCATTTTCTTTGACTGCATCAGCTGCAGAAGATTTAGAAAGATACCAGTAGTATTGAAGTCATTGGTAAATACCTGTTAGAAAGTGTAAAGCTACCACCAAAATTACCAAAATATACAGTGGCCTTTCCCTGGCTTTCTATCAGGCTGTGCTTTCAAAGTCTCAGCTGCTTTTTGTGAACAGCATATTTCCAAGTGAATCTGGCTGTGAGAGGGAAGGGAGCCTGGGGTAGCAAGGGAGAAATGTCAAGCTGGTCAAGAAATTTTCTGTGTTGTGATGAAGTAATGGTACCTCTAAGCTGAATAGCCACAGGTGATCTGTATGGCACACTGTGCCTTGGCACTATGCAGGTTGCAGATGTGAGGTGGCCATCCAGCCCTCCCATGTCAGGTCTGGCTGCCCCCCTGAGCCCTTTGCTCAGAGCAGTGTCCCCACCCACCTCCTCCCGCAGCTGACACCTTCCTGCCAGCACAGGGCCCCACCTCGTCTGCCAGGCAGGGAAATCCAGACCCTCATTTTCATTATAACTGACATGAAGCAATACATTAAAATCTTCAGCTGAGATCCACCAAAGTGTGAGAAGTTACCTCCTTGTATTGATCCAAGGATTCTGAGTCACAGAGGGCTTGCAACATGCAGGAAACAGCCAGAGAACAGATCCTGTTTCAAATCTTTTGTGTTTAGAATACTACTCTAAGTAAAGTTCAAAGTAAAAAGAAAAATTAAGACATAAAAAAAAATCAGCTGAACCTGAAATCCATGAAGTAGTCTCAAGGATTTTTGTTTTCATCAATGAAGATAAATTAATTTGAGCCTTCTGCCTAGGCTACCTAATGTCATAAATCTCTTCAGGTTGTCAGGGTGGTGACAAAAAGAACAATTACAATGTCTAATATTATGGCTTAAAGGACTGCAAAGCAGGATTTAGTAAACACTTATATAAACAAACTGCATTTTTATTCCAATGAATGAGAAAAAATTCTCTTTTATTTGTAAAGAACATGAATGCAAGAGGCAAGGCAATACAAGGCAGAGTCCTCTGTGTGAACATGGTGTACAGCTGATGCCTTAAGTTTTAGAACCCAGAACAGTGTGCTTGATGAGGGTTCTGGCACGGGATTGCTGGCAAGAGCTCCTATCTGGTGTCACTGTCACAGGCACAAGGACGACTGAAATGCCATCAATTCATGAGCTGTGAGCTGCATCTGGAAGATCAGCTATTAAGCAAATGAAAACTTCTCAACAGCCCAACTCACCTAACTGGAACCTACATGAACAAAGAAAAAACCCTCAAGGTGAAGACAGACAAAGTGGAGGCACTTTACCTACCTAGCTACTGCCACCACGGCATGTGTTTGTTTACAAGAGCTCTAAGGATTCAGACACCATGTTTTGCTTCAGCAGAGCATCTAGGCCTTTCTTTTAACCCTTTATCTAAAAATCTTGGTGACAATTCCTCCACTGCTCTCCCACTGGGTCTCCTGCATCAACTTGTCTGGACATCAATGAGCCAAAGGCTTTATTATGTGAACTAACACCATATCATTAATTTTATATTACTACCCTCAGCCCAGTTTTACATATTGATTCTCTCTTTGATATGTACCAGCTCCAGGTTTTCCATGGTCTGTCTTTCTAGATGGAAGTTTTGCTATTTGTGAAATATTCCTTAAGAATGGTTATTTTAGAATGAAAAAAAAACCAAACCACCAAACCAAACACCAACAAAAGCAGCAATACAAAAACAAAAGCCAAAAGCCCAAACAGAGGAACAAAAAAAAAAAAATTAAAAAAAAAAAAAACAAAAAACCAAAAAAAAAAAAAAAAAAAAAAAAAAAAAAAAAAAAAAAAAAAAAAAAAAACCAAACAAAAAAACCCCAATACACCAGAACCACCACAAATCCACAAATCACACAGTATTTTACCCTAGAACAGAGGGAATGCCATGAGCTTGCTTACACCTGACACACCTGACATCAGACTTCGGCCAGGCATATGTTCTCTTCCTCTATTCCCTATTTTAACCTTGCAAATCTCCTCTTTGGAGGCAATTGTGCTGGCTGTTCATCCTAAATCAAACTCCACATCAGCCAACAGCACAAGCTTCAAAGAGCTTTTTTAAATAAATTAGTCTCACAATAACTTTCTTTGCAACTTGTTAGCATTCCCATTTCAGGTACAAGATAATATATGCAACACATTAACACTCTTTACAGAACCTTTATGCTTCTATTTAAACTGAACAGGCATGAGAATACATCTAGTTTCTCTCCAACTCTTGCAATCTAATAACTTACTTAGCACACTATTACCAAATTGTACCTTACTTTTATATTGCTTTTTCTTGCAATTTTGTTTTCAGAATTGCCGTTCTGTCCTTTTCTCATTTCTCAGAAGTGCTTTGCACTCTGCTAGGAATTTATTCAAATAAACATCAGGACTGATCCAAGCACCTGGATCTTTTTTTCTTTTCTCTTTAACAAGTGTAGGAAAAAGTGCATGAAACCAATAAGGTTTACTCCCAGTGTTCCAAATATTTCCAGTGATGGCAGATTTTCTCACCATCTCACAGTCTATCACAAAACAACTAGCTTGTAAGTTTCTTTGTCCTGATCTCCATCCTGTCTTAATAGTCCACTAGTTCTGCTTGTTTACATCCCAAATTTTACATCTTCCATGGAGTTGTTTTGATAATATACACAGGATATGGAAGATCTCATGGGGCTTATAGCAGCTCCTTCATATCAAATCTCTCTCAAAATATCATCACCTGCACTATGTCTCTGTTCTTCTCCATATCAGACCACCATGAAGAAACCCTGGAGGGAACAATTTATCTATACACAGGTCCAAGAATGAGCTGTTGCCCTGAATATCATCTGCCCTATCTTATATAGTGAGTATTTGGGAAAGAACTCAAAGCCAAAGCCATAAAATGAAGTTTTTATTAACTGCAATTTTATTCATTAACGAAAACATCAGTTCCAGTGCTCAAATCTACCATTTTGTGATTACATGACACAGTGAATTCAATCTGGAGCTCTTGGCTGATGTCTGCCACGCACAGAGTATTTCCCCTCACAGAGTGTAGTCCCAGTTTAAAGCCTTGGAGTGGGACAAAATCCATTGTATACTCAAGGGCATTTCACCATTTAACTGAATTCCTGCATATAATTTCTAGTCCCTGAAGTTCTCAATGTGTTGTTTCTACCTATTCAGCGGCTTTGTTTGGAATCTTAAAGGGGTTTTTCTGCAGGAGAAGTCTTTCCAGGGAATGAGGAGCCAAGCTGCACTGTGCTGGGTGACTTCCAGCTTGCAGTCACTCTTGCCTCCTCTCTTGTGGCTCTTCTTGGACAGCCAGCAGCACTTTGCCACGTGGGTACTGCTCACTTTTTCTCTGCAGCTTTATTAGACTTCAGAGTGAGTTCTTTGCCAGAAGATTGGTACAGTCTGGTTTCTCCCATGCTGGGCAGGATCATTGCCACAACTCTGATGCCAAATTTAAAGGGGGAAAAAAAAAACAAAACCAAAAACAAAAAAGGAAAATACTCATCTTAAAGTCAGACATGCTTTGTCTGAGGCCCCAGAACCATTTCCTGGCTTTTAATGATGGTCTACTGTAAATGCATGTACATTTTATCTATAGCTGTGTGCCTGCCCTAACCAAAGGCTAAGTTATGACTGCACATCTGCTGCTGTGAACCTGCCCCTCAACTGCTGCATTTCCAGGTGTGTGATGCTGTAAATGCCAGCAGAGTATGGAAAGGATCTCTCTCTCAGGATACACAGGGAGCATCTGGATGAGGACAGAGGTTCAGTCCTCCCTAGAGGATAAGTGCTTCAGCTGCTTAGGTCTTTTGCAAAGGGCAGAAAGGACCTTGCCATAATCATGTCTGCAAGTAACACATGAATTGTAAGCAAACTCCCAAATCAGGGGTAATTTAGGTGTCTTTAGATTAATTTTTATATTCATAAAGTGTTTTTACTAATAGTATTTAAAACTAAACAAATATTTCCAATTTGTTTAACTCCACAGTTTTATTTTCATTCAATATTAGATGTTGAAAACCCAAGATGAAGTCGGGGGTGATCTGTTTTCTCTTTATTCTTTCCCTTTGCTCTCTTTATCACCAAACACCTGTAATTTTCTAATTTCATCTTCTTTTCCCCAGTTTCTCTGAACTTCTGAAAACTTTCTCAGGCTTCAGGCTTCAGTTTCAAGAGTGTTAAATAGCAATTAATCACATTTTAATTTCTTCCCCTTCTTCCTCTGAGACATTTTGAAAGTGGAAGAAATCTTGGAAAGTTAAGAAGTCAAAAAGAGAGTAAGAAAAAAAAAGAGAAAAGTCCCTCTGAATCTAATTCATTTTATTGCACTCAGTAAAATTATGTGCATGCAGATGGAAGTTGTGTGGGCTGACATGGAGAGAAGTAAAAATAACATTGATTTTAAAAGATCTGGTGAAAGGTATCACCTGGAAACAAACAATAAAAATGAATCTAGTATTATTTGAAAAGTTGTTTTCCTCTTTCAATAACCTGCCATTGCTCTAGAGGAACGATATCCCAGTAGAAGGCATAAGCAGAAAAAAAATATTCTGAAGTCATCCTTGATTTGTTAATTTTAATTAGGGTTTTGTAAAAAGAAGTTCCAAAGGGAACAAAAGAGTCACTAAAGCATCCATTCATGAAAAAAAAAAAAGTGTCTGTGTACAGTCACTAAAGCTCTATATTGGAGCTGTTGTATTTCATATGTCTCAAGGTTTGCTTGACTTCACACTGCACTTAAATTGTTAGATTTTAAAAGGGACTCTACTTCTAAATGAACAATCTAGTATTCCAACCACCTGCTAAAGTAAATATCAAAGCAGTTTCCAGTTTACCAAGACACTCCAAATGAAAACTGTAGGTGTCTACATATAGTGAAGTGAGACTACTACTATATTTGTATGTAGCAGAACAGGAAAAAAGCCCAAGAACAAGTCTAGGGCATGAGGATGAGTAGCTGAAGCAGACTGGATTTTGTGCTAGAAGGGAGGTACATCTTGCACAGGGTGTAAGTCCAGTAACCCCTGTGCCAAGACAGGAAGCAACGTTATATAAACAACATTATAGACCCTACTGCAATATTAGAATATTAGTTTAGTACAACTGACAGAGGCACAAGAAAGAAATTAATTGAATTTTGTTGATTTAAATCAATTTAGAGGAAAGAAACCATTACAATCTCATAAGTAAAGGTTATTCCAATTACAAATCCCAGTGTTTCATCTTTTTAGGAAGGGATTACATGAATCAAGAAGTATTATAGGAGAAAAATACGATGGTGGGAGCATAACGAGTTAAACTGAAATCTCATTAATGAGCAAGATAAGCAGACTGCATGATAAATTGTTATTCCAATGTAAGAGAAAATGAGGAAGAAGCAAAGCAAATAAAACCAGGAGGAGCTTGGTGCCTATTGTGTTTTAAATACTTATAAGCTAAGAGCATACCTTGTATGCTTTAAAAGTATTTTGTAACCTGTGAAACACACTCATCCATATAATTTATCTGAAGGAGATCTATTCATGTATTCATTGCTCTTTGCCATAGTCACAGAGCTGGATGAAAGCCTTTCTATTTGGCACCCTTTATATATCAATGGCATATGGTGGCAGCATCTTGCATTACTTATTTGTAATTCTGGGTACACAGAATTACACAGTCTAAACTCATGCCAGCAAAACTTCTACAGAATACTGTTGTGCTCATGAAAGCCTTCTATGACTGCCTACCAGGACAGGAGTGTCCTCTAGGCTCAGTGAAACCATTTCAGTTAACTTCAGTGGATGACAAAGGCCAACAAAGACGATGTCATATTCACACCACTATCAGTCAAGTGCAAAAGGAGCCAGGATAGCCCCAGCTAATAAATTAGTGATTCTCACTTGACCATAGACCTCTCTCTTCTTCCCTCCCACTCTTTGCATATAGAAATATCTCCATAGTTTATCTAAATCAAATTAAGTAAACCAGTAAATTAATTGATTTATGTATTTTAAGAGCAGAAGGAACCTCCAGGATCACGTATTCTGGTCTTCATGATGAGGATGTGGAAGGTAATCCAGTTACTGCTGGGTCACCAGTATCAATGTAGTGAAGTGATGCCAGCACAAGCCTTCTAGAGGGACACACAGGCTTGATCAGAGACTTCAGGCCATGGCACCCCAGAGGAGCTAAGGACACCATGTGCCTCTGGTTGCCTACAACACGTTAAAAACAAGCATCTGATTTCCATTTGGGGTTTGCACTTTTTCGGCTCAAGGCACTTGTGAAATCTTCCACTGGCAAACTGAAAGGGATTCCAAACCCCTTTCTGCCAGTGTACATCATTTCAGACTATGATGAGGTGGCCTAAATGAAAACAAGCAAAGAGCCGTGTATTTCCTGAAGACAAAAATTAATATCTATCAGCCCTAAATTAGACAACCATTGTAATAGCTTGCATGAAGCCAAACTAACATTGCCTGCTATGTTTTAAGGGGAAAAAAATAATTTCTTCTTCTATTTTGTACCCATCACTATTTGTTGAATATTAATATATTTAGATGTTAAATTCCTATTTCCCCCCACAAGGCATTATATAGTAATATATATGCAAAATATTAAAACAGAAATAGATTTGCCTACATATCAGCATTTCAAACGCTCATTAACGCCAGGACAAACAAAACACCGTGTTCCAATCCTCTCTAAATCATCTGTTATTTGGGAACACTAGGTGTAATGAGGCAGAACCTTAATATTTGTTGGGGAAAAAAAAGTTGCTCGTCATCTTTCATTTCAACAAACATGATACAATGCCCTTACACTGGTTAGAAACCAGAAAGCCCCGGGCCTGGATAATGGAGACACAGATCCACAACACTGATGTCCCCAAGAAGGAATTTTTTCCCATGCAGTCACCAGCATTTTATGGTGCTTCTGCCACTGCTCTTGGTCCATCTCCTTAGTGTTTTTTCTTTGTTTCAAACCAAGAGACTGGGGAGTCTTTTTCATTAAGATCTAACCTAAACGTATTTTGTGGATGTTCCAGTGCCAGAAAAAATGTAATTTA
Organism: Nicator chloris; assembly: GCA_013400495.1. NCBI lineage: Eukaryota > Metazoa > Chordata > Aves > Passeriformes > Pycnonotidae > Nicator > Nicator chloris. Next base: position 120,944 of record WAAE01016695.1, read on the forward strand.
TTGCACAAGTCTTTTTCAATGCTACACAGTGGATTTATTAATCCACTGTGACCAGTGCTGAGGCCAGGTGAGCTCACCAGTCAGTGGCTGTATTTAGTCGGAGTGCAGCTTTGTGACACATGATGTTATTACTGTTATTAGATGTAGCTGGGGAGCACGAAACAGAGGAAACAAGATGTGTTTCAAGGAGTAGAATGCTCCTCAACAGCATGGACATTTTGTTTTCACACCTGTTCAGACAGCTTCTGCTCTGATTGTGTAATGACAGGTAGGAAAAATCTAAAAAGCCATAACACAATGTATGCTGACATTATTTCAGGTTACTGTTTGTGAGGAAATTTCTAATGGGACAAGATGGAATTGGATGATAAAATATTCTGGAAACCCTGATTCTAACCTAAACTATATATTTTGTGAGACCAGGTGTGTTGCCAAATCATCAATTCACTACTCTCCTCGTCTTTTCCAAAGTAATTCTCAGAAGACTTATGTTATGACAAAGTACTCTGTTGGAAAGGTGTGACATTTTCCATTTATTTTGTGTTAGAATAAACTACATAAAGAAAAAAAAAAAGAGTGTAAAGCATCACCAAAAAATTGAGGCGCTGTTTCTCCCAACAAAAAAAAATGAACAGTGCTGGAACAGAAGCTTCCGACTGCAACAGCAACCCATTAAAGAGAACTGTTTGTACAATAATATTGCAAATCATGGCAAATCAGTTTTAAAATATCTAATTAAACCACTTCTTCTTGCTTTTCAGAGGTATTTAGATTATTTTATGTGAGGAGCTTTTTTTTTAAATTGCTTTCTTGTGTTGTAAGAGTGACATTTTTAATACTATCCCTTGATATCAGAAAAAAATCAGAACAGAATAACCAGCCTTATAAAAATTTAAGGTCAGTAATAAATGCATTGAACAGTTTTATATTCTTTCTTGTCTTTCTCCATCAAGGTCTTGAACAGCTTTCAAATCTTTTTGTAGATTCCGTGTTTTTCCCCTTCTTATCTATTTGAGAGATGGAATCTGCTCTGAAATCTGAATGGCATCAGAAAGCTTTAGCAACATATTACCAATTTTCTAAATATATGTGTGCCAGTGAGGCATTTCAGCACACAATATGCCAGACAGATGTGTATAAAACTGAAATTTGAGGGTATGTAGCTGTTGCTGTGATTTGTAACCTCTTTTCCATGCTTCAGTCCTGTAAATCCACTAAACAAGATAGGTATACCTGTTAAAGAAGGTATAAGTCACCAGAAAAAAATCACCTCCTTCTTCTCAGATTTGGCATTCTACAAGAGCCGTCAGCAGATGCCATTGAGCTCGAGAGACAATCATTTTTAGCTTCCAGGAATGACAATATAACAATACAGACATAAAAAGAACCTGTTTCTCATAAGCACCATACAAATTGACAGTCCTTTATTGACTACTGTGCAGCTCTAGCAGTGGCCAAAGATGACTCTCCTATGGGTCAGAAAAGTGCCATGAGTGTAAGGGTGTCAAGATGGACTGTAAAAAACAAATCCCCTGGGTTCCCCATCTCATCCCCGGTGAGACTTTCTGATAGCTCCAGCCCCCAAAGGTGCTTTGCAGCTCAAACCCAGCTCAGCAGCACTCACTGAAACAACTTTTCTTGTTGCTTTTCCCCCAGAATGAACCTGCTGAATTCCATACTGCTGTCATCAGACTCCACTGGATTTTATTCCTCATATATCAGTGGCATCAGTCTTCCTTTCATTCCTGTGAAAAATCAAAGTGAGCCTCAAGGTAATGTGGGCTCCACTTGGTCAAGGCAGGCAGCCAGTGTCACCAACAGGACCAGATTTCTGGGGATGGCAGCATGGGAATTTGGCATCATTTGTAGTCGCCAGCAATTCAAGAATAGCGAATCACAACTTTTAGGCCATGTGCCATCAAAAAGCACATTAAACACTGGTCCCGTCATGTTCTAAAAATTTTTGAATATTTGTTGAAATAAGAAGTCTACTTTCCTCAAGGCATCATCTTTCCTCTGGTATCATTTCTTTTCTATCACATAAGGAGCAGTGAGTTTGGTGTGTGGCTGACACTTCTACGGCCTTGACCGTGGCAGCAGAGATTTATCATCGCATCTCCCAGTGGCCAAAAAATGCCTCATCAATGCTTTTAAAAATGTGGAAACACACCTCTTAGTACTAACCTTTCCCCAGGAAACCACTCAACAAGGACAGTCCCACACTCCAGTTGATGTCTACAATTGTCTCCCTGGGTCAGGAATGATTAAGGGAGTCCTTGTCCCTGTTAAGTCCTATTGCCAGGGAATAAATGAGGGAGGAAGGTGCCTCATTGATATTGCCTAAAACAAGCATGAGCCAAGAAAGTGAGGGTACAGGAGGTCTTTACAGTCACCTGCACAGCTGATTCAGCTCACTCACCAAAGAATATTTATTGTCTAAATAGTTCCCAAATCGTTTTCTGTGCCAGATAGGAGCTACAGGCAGAAGGCAGGGCAGTGCTAGCTGGCTGTGTGCATGCAGGTTCTGGAGATGTTCTCAGATGTGGAAGCCATCCATATGGCTGCTTCTTGGGCAGCTTTCATTGGAAAGGACTCATTTGCCCTCTAAGGACACTACTCACAGGATCAAAACAACCAGAAGCAGACTGCAGGTAGTTCAGCAAATAAAATGCCAACATCTGATCAGCAGAACAAGGCCACTGAAATTTTCACAGTGAATTAGTACAAATTCTAGATGGCAATAAGGCTACACTGTAAAACAGTAAGGAAAAGCATCCTAAGTTAACTTGTTTTTCCTTAACTCTAAAAGAGGTATTATGACACGTGAAAATTTTAACTTGTGCTTGTGCAAAAAATGCGTCTATCATGACACATTTCTCTGGAAACTTCTGATATAATTTCCTGCTCTTTTTATCCATATGCTCCTCCACAGACTGATGGGGCCTAATATAAGCAAGAATCAGACCCTTGGTTGCCCTTTTGCTGTTCAGCACCCTCAATATCCCTCTTCAGAATCATATAAAACATAAACACACCACTTATCAAAGTCCTGGGGCACAGCACTTAGTCATTCAGTGACTCTGATAATGACACAGTTTTAGGTCAGAGACCTGATACAGCTTTAAATCTGAAAACTGAAAATCTCTTTTAATAGAGTAAGGCCTCTTATTCCAGCCATTTAAGGCTACATCCACAAAGACTTACATTCTATATTTAGAATTTGTTCTCTAGGAACTGCAAACATAACAGATGGTCAAACAAAGGGCAAATCTGTGGTCTGCTTGGGATGATGCTGAACATGAGTTTGTTTAAGTCAGGTTGCAGAATGAATGGAATACAATATGACAAAACAACTAAGCTTTTCTCACTTGGCAAGAACCAGACAATGAAGTTACTGCAGAGCTTGTAATGGTGGAGTTGGCAGTATAGTATTTTAATAAATTGTACTACATTAGACATTTAATTTGTTTATAACAAGTCAGGATTCCTTCAAGTGAGCTAACTCATGTCCTTTTAATGCCCAAGAATAGGCAGTAGAAAGCACCACATACTTACACACATATATACATGCATGCCCATGTATGCATTTATGTTTCATGGATGCAGCAGTCAGCAATAGTTTAGAAGCCACCTTGGTGTATAGAAGCTGTCCTTCCACTCCTCCTCCCTGCTCATCATTCCAACCTTCTGTCAAATCCTACTTCTATATCACTTATTTAAGTATGTGAGATGTGCTTTGTATACAAATATATTTAAATGCCTCAATACTTAGGATTCCACCTTTCTGTAAATTGCTGTTTCCACTGATAAATACACAGAAATTCATGTTGTTCAAGGCCATTGCCTTCTCAGTATCATTAATATTAAATATTCACAGCTTCTGGTTCTTACTAGTACTTCTTAATACATGACATATCAAATGCGTGTGATCAGACTGATACCATGCACCTCATGTTCAAATTTAACCCTGCACATGTATTAAATCAGTCATTTGTTGACAGAGACCGTGTCAGTCATCACACAAATTATTGAGTTTGGAAGAAGCCATGAAGTGGATGTAACAGGGACTGCCTCTGCCACAAGACAACAATGATGCACTAAATAGTTTAGCTAAGGTGGTAGAAATCCAGATCTCCCTACCCACCTTTGTGAAACAATGAAAAGTCCTCCAGTAAGACAGACACGTGGAGAGAAAAGTGTTAGCTCTAAAACAAAGGTTTTTTTCTTTGGTGTGAGTAGGAGAAAGAATGGGGAATGGAGACGGGGCAGCTACAATTTTCCAATAACTCACATAAACCTTGCCTGAAAAATCAGCTGGTTTCGAGACTTTTTCTCCTGGTATCTCATTTAGATGTAGGAGCAGAGACAAATCTTGACAGCAACACTGAAACTACTTGCTTTGATCTCTCAGAGAAGAATTTATGATACTGAATTGTAGAGGCAATTCCAAAAAGAAAAAAAAAGAAGGAGATACATTAATACAATGCATTTTAAAAGCCTCGTGTCATGTTGCATTTATTCTTGAAACATGGCAGATTAATTTCTGACAGCAGAAGACGATATGTACGCATTTGTGTATTTCCTAAGGAAAATAAGTACCAAAAAAAAAATCCCTCAAAGGGAGAAAAGCATTCTAAAACACTTCAGCATCAAGAGAGAGGAAGATATTCTGGGAGGTAATTTTGTGACAGCAAACCAAAAAATGCCATTGATGAGACGAAGTGACTTCTCTCAATCATGAAAAATAAAATCTGGTTTAATGAAAAACAGGGCACAGAGGAATCATCTTAGAGATTTGTTTGTTTGTTTGTTAGGCAATCACTTTCAGATTAGCTTTGAAATTTCTGATCCTCTAATACTTCTTGAGATTGCCCGCTTTCTTTGCTTATTGTTATATATGTGATAACAACAAAGGCTGAGGGATCTGGGGCTCAGCGCACTAAGCTTAGACTGGAGATGCAAGATTCCTGCCCAAGTGTGATCTCTCCAGGACCCACTGCCTTGGCCCAGCAGCTGGCTGTACACGAGACACATGCTGCTAAAACAAGCCACCAGACAAGGGCATGTGAAGGTCTCATCAGAGGGACATCACAGTGAGACCACAAAAAAACCCTGACCACACACCTGGCCAGCACAGCAGACAACTCCCTGCATGGGAGGCAAGAGGAAGGAGTCATGCAGGAGGACCCTGTGCTCCTCATCAGAGATTTGAGGGGTCATGAGAGCCTGCATCTGCCAAAAGGGCTTGGTGGAGCATCACGGGCGCTGGTGGCCGGTGTGGATCCTCACACCTTGTTGGAAAGCCCCAGCTGGATGGCACAGCAGGAGCAGAACTAGTTACTGTTCAGGGAGGAACATGATGGAAATGTCTACACAACAGAGTGCTTAACTTTCTTTTCTTAATAGAGGGGCTATTGAAAAATATGCTTTTTGCCTCATTGAGAGTTCCAACTCAACATCTGAGTTTCAGCTCAGTTTTCCATACAGTTAGGGCTATTAAAGTCATCTTGACATTTGAGAAGTCAAAATGATTTACAGAATACATAAGCTTGAGCTCAGTAGATAAAGGAAGCTGTTTTTTCATTGTGAGCCTTATGGATTTGATACTAAAAAAAGGCAGCATGTCCTACTCAAATACTCCCTGTTACAATGCCAGATGGGAATCTGGCACTAGGAGCTGGAGCTGGCAATATGCAGGAGTCCTGATTTGTGATGTGAAAGGCTAAATAATGCTCAGATATAACTGTCAATCATTGATAGAGATGGAACCATTTCGGTAAAATGAAGTCTAAGCAGCCCATCTGAATAATTTATTGTTGCAGCATAATCTGCAGATTTCAGCTGTGATTACAATATAAGACTCTATTAAAGACTAAAAAGTACAGAGAATAAAGCTCAGAATAAATCAGAATAGTAAAGCCACTGTCAGCAAGAGAAGAGTAAACGTTCTCAGCTCTCTGAGCTGAAGGCATCATTTCAGGAGTTTCTGAGAATTTGGTGCATGAGTTCAGATGATAAGTCAGAAATCTAAGGAGCATTCTTTGTTTTTCTCCAGAAAGATGTTGAAGTTTTTCTTGAAGTTAATGCAAATTTTGGGCATCAACATTTCTGATAATTCAAGAACTTGTGAATAGAGCTTTCAATTTGGATTCCATAAAATCCAAGGCTTGGACACTGCCACAAGAAAACTGGGTATTTCTGAGGAAAGTTCTATCTCTGCAGATTATTAGGTTTTTAATAGAAAAACTAACACAGTAAGCCCCACTCTTCACTTCTGCCTCTAAACTCTATTGTTCGTATTAAACTGTTAGACAGATGAATAAATAAAATACTGAAAACACTTTGTAAATGGACCTGAAGTCAGAGAGTTGTACTTAACCCCTTTTCTTGTGACAAGAGGCTGCTGTATTTTCACCTCAGTAACCACTCTACGGGACGAGCCCTAACTTACCCTGAAATGCTTTTTATGGCTTGGACAGCTGTATATGACACATTGTTTTTATTCTTAGGGTTTTGAAAGCACGAGTGCTTTCAAGTCCACCCCCAAAACAGCTTTGGAGACGGCAGCTGTCTCCTTCCTCTCACACAGTGGGATCTCCGTCAGTGACAGCGGCTTCTGGGCAGTTTATGATGAGCAGAAATAAAGAAACCAGAGCTTGCTGCACAGGCTCTGAGAAGCACTGGAATGAAGGGAAAATGAAAAATGCAGTGGTCCAGATTAAAACCTGATGGATAGAAAGGCAGCAGTAATGTTTGCACAGATGTCTCCCAGTGGAACCTGTCTTCAGTCTCTCCCTGTTAAGGCTGTGATGAATGACACGGAGGGAGCAAAGACTGTGCTTTCAATTCTGCAAGGAGAGGATGCAAACTTACTTTAAAATTAAAGCAAAACCTAAAAATGTGCTTTTCTCAGCAAAAAGTGATAACTTGATTAAGCCTCCCACTGAGAACACATATAAGCAGAGGGAAGGGAGCTGTAAAAAAAAAGATTTCTTGCAATTATATTTGTGTCTTCTGGCCATTGTTGGATCCCCAGAGACTTCTAAGAAAGGGAAGAGAAAGAAACAGATCCTGATACAGATGAAGGCAGCTGAAAGGTATTGCAGGCAAATTTGGACACCTAAATTCAAACTGCCTCACTGGGTTTCTTCACCAGCCATATTCCCTAAATATATGAAGATATAGGCAAAATGAAAACAGCAACAACAAAAATTTAAGAAAATAACTCTATGCTCTAAAATCATACATGTAAAAATAGTGCATACAGGTAAACAGCTGAATTTCAGAGTGATCCCCTACAGTTTTGGAAGCAGTCTTTTTTACCTTGTGTATTTTCAGACTTTTAAAAAACATTAGCCCTAATACTGGTTGTCTCATTCCCTCCACCCTCCACTCTAGGGGAACATACCTAAGCTTTCTATGCTGGCATCTATAGCAGACGCAGCCGTTCTGTGTTTTCCAGCTTTTAAGGAAAATAATGTGTTGCTGGGTTAGACCAACAGAGAGTCCCACCCAATACTGATCTCAGTGGTGACAGTGAAAGAGGTTATTTGTGGGAGCACATGAGCCTCAACACTTTTTCATTCTTTACTTTTAGTAGATTAACTGCAAATTCCTGCCAGTCTCTGTTTATGTACTTGTTGGACATGGATGTGTTTAATCTCTTTTTCAACCTGCTGACACGTCCTCATTCATGTCCAGTGGTGCCAGGTTCCAGAAGCTCACCACCTGTTTTCACAACAGCCTTTCCTGCACCCATTTTAAACCATTCTGCTTCTTTCAATCAGTGCCCCTTTTTGGGATATTTGATGACTACTGATACCACAGGCAGCACACCTGGGATCTCCACAGTTCTGAAAAACCCCACTGAAATTCCCCTTCATACTTCTGCCCTACCAAGGAGGTGACTTCTCAGGAGGTATGGTTGATTTAGAAATATTGTTTTCATTAATCAGATGTAATTTGTCAAAAGTGGCACTGATTGTATAGTAACGAGAGTCCTTGGAAAGTGCAGTAGTCAGCAGTGTGAAATGGCATTTACCAACAGTAATTACTGTATTTCTATCCCAGTGCTTAGGTAAAGAAAATAGCTGTGACAACAGTTGGCAAACCAAGTCTTCATGATAAATTCCATTCCACCAGCAACCCTTAGCTTATTTTGGTTAGTTCCCTTGCCCTTCACTGCACAGCACAAGTAAAACCTGCTCTAGTGTGTGGCAGTTTGTAATTTATCTATCAAAGGTATTTATAGAGCACTGATCCCTGGAGAATTCATGCTCTAGACCCACTGATGTGTTAGAAAAAAGGGAATAGAGCTTATTACAAGGGACTTCTTAAGCATTTTTCTTGGCAAAAGGCTTGATGAAGCTGTTTGTATAGACTTTCCTTTGAAAAGCTAAAGTTTTTAGGAAAATATTGTTAAAGGAAATTTTGCTGTTTGAATGCAAGTAAGGTAAAGAAAAGGAGATAGGCTAAGCTTTGCAAAAACAACTCTTTGAAGAATAAATGTAAATAAAGTTCAGGAATCAAGAAATTTTTTCATATAGAGAGAAAATTATTTCAGTTCATTTATTTCAGGTAGTTCCATTCCTGCCCAAAGCACCAAGATTCTGAGCACCCAACTGAAATGAAAGGTCATCCTGTCAATCGGAATCATGTTTTCATCAGCAACACTGCTTGTATGGTGAGGTCTCCTTCCCGGTGAGACAACCATGGCACAGGAAAAGGTTGTGGGGATTGAGGTCTAGTGAGGGACATGAGCTTTAAGGATTTTCCTCTTTGATAGTGCCTTGTGCCTGTCATCCCAATATTCATCTCCTCTGAAAGAGGTGGGACAGAAACAAACCTGCAGAACCACACAGGCTGGAAAAACTCTGGTTTTAGGCTTCTCATCTCCAGCCACAAGACAAATGAAGAAACTTGTGTCTCCATGTCTTACAGTGTGATTTATGCCCTGCTCAACACCACCCTGAGTCCAAACTGACACTGGCAAAAGTGGCTCGACGGGAGCCAAAGTCTGACCCAGACATGAGGTTTATGCTGTACATCAGCTCCATAAACACTTAGAAATATTGTGTGCAAGAAAGATGAATGGAGGCTGTTAGCTGGACCATGGGGGTTGGGTCTACACATGGCAAGTTTGAGCACTGTCTCAGCACAGGGTGGGGAGGTGCAGCCTGCCAGCCCCACATTACTCCTCCTAGCACATCAAGCCCACTCAAATATCACAGATGTTGCCAACAGCCTCTCCCCTCCATCTCCAGAGGGCGTTGTCAAGAAGTCTTACTGCCAGCATTTTTAAAGCAGATGAGATCAAGCATGTATATAAGAATAAATATATTTAAAACAACCAAGCCCTTAAAATCCATCTGTTGCTGCAGAATATAAATTCAAATACAACTCATACTCACTTTAACTCAAGGCTCATGAGAAAGAGAAAAAAGATGAAGCTATTTGGTGATTTCCTTGATAATATTCATATGACATGCACTTCTTTGGCTATATTTAAAAGCTGGCTATTTTTCATGGCTTTGCAGCTCAAAGTGATTGATTTTACAGCAGGTTCTCCTACAGCCACTTGGCAGGAAAAAGTGAAAGGTTTGAAGAGTGGAGGCTGAGGGATATTGGGGTGAGACTAAACACTCTACAATTAACAGTGGGTGAAGAAGAGACAAAAAGTTGGAGTGGGATGGAAAAAAGCAAACTTCCCACAGAGGGAAACCAGAGTGCCTTTAGTGAAAATAACACCCTTCAAATTAGGAGACTCTTTTCCAATGTCCAGGAGTGGCACAGTGGGTTCATGTTATCCTTACTCAGCCTTGCTGGAAGAAGCAAGCAGAGTTTCACTTCAAGTGAGAAGTGGGCAGTGGGCATGGCCAGCACAGGCACTGCACGAGAAGAAAAGGGACACCAGCTGCCCCAGGGAGCTGGCTGGGAGGCACACAGCTGGCAGTTTGGCAATCCAAATTGCTTCATTTCAGCAAAGGCTTTTCATCTGTCATCACCATAGGAGCCCGTGTTTTTTTCCTTTGTGAGACAGCAGCTGGTCATCCAGGTAACCTTACCATGGGTGAGAGAGACTCTAGGAAGCTTCTCACAGCAAATCAAGCTGGCTTCTCTCTCCTTCACAGCCAGACAAGGAGGGAGGGCCTTGGAGGGGGGGACCCCAGGTCAGAAATCAAAGCTACTGGCTTTGCTTTTGCCTGCCCTCCTCTTGACTTTCCCCCTCCTGGTGATGCTCGAGGCAGCAGTGGCACTCTGGTGCTGAAGGACTCTCTGTTATCAATTGGATGTGATGCCAAGGCTTTCCAGCAGAGCACCAGTGAAAGAATGGAACAGCAATTTAACAGCCTGTATCTCAGCTAAGTATAAATGAATTTCCATGGGCAGGAGTGGAGAGGAAAAAGCATTATCTACGCCAAGCACCTGTCTTCAGCTGAAAATCTCAAAAGCCTAATTTTGTAAAATCTCAATGCTGTTAGACTTTCTTATAAAAGGGCTCCAAGAATCCTTATAATAGCACATAATATCCTAAATATAGGGTTGCTACAGCCTTTCCTAAAAAGAGACAACTATAACACAAGTGGTACTTGATCAAAAAAAAAAAAAAGTATTCTAAACTACATGTTCTAAAGTTTCCTCACCCAAGATATTTCTGTTTAGTTAATAGAAAGTAAAATATGAATGGACAGTGTGCTGGGCATTACTTTTTATCAAACCAGTGGCTTCCCTTTCTTTCTGACATGTGTTTTATAAGGGGGAAAAAAAGCAAAAAAAAGGACAGCAGTAATCCTAAAACTAAAAAATATAAGTTATGAAAACAAATCAGAAAACCATGTTTGTAAGTAGATTTAATAGAAGCGGCCAAAATCATAAATGACTGAGATAACAGAAGCTTCTTTTTTAGCTTTAGTGCAGAAGGCTGAATAAGGAGAACACAACTGGAAGTTAAAGAAAAATAAATTCAAAGTAGACTTTAAAAACATCACAGTACCTCTCTCATAGCTGTAAGGAAGTTGAATGACCTGCTGCTCAAAGCTGTGAGGTTATGACCTTGGGATTGTTGAGGAAGAGGACCGGAGTAGAAAGTGTTGTAAAATAAGGAAACTGCACCAAGTGAAACAGCTGCTACTTCCTGGTTCCCATGTGTTCTGCTTTTATAAATGCTTCTGCTTTAAATATCATCTACCCATGCTGGTAAATCTAACATTCCGCACTGAGATTTTTTAAGCTTGTAAAAATATTAAGTATTTATTGGACCAAGAAAGTGATCAGTTTCTGTAAGACCTTGAGATTTGAGTAAGTTGATATTTAGGACACAGCACATAACCATCATCCTGATGTTTTAGGTACATGAGAAAACAAACACTGCTATCTGTACATATAACAAGTGTAATCATGCTAATGACAGAAATCATAACTCAACACAGATGTGAGAAATAGACCTGTCATGTCATTCTATTACATTTGTGCTAAAAAGGAAGCTTTCTTCAAGATGAAAGCTGAAGTGAGCTCTTCTCTACTGTCATCATTACATGACAGCCTGGAAAGATCCTTGTGAATCAGCATCTCTTCGGTGCCCTGGTAACCACCCACAACCTGTGTGAAGCAGGACTGCCTTTGCTTAGGTTTCCCAGAGAGTGGTTCTGCATGGCAGCCGTGAGGCACCGAAGGCAAGGCTGTTTGTGTTTAGCACTTCCACTTTCTTGCCTGCCATATTAATTTAAGCATGGATTCAGAAATCTGCTCTGGCTCATGAATTCAACAAGGCATGCAGGAAGGCACGTTTGAAATCCTTCTGAAACGAAGTCTGAGTCACTGCTCCAGAGCCAATAAAATCAATGTCTTCCTCGGATTTTGGATCAAAGCAAAAGCTGCTGTGCTCCACCTGCTGCACCCAGGCATCTTGATGCTTGCCATGCAGATTAGGCAAGTCACTCTCCCTTTTGAGCCGTGTCGTGATGGTACAGAAGCTAAAGCATCCTTTAGCTGTGAGGGCTCACATGCACTAATGGATTAAAGCATGGCAAGGGTTTGACTGCAGGCACCAACATGAAGCACTCCTCTAAATAGAAAGTGAACAAATAGTGGTAACTGAAATTTGGCTGTTTTAATGCAATTCTTCAAGTAGAATAACTTTAAATGTGGGAAGTTCATCAGATTTGCTGGATGGTATCTTTTTTCTTTTTTTGCTAGGGTATATTTTTGGTGAGGTTTTTGTGGTTTGGTTTGTTTTGTTGGTTTTTGGTTGGGGTTTTTGTTTTGGGGCTTTTTTGTTTTGGTTTTTTTTTTCTTGAGGCGATTTGTATATGTTCTATAATAGAGATGGTTCAATTGAACCTAGTTTCCTCTATCACACATTATTGCAAGAGTAGATACATATAAGTAGGAGTTTAGATCATAACTACAGAGGTTACGGTGGCAAACAGAACAACTCATGTTGTGGACATTAGCAAACACAACCTAAGTTTTAATTTTCCATTGGCTTCTTTTCCAACAACCTTTAAAAGTTTGAAATGCATTTAGTCAAAGTCATCACATTGACTGAGGAAAAAGAAAGATTTTTAAAACAAGATTTAATTAGCTGTCTCTTACATACGAGACAGAATTTTACTTAGGTTTGGGGTAATTTTACATTCTTTTCTAACTGCACATCCCAAAAAGATAGTTCTTTTCAAAAAACCTCTGTTCACAGCTTTGATTTAATTACGTAGATAATAAATGGTTGTGAAGCAGTTATTTTGTTCTTCCTTTGATCCACTATTAGAAGTGTCATTATTTACACGACTTTGATCACGCATGTGAGAGTAAATTTAGGACAAACAGCATTTAAAACAAAAAGATAAGTCCAAAGATGGCTCACTATATCTTCTTGAAAGAGTCAGGATATTATCCATTAGATATTTCTGATCCATGAAAAGTTCTCCAGACCAATTTACTGAAGGTAACTCAGACAGTTTCTGCAGTGAGTATTGAGGAGAGGGTAAGATATCCAGATCAAGGTGCTGGCTCAGCAGTTGTTCAGACTCTTTGAATGACTCCTCAGAGATGCCTTCATCTCTGCCCATGCTGAAATGCTGATGAATTTGCACTGCTGGTGTCTGCTCTTATCATTCTCTGGCAGCAATGTGTAAAGGAGAAAAAGTGCTGGCCCATGGGTATGGCCTTGCACACAGGAAGGATGGCAGGGCAGTGTCACCCTCTTTATATTGCACACCTCACAAACTTATTCCACTAATTCTGTGTTTAAAGGGAATTTGGCTGGTAGAGGTATGCAAGACTGTGCACTGCTCTTTTATGTGGCTTGTTTGGTATGTGTCTCCATCTCAAGCTTTATGAAAGTCCTCCTTCTTTAAGAGCTGTCACTCTCCTATTTTACATAGGAAATATTAGTTTAAAGAGTGACATATGAGCAGTCCATGAAATTTTTCATTGTTTCAAGTGTTTTGCTATAATTTCTTAAGAAATAATTACTGGTCCATCATTGCCAAGGCCATTACTATAGGGATTTTCTGTTTGGGCTCTCTTTTGCTGTGAATAAGTGTTTGGCATTAGCCAGTCCTCTGGGGTATAATATTAAAGTCTGTACCAAGTTTATAGAAAAAACTCTTAGAGCACAGATTAGCACAGTTTAGAAAATGGACAGAAAGTGTATGCCATGTTCATTGGTTTGACAAATATCTTCTCTTGATACCTTTAACCTTTAACAGTGAGTCAGTTCTCCTTTCCATAAGGAAAAAGACTGGGCAAGCCTCTTTTTGGCATCTTCTGGTGAAAATGGGGTGAGGAAATGGCCTTGCTCCTCTGCTGTGTTCACATTACCTTTGACTATCCCACTTGTTCTCAGACTCTCCAGCTAATCTCATCTTTGATTCTGCTTCCAATTTTCAGAAAAACCCTGTCCACTGAGGTAAAGAGGAGAGACTGTAGCAAACTCAACACAGCTCTTAAGACCTGCATTTTGCAGAACTGGAATGGATCCCTTTGGACATGCTCTTTGTCCCCCTCCTGAAGAACAAGAGCACAGATTTGTTTCACAAACAAGTCTTAGGAAAGGGAAGGAAACCAACTCTCTTTTATTATTATCTGATTTTATTACAACTTCTCCCCAAAGAGAGAGGTTGTGAGTCTTCAGAGTTATCTGTGCCCTCAATACAATTCAACATTTGCACTAAAACAGTGAAAAGAGTGAAAAGAGCATTAGGTCATACTGTACCATTCATATTTTATTCATGCTTGAAATTTCAAGTTTAAATGAGAAACATCAAATATAAATCTTGACAGATGCTTACTAATGTTTTCTTTATTCATCTGTATGAAAATGTAACAAACACTTCAGTCTGACAGCTTCTTTTTTTTTCCCTGAAAAATTAACAGAGTTCTTCCTGTTTGTTCACAGCAATAAAGAAATTACGTACATATACATAATCAGCTGCAATTTAAATATAGAAACATATGGATATATGTAGGAAAATATTCCCAAATGTGCCTATTTCTGCATTTCAGTGGGTGTTTGGGTTATTTTGATAGAAATTACATTAGAATGAGAGCACATATATAGAATTTTGTTAATTCTAATGCAGTTACTTGACTTGTATAATGGTGCATAATTATGTAATTTGGGTAAATATGCTTAGTACTTGCAATATGGAACTATCTGGGAAAATGCTATTCAGAAATGCCAGCACATTGTGGTGGCATGTGCGGGCTGGTTGGAAAAAGGCAATCACAAAAGTTCCTCTCTGTCCCATTTCTCACAGGAATTCCCTCCTGCCCACTGCGCTGCGCAGTCACCCTTGCCTTGCTCACATTCATGTTAACATTTCTTTCATATCCACTGGCATCTTCATATGTGTTTCACCATTAATTGTTTTCCTCCATTGGGAAGTAAGACATTGCTGACACTTCTGATCATATCTAATGATGCATCACTCCTTATCTAACCATGCACAGCCAGCCTTTCATCTTCCAAGGGTTTCCGTTCATTTTCTGGGTGGCCATCCAGCATGAGAAAAGAGACCAAAACCAGCAGTGACTTCTGACCTTGTTCTCAATTCAGTAAAGCACCAAAACTCCCCTTTCACTGCCAAGGCACCACACTGGGTGCAGGTATCAAGACCCTGGGGGGCTGCAAGATGTAAGAGTTGGGCATGGGCTACCCTGTGCTGGGCACAGACATTTCCAAGCAAAGGGAGGAGCAGCAGAGAGGAGCAAACCCCCATTCCCTACTCCCCTGCACTCCTTGGGGGGTAAAAGATCAGGAGTCAAGCAGTGAAGCTGAGCATGAAAAACAAGGAAGGAAAGGTGCTGGTTTAATGTTTTTAATTTTGTTTGTCCCTTCTCTGATCTATTTCATTGGCAATAAATTAAAAGTAATTTTCCCCTAGTCAAGTCCTATTTTGTTCCCCCATCCCACTGGAGGGGTGAAGTGAGCAGCTGGTTGGGAGTTTGGCTGTTAGCCGTGGCTAAGCCTCAGCAGAATTTAGGCATTAATGATTAGAAACCTTCTTCATTTTCACAGCTGAAATACTGCCAGTTCCTGGGAGGCCTCCAGAAGTGTGCCACATTATTCTTACTTAGCTTGCTTTTTCAGAATACTGAACTAGCCTGTATTTCCAAGTAATGCATAGTTTACCAGAGCTTCTCTGGGTATCTCCAAAGAGAGGAGGAAGGTAGGCACCCACACACACACACACAGAAACAGGAGAAATCTACAGTGAGACATAATTAGCCATTGAACAGCTGCTAACGGGACCATTTGTTGGAAGAGCTAAGACTACTTTTCATGAGTAAGAAATGTTACTGCTGCACTTCCAGGGATTGCTGCTGTTCTTGAGGGGAGATGGTCTGGGTTCCCAGACCTCCAGTCTGGAGCTCTGTGCTCCCTTAGTTCTAAAAAAATGTAAGTTTTAGTTTGATACTGTGCTCTGCAATTAATTAAGAAACTCACTGAGAGAAAAAAGGCTTTGCTACCTCATATAGTTTTGAAGGGAATGTGCAGTGTGACAGACAGTGACCTCTTAGAGTGAACACAATCACCCTTGCTCTGAAACTCTTTAGCATTGCAGGTATGCAGGGAGAGCTAGAATCTGTATTTTCTTACCTGCTTTTGCTGGGGACTGTTCTGCACCCATAGATATTCACAATGTATTATATGAATTTCCTTAGGATCCTCCCAACTCAGAAGTCCCAGTGTCCTTTTAAGGTCTGCAGATATTCTTGGAAAGGATTATTGTCACACTGGGTCATTACCCAATCTGCCAAGTTCGTGCAGCTAGCATGCACTGAGTATACTTTAATACAAACATTGTTAATTGAGCTTTGTCAAATACCAGTCATCATTAGAAAGAAAGTAACTGCCATTTTAAATCAGCTTCATACTTTAGTTATAGGTTTCTAATATATCTTTAATTACAGTGATTACGAGCCTTTATAAATTATCAGCTAAGTCTTTGCCTTCATCTCCCTCTGCTTTAATTTATTGTTCCTAAAAAGAGGATAATTATCATTTGCAGCCAGCTGCTCCTTAAACACACTCGAGAAACGGGATTTGTTTCTGAAGCTCTTTCTCAGTTGTTTCTCCCTTTATATTTTTTTACACCAACACATTTCATGTGCTTTCTCTTTCTGGCCAACAGGCAGACCAGTCTTACAGACCCCCTAACTGGCCATCACAAGTTTCTGAGGCTAGAAGGACTTTCAGTGGATGCCAGGAACACGCCCATGAGGACCCAGGTGGCCACCCATGCCCTGGCCTCTGTCTGTACAACAGAGTCAAGGTCTGCCAAGGATGGCAGGTGCAGTGTGTCCCTGCCCCAGAATGTGTGAGAGCCTTGCACTCATCCAGTCAAGCAGAAGGGTCCCTGGAGCTGCAAGAAGGGAAATGTGAGCAAGAATTAAATGAAATGGCAATATGTCAGAGAGAGAAAGATGGAGATGTTTACTTGTCTTTTACTTGTTTACTTGTCTTTGGTTTGGGGGTTTGGTCTGTCTTCTGGTCTGTTCTGTTGAAATACAAGAGCCAGTAATAACATACACATTGTGTGTGTGTGTGTGTGTGTGTGTGTGTGTGTGTTTCATCAGTTCTGTATTTAAGCAAAAAGGAGGGACTTGGTCCCAGGGTTCCAAAAGATGCAAAGCTCAGCTGCAAGTTAAGCTCCTCTCCACAATTTTAGGTGACATGGGAGTATCGTGCTCTCACATGGGCCAAGAGCTGACACGAACAGGCTGAGTGTGGTGACCCACAGATGACAGGGTGATGGAGACATTGGCATGAACCTTAAGTGGGCCGTGGACCAACACCTGATGGGGCAGCACATCTGGAATAATCACAGAGGGATAGCAGAATATCAGCATGGCCAGAAGAACTGGTGGCCAGTGCTGGCCCATGGCTATAATGGCCCTCAGGGCTGGTGAAAAGGGCAGCACTGCCACATGGATGTCTGACACCGTGTAGCCTCTGAGCTGGCACCATCACGGGCTGGAGGCAAGCCAGTGCCCCAAGCTCCGTGCTGGGACCAGCTGGAAGGAGCATCACAAAGCCATGGAACAGATGAGAGGGGCAGGTCTCAGTCAATGGGGGTGCCTGAGGATGTGAAAAGTTGTCTCAGAGCCTGTTTCTTGCCTGCTCTGCTAAATTAGGCTCAGCTTTGCAGCATCACGTCATCTGGTGTTCCTTTTCCTCCCATTAGCATTAGGTAAATCATGTCATATTGAATTGCAAACTTGGAATATTCACTAGAAAAAGACCCAGGAAGATTTTATCTTTGTCCTAGTAACAACCCTAACAGAAAAAACTATTTGAAAATTCTCTACTACAAATTTGAACTTATATCAGCACAAAGGAACAAAGAGAAAGCTGAAATAGCTGTAGATAAAATCTTATTTAGAAAGGCTGGGCCACGGCACAAGGAACAGAGCCATCAGTCCCCTTCAGGGTAACAGGCAATGCTTCTTATGAAATTTTGTTGACACAAACAGGACTGCTGTGAGTGAACTAAGGAGAGTGGTAATGAATCAAACTTAATGCAGCATTCTGAATTTCAGTGCTCTATAAGAACTGGAGGTAGGTAACAGACAGCAGGACTGTAACACGTGTTAGAGACAGCTTTGGCAGAGGACAGGTAAAATAGCACTGTAAAATACTGCACTTTCAACAGTGGTTTAAAATCCATGGCTGCTGTTGGGCAGAACACTGTTGCTGCCTTTGGCTTGCAGTTGACATTGGTCAGCAAGCCCACGGATGCTTGATTGAGTTTATCCCTTTGTTAAATTCCTAGGAAATTGTGCAGACAACCTCGATGGCCTTTATTTGCAGAGTCTTAATGATTCATCCATGTATCAAGGAGACAAGAGGAAGGTACAAGGCATCATTTTCTCACAAACATGCAAGATAATCACACAGAAGAAAGCTGCTTTGGCTCTTCTCCTTTGGTTTTTACTGCTCCCCCACCCTTTTTCAAGTGGATATCTGAAACAATAGCAGTCGAGCTAGTGCTAAGGGAAATATTTAACTCTTTCAAGATGTTTTTTAATCTCAGGCTCATACCTCTGAGATCAGTAGTGCTTATCAATGTGCTATCAGGTTACTCAGCAGTGCAAAGAAGATCCACAGCAGACACAGGCAGATCGTTCTGTTGAATAACCTACAAAACAGCAAGGGATTTATTCCAATTTTGTGGAATCAGGTGCAGTGGCTGCAGAGGAAAGATGAAACCTGATCTTGTGTAAAGCTTCTCAGTACAAAGTTAGCCCATCCAATATTTCTGGAACAAATCTGAACCCACAGGGTGACTTCATATCATGTCAACCCACTGTATAATTTTGAGTCCAGTATTAAGAGCTCAGAGCCATGACCCAAAGTCCGAGGAAGTCTCTTCACAGTACCAGAGAGTACCAGAATTCACTTCTGAATTCACCTGAAGTCGTTAGAGAGACTGTTTTCTGTTGACTCCAGGAGAGTGATACTAAAACCAACCAAAAGTTAAAGAAGTTTCTGATATTTTAAAACTGAAAAAAACACCAAGATTTCTGATGTGCACTCTGCAGTATGAGTACTGTTGCTGCAGCAACAGCAAGGACTGAATAGCCTGGACAGAAATGTGAGCCATAATGTCCTCAGCATCCTCACACCGTGACCACAGGCTGGAACCACTGCACTACACAGCTCAGGCTGACATCTTGCAGGTCTCCAGGAGCCTGTGGTCTCCTTGCACGCTTGCTTGTGCGTGCTGTTACATGTGGCACTGTGCTCGTGCAGGACTGGTGGCAAAAAAAGGAACATGCTGGAGCCACTCAAGCCTAGAGCATGACTTTTAATATTTAATTACAATGTTGTAGGTGAACACCATTCCTGCTCTCAGTGGCCTTTCATATATTTCTGCTTTAGATTGGTAGTGTAAACCTTAAACCTTTTCAACACTCGATGATGCAAGTTTGCTCGAGGGATATATCCCCTTAAACTTATACACATTTGGGGAGAAATTCAGTTAGCACAGTGCCTCAGAATTTCATGTTTCTCTGTAATCCAAATTTGTTCATTTTAAGAGGAAAAACAAAGACATAACTGTTGCATAACACCCGTGCCAGTGTGATTTTCATCACCCCTGCAGATGATCCAAGCTGCACAGCAAGCCTTTTGCAGTGCTCTTTAACAGCAAACATAAGTCAGTTCTTTAGGTTTTGCCTTACTTTCCTCATTGCCTTCTTGCAGGAGGCTTTTTCCTGGCTCCAGGGAGAGCAGAGATCGATAACACAAATCTAATATTAGAAACGTCTGCAGAAGAGCAGGATCCACGGGCATGCTCCTCTCATGCCATGTCTCCCCCCAGCAGCAAGTGCCAGGACGTGACCCTGGACCACCCCCAGCCACACACCAGGGGTTTGAACACCCCAGCACCCACTCCCTGCTTGCAATAACTGTAGCCCTTGCAAGTAAGTGGAAGAAGGAAAGGTGTATAATAATGTTTACATGATTACTTTCAGCCGCTGGTATCTTAAGGGTAGATTAAAGTTATTCTCAGAGTCGAGAAAAATATTGTTGCAAGGCCTAAGGAGCTACAGGAGTTTGAAAATAAGCTGGATATTACTTTTTCTTTAGTACTGGGCTCATCTGGAAGACAGTCAGCAAGTCTGACAGTAGGAGACTTCTTTAGTTTGCTACAGAGCCCTGAAATTGTATGGTTCTCACAGAGAGCATTTTGAGCACCATCGTTACCAGCACTCATCCTACAGTACATGGCCAGGTAGGCTTAGAATTTCATGGGTTTAATACCCATCCACACAGATCTTCAAGAGGAGACTTATGCTCCTGCCTACAGGCATCTCACTACCGCCAAGATCTAGAGAACTGCATTTTCAAGTAAGACATTTTGTTAATAAAATGCAAAAATAGCTAAAAATTTGCTTCTTTTAGCTCTTGTTTCCCAGCAGGAAAGATAGTATAGAGTTCTGTAATAGCTGTCTAATGCCATGAAAAAACAGTATCCAGATGTAACAGGGTTATTTTTTAGTCTATCCAGTGTTCTATAAGACATTATCTACATCAACACCCTTCTTAACTTTTTAGCAACATAATATCCTCTTTGCAGCTTTTTCAGCTCTCTTTCCAATGCTGAAGCATGATTTTAAAAAAACTCTTTCAGAAACCACACAATAACGTTCAAAGGTAATCAGAGTTTGACTTAAGGCAAAGTGGGTAATGAAATTATATCCAGTATTGTACAGTAATCAAAAATAAGTAGAGAAGAGAGTCCTCTTGTAGGCTGTAGCTCAGCACCAAATATTGCTGCTCCCAGAGGAGATTGGCAGAGATGGAAAACAGAATCTTTCCCTTCTCATACACCCCTTTAATCCCAGAATGCCGAGGTTTTTCCATAGAGACCACCTCAATACCTCCTACAGTAAGCTTCTGGGGAAGTGGTGAGGGGGAGGATTTGACCTCAAGTGCCACTTTCAACTTAAAGTGGACATATAACTTACAGAAATAATTAGACCTGGGTTGCTTCTAGGAATAATGCCTCCAATTAGTGAAAATTTACTGACTGGAAAGAAATTTTCTGAAAAAACAGAAGCCAGGACTGTCAGAGAGTCTGAAAGGAAGCTGCATAATGACAGTAGACAGTTCAGTGGAGAAAGAGAGGCCAGCTCTTCCCTTCCCATACTCTTTTTAATATGAAGTCATGAATGACAGACAAGTTCAAAGGACTAAGGTGCAATTGAAACAATCTCAAGGAAGACTCTATAGGAAATAAACCTACCATCCCATTATCAGCACCCAGCATGAGACTGGAGGAGTAAAGATGAAAGAAACCAAATAATATGCTTCAGCCTTACATAAGGCAAGAGTAAAAATCTCTATGAGACTGAAACCTGCATCTCCCTTGTATCCATCCACACACACAAGGAATGGATATATTAATCTCAATTTACTGTATTTTTCCATCAGATACAGAGAGGGTAGGGCAAATATGGCCTTCTTTTCAGAAATCTGAAATCACCCAGTAGAATAGGAAGAGCCTTGAAATATAGTGAAGTGCATTTGATTTCGAAATCTCTATTACAGTGGCAATAAAATTACAGAAAGTAGAGGCAGTAGTGCCTGTATGCAAATAGATGCCTTGTGAAATTGGAAGTTTTTAAAATGTATTTCTAAAATGCAGAGCAATAAACCCGTGCTCGCATTATCATCGCCGCTCAGGCATTTAAAGATTTGCTAGACACATTCACCACGCCTGCATCCCGCTCCTTTTTTCCCAGTACAATCTCATTAAATGAACAGCAGGATAACCCCTCTGAAATGTTCACCTAACAACACAGGCAAATGGCTTACTTTGGAATCTCAGGCTGTTTTTCTTAGTGTAAATATTGTCCATCTTTGCTTTCTCATCTGTATTTTTAAGAGGGTGGATAAGAAGACAGCATATACAATGGATCTCTCTCAGTTTGTGAAACTAAAATTATAATTGAAGAAAGTCACAATATAAAACATATGTCAGTACTGCAGCAGAGTACACGTGGAGGCTGAGGGATTCTTCCAGTCCAGACAACACCTTTGGAACAGGCTGCAGAGTAAACCGGGGCCTTGCCCATAAGACTGTCAGACTTGCCAAGAAGGAGAAAAAGCTGAAGAGCAAATGCTGAGAGGGAAGCTGGAAGAGGATGATGGCACTGTTAATAGCCCTTACCTGTGTTCCTGTTTTACAAAGGCTGTGCTCCTGCCAGGCTGAGGGAACTGGTGGATGCTGGCCCAGTCTTGAGGTGGGTTCTTGGATCTGGATGACCCATAACATGCTCCACAGTTTACTGACCCTGTATGTCTCGGAAGATGATGGTTAACTGATGCTTTGTTACTGTCTTGGGTGTCTGAGAGAACGGGGTGGGGGATGAGAGGCAGAGAAAGCTTTGTGCCTCAGAATGGCTGACAGGTAGTTGTAGGGAGAGAGCATCCCCTAACCCTGCCAGCAGAGCCAGGCAGTGTCCTTTCAACTGGAGGCTGGAGCACATTTCTCCAGTGGTGGTCTGCCCTCTAGGCTGCTCATTTCTGGGCAGTGCACGTGGGGACAGACACCTCTGCCAGACAGACAGACTTGTATGGACATAAACCTGACCTCAGCTGCAGAAGGGGGGGCCACTTTAATTTCCTTTGACATACAGCATGTTCTAATAGATTCAGAAGGCTTCACAGGGGACAGATAGTGCTTTTGTTTTACAAACAGGGTGCAGAGGCATCAGCAAATGGCAGTCACACAGAAGTCCCCAGTTCTCCTGATTTCTAATGTGCAGCTTTATCCAACTCTCTTCAGGAAGCTGTTGGTTTTAGTCTGCACTGTGCCAGAGCCACCAAGCCTTAAGGTCTTGAATCCCCAACAAAAAAGTAATCTGCAGCCCAGAGATGCCCCAGAGCTTTAAGCCATACAAGCTGAGCTCCCAATTCACCTGCTGGGCAACCTGCCAGTAATTGGTCTGCAGCACTTCATCTTACTGCAAGATGATATCCTTGTCAGCTTGGGATATTACTGAATTCTTAATGACATTAAAGAATTTATGTGACCAGCGCTATAATATTTTTAAATTATTCTTTAACTTTCAGAAAAATCACTTCTGCTACAGAGAACTTCATCATAACTGCCACAGGAAGGGAAATGAAAATGAGGATTAGCCAGCAGATAGCATCTGTAGGTTGTATCTGTGGACGAGGAAGGGAGCAGGGTCATTTTAATTCTAGAATCAATTTGGTTGCTGAAGCTTGTCTCCATTTACATTTAAGTGGTTGTTGCATCCTGCTTATGTACTTATGTCCATTGTGTAAGTTCATGGACAACTTTTACACTTTTTTAATCAAATACTTCTAGAACATTTTCCCTCTGTTCTCTGTCCTATACCTTAGGGTTCAGCCTTGCACACCAGTTCAGGAGACCTATTTTCTGCTGACTAGATTTTTTTCAGGCCTTTCTGCCACATCTTTTTTCAGCTTTTCAAGAAAATAGTCAGCTTTCTTTTTAAAGGATTCTGAAATCTTTCATGGGCATCCAAAAAAGAAGGAATTTCTCTCTTCTAATTTTCCATGGGCATCCAAAAAATAAAGAGTTTTTCTTTTCTTTGCAGTACAAAAGCATTAAAGGTTTTTTTTCAGTCTTCTACAGGGTGAAGGTCTCAAAACAAAGTTATTTTCCTTAACAGCCTTACAAGCTTGACATCAATACTTTCTGTGTAACAGCTCTCACCGGAACAGATTTGTATAATCCCTGTACCTCAAAAAGATATCTTGCAATTACGCCACGTCTTTTTGTGGGAAGCTCAGGAAGTTTTAGTGCCTTGCTGAGAAGTTAACATCTGTGATTTCCTACTGAGTTCTGAGATTTAAATCAATTAGCAGTAATTGGGACTGTTTACAGAGGACTTCCAAGTGGAACAAGCATATGTTGGAATTGAAACTAAATATTTAAGTCCCTGCACCAGGTGACTATCCTGCAAATTTTGAAAATGTTTTGACTGAACGTGTTGGTTTTTTACTAACTTGTTTTTCTTAGCAGAAACTGTTTCTAGTCTTTTAAACAAAACAAAAATCACAAGGTTTGGAGGGAAAAAAGTTATTTTCATTTTATTTTTATGTTCTCCACTTCTCAACATGTAAATGATTGTGCTGCACTAGAATCACATGAACCTGAAAGAACATTAATCAATTAATTAAGTGTAACAAAACAGCTAAACTTGCATGGAGTAATCTTGAGAATTTTAGTGAGTGTAATACACCTACCACATCAAATTACATTCAGAAGTGCTGTGTGCAGTTTTCTTAAGGTATAAAAGGGATCACTGACAGCAGTAGTTAATTGTGCAGAATTGTACTGTGCAGTTTTAAACAAACCTGCTGATCTTTCAGTACGGAGGGGGTGCTAATTCAAGAAGTTAACTGGGAGTTTGCTGTACCATTTCCCCAGAAGTGAATTCCCCAAGCACTCCCAAGCTACTGCAACGAGAGAAGGAACAATACACTCCCAAGCTTCTCATGGTTTGGGAGCTTTCCAAACCTTCACATGACAAAGGAAAGTGGATGGATTAGAGTCTACAAGTTCCCAGTGTCTTTCCGTGGATTTACTAGTGCTAGCACTTCTGGAAATTGTCTTTATGGAGGAGGCCTAAAGTAGGTGCCAACCTATTGCAGATGCCTCACCCCTTCCCCCTTATGTAACAAGGAGCTCTGAGAATTTGTGACACAGGGAAGCCGAGATGCACTAGTGATGCTGAGGAGCAGTTTCACCCCTACACTGAAGGGAATGCAAGACTGTGACTCTTGATGTAAAAATGACTACTGCATATTAGAACTGAAGCAGAAAGGATTAGTACAAATGCTTATTTCCATCCTGTTATGTCAGGGAAATCTATAACAAACACAGGCACTCTTGGAGAAAGCCAATTCAATGGAGAAATGCTTTTAAAAAGTTGAAAGGCGATGGGAGACACAATTATATTTTATTCAGGTCAATAGGCACTTTCACTGAAGAGGACAATTATTGAATAGCAAACAAGAAGATGCAAAGCCATAATTACTCGGTAATGAACCAAGCCTGGAGCTGGCTTAGCAACTATAACCTGGGAACAACCTCATCAGCCATCTGCCAGTAACTTATAAAGCTAAATAAATGTTTATATGAAGAAAAGTGAGAGCGGGGGCAGGGGGGGGAGTTGGGGGCATGGGTGGAAATGCACACCACACAACTTCTTTGTGGATATACACCTGAATTTTCAAAGAGTGCTCTGTGTCCCCACTGCTCCCTTTGCAAGTTTCCTTCCCAGGGGCTGGGGGCATGGGGGCTGGGAAAATCACTGAACCCCATAATGCCTTTGCAAAAGATACAGGGGTGATCACTGACAGGTTACAGCAGGGACACCATCCAGGCCTTTCTCTTGCTGTTGCCACCCAAGACATTTTCACAGCTTCTTCTCACAGTCGTTTTCTCTTATTCCAAAGGCAGGAGCCTGCTAGTTGCCTTTTCCCCAAATCTTCAGCCAGGTGGCCTTCCTCAGCTGGATGTCACGTGTCCTGTTTCTCCCCCCCTCTTCAGCCTTGTGTCCTTTGGCCATCCCACCAGCACCCTTGCCTCTCCACCCAGGACTTTGCACGTCCCTGTGCTGAACCTCACGGCGTTCCTGTCAGCCCATTTCTGCAGCCCGTCCAGGTCCTTCCAAATGGTGGCACCAACATCTGCCATATCACCCACCTCACCCAGTTCCGTGTCATCTTCACCCCCCTGACCCACCTCACCTGCAGGAGAAGCCAAAGCTGGGGTCCAGCCTGGTGTCCCACTCCCAGCTCTGCCATGGGGAGCAGCCAGGTTCCAGCAAGCCCGTGTCTCTGCTGCTCGGGCTCTCTCCAAGCAGCACCCCCAGTGCAGAGATGGATGGAGGAGACTGCTCCACAAGGCCACTTTTCTGGCCCACCAGGGACTTGAGAGCCACTATTTATTTTGCCTTGTGTAGCTTGAGTCATTTTAATCCTGCCTGCCCCACACAGCATATGGATGAAGGCTGTTTGTGCAATTATATTCCCATAACCTAATTCTGCACAACGTGGTTCTACTCTACATCTGTGTCTCCTTTCCACCGCTCTGACATTGGGAAAAGGCACAGGCACTTAAATCCACTTCAAAAACCTTTGATCCAGAAAATATAACAAGTGAAAATGACTCTTACAGCTTTCCAGAAGTTTGTATTTCCTTTCATTGTAGTTGTTCCTTGTTCTTTCTTCTCATACATTACTTTTGTGACTTATTTTCACCCTAGCCAGTCTCATATCATCACTCTCCACAAGCTTTCTATATATAAGGCAGGTGATGCAAATTTAGAAATGCATCCTTCCAAAATTTGTCACAGTCCAATTCTTTCACTATGTTTTCCATTTCAAGCCCCAAATACCTTTAATTTGAGGAGCTGAGTCTCTGATGATTATGGTGATGACAGACCAGAAAAACTGACGTATTTTTTTTGTCCTGACATCTCATTCCATTCTGATTTAAGAAAGGCATTCAGATTGCCTTGAAATATATAATTTGATATTCCAGCTTCACTTTACATTAATACTGCAATACTGAAATGCTTTACAATAATTTATAAGTCTTTATTTTCTATTGAACAACGTGGGCCTCATATTAAACAGTTTCAAGTGTATTTGAGAGACGAAAGGTGACAGAACTGGTAATTACCTCATTTCTCATTAAAGATGACTTAGTACCCCAGGGACCTATATTAGAATAAATATTCTATCTCTTGTTTATTAACCTTTGTTCTTGAAAATGGTGAATGAGTGCTGATAGAACTGTTGTTATTGTGACTGCCTCAGGAGCTGCCACCCAGTCTCTAATACGATTTGCAGTCACCTTATCAAGAACAAATAGAACTTGACTATATTAGGCTCCAGACTATCTTTATTTCTGACAAGTCCTTTGAACCTAAATTTACAGACAATATCACCTGATGTTTCAGTACCTGAGTGGAATCTACTAACTCCCGCATAGTTTTATATATGCTAAGCTAACATATATAACATATAGCATATATAACTTATGTAGCATATATATGTACACATATATATGGCATACATAAGATTCATAGCATATAAAATATATATATGCTGTAGAGAATCAAATGCAGAAATACATGGAGTCCCTAAGTTACCTTGGATAATGTTTATTTTTGAGGGTAAACTCTCTTTTTTTGAGGAACACAAACTTTCCTATGCTGTATGAGAACTGCCATCTGTCTCGTTTCCAGCCAGAACATGTTGCTTCAAAAGGAAATTCCT
This sequence comes from Nicator chloris, assembly GCA_013400495.1. Taxonomy (NCBI): domain Eukaryota; kingdom Metazoa; phylum Chordata; class Aves; order Passeriformes; family Pycnonotidae; genus Nicator; species Nicator chloris. Next base: position 148,245 of record WAAE01016695.1, read on the forward strand.
AAAATCCTTAATTTGGCTGCTATAGTGCAACTTATTTGCTCATATACAAGACCTGTGTCCTGAAGCAGAGTTTATACTGCTTCAGTAACTGATAAATTAAAATCTGGCAATTTCCCTTTAATGCCAGCACTAATGAAGTATTATTATTTCAACTGCACAACCTTTAAACAAACAGAAGAAACAATGAGGAAATAAAATAAGCGTTGGTTTAATAACAAATCAGGACTGTGCCTTGATGAAGCAGGGTCAGTTGTGGAGTATTTGAGTGCAGCCATGTAATTTTGGGCAAGTTTGGTAGGACTAAGTTGAGTAAGTATAAGAAACAAGGTAGCTGAAATCAAGAGGACTAAGCTTTTAATGTGTTCAATTACCATTTTCAAAGTAAAGTAACCCAGTAGGATTTATTACCCTTGTGCATATTAATATTTTCAGGCTCAGTGACTAGTCAAGTTAGTCCCTCATAGTTCTACCATATATTACTTTATACAAAATGTCAACATTTTTTTCTAACCAAAAAAAGTAACAAATGGAGTGTCCCATAAGGATTTCAAAACCATCAAAAATATTTAGGGCCAAATTCAGACATCCTGCTATGGATGCCTGTCATGGACATCGAAATTATTTTAGTCATTGCCTGTCTAGTAGGCCATGACCATGGACACCAGGCAGTGGATGTTCTGAATCACTCAAGTTTCTAAAAAGTGCATGGAGGTGGGGATAGAATATGATTCTCTAATGCTCAGCCTCTACCAAAACTAATGGATCTGGACAACAGCAAGTTTTCACTGGCACTAAAAAATCTCTGGAGAAAAACCTGGCATTTATATAGCCTCTTTATTTTTTGCTATTAAGATCCCCAAGAATTATGACAACCATTTTTGATAAGAACTGGAAGATATACTTAAAAGTCAGCAACACTGATTGCTTTTTTACCTTTTAACTTCCCTGCCTGATGGTCAAACTGACAAGTTTGACAATCTATTTAGTGGGGATTGGTATTAATATCATCTTGGCTAGACATTTGACACCTACTTCACCTTTTTATTTTCCTATGCATCTCCTCCAAGGGCTGATACATTTCCAATAACATTGTTGCTAGTAGAAACCACTGGAGCACAAAATGACAGATGAGAATATCTTCAGACTTCCAGCTGTTATCTAGCTCAGTACTCATGGGTCGTGTGGGAAGCCACGCCATGGGCAGGCAACCAGGACATTTGCTAAAGTCCCTCAAAATTACACATTTTATTGAGTTTGGAAGGGAGTGCTCAGCTGCCCTGGCTTACTTATTACTAACTGAAGATTACACAGTGAGAATCAAAACACAATCAATCCTATGTTTCTCTGCTTGAGAGTCCTGGCCAGTTATTTAAGACTGCAGAATCTCAGTTTTACTGTATGCCGCACGCCTACAGGTGTGCAACTGAAATGTGCTCAGTATGATTTCAAGTGAAAAAAAACCCAACACAGTGGGAAATACATGGCAAGAGAAGAAAGTCCACGTCTCACCTTTTATAGATGAGCATTTAAACTAAGGGCTAGAGAGTCTTTATCAAGTTCAGGGTACATTTTACAGTTCTGTGAGATGTTGAGTGAGCAGCTTTGACAGGTGAGATCATAAATGGTGCAACTGGAACAGTCCAATTGATACTGAAGGAACAAGGCTCTGCTTTTCACCACCATTGTCTTCCTTTTTTCTCCCCTTCCAGGAGAAACTAAAGCAACAAAAGCAAGGTGAATGTCTCCTGCTTTGTGAATCGTAGCAGTGCCCTGTGTGGTCAGAAAGCCATCACAGCTGGCATGGAGCAGAAGGCAGAACTACACAGCTGGCACTGAGACTTTAGATGACACCACTAGGCAGAGTCTTGTCTTAGATATCCCATCCTGGTCATGAGGTCATGAGTCTATTCTTGACACACTGATGGTCAGATCTCCTCAGGCAAAGGTAGGATCTGAATCCACGCTTCCTGCAGCCCGGGTAAGTGTCCTGCCCATTTGGTCAGCATTTTAAACTGGGACTTCCATTTCTTCACTCCTGTTAAGAAGTAAGCCTAATGTTCACTACCACTCCCTTAAAAAAAAAAAAAAAGCAGCAGAGCATTTAACTCTGGGAAAGGATTCCGAGTTGCTAAGACACAGGAGCCTGTGTCCTAAGCACCTCCTGCTCACCAGATTAGGTGGCTGCTTGCATTTTTCCCATCCTGTGACCCCCAGGGATGCAGCCCAGTGGGGTTATGCACAATGTGGGCTTGATAATTCCACGGGGCTGCTCCACCAGCCCCACATGCCACAGCATTTCCCTTTCATTTGTCAAGCTTGCTTTCAGTGTGCCCTCAGCCTTGAAATGGTTGCTAGGGAGTGCTGCTTTTTGCTTGGGAAAACAAAAAGTGGAATGTGAAAAAAAAAACCTGTGTAAATGCTTAGGTGCATGCGTTATTACATCTATGCCCTTGTTGCCTTGCTTTGGAGATGGCAGCAATAATTCCGTTTGCTGCTTTACAATTTAGAAGTCAGAGTAAGATGCTTGCAAATGTTCTGACATAATTGCTGGTAAACTGCTTGTACCTCCAGCAAAGCAGGAGCTGCTCATGAACAAGGAAAGAAAGGGAGAAAGATAAGCTCACTCTTATCATGGGTATTGAGTCTTTCAAAGAGGATTAAAAACACAGCATGACTCAAGTGCATGGCTGACAAATTCCCACAAGATCACCGAGGTTCAGGGATGCTCACCAGCATCCTGCTAAGAGCCCTCATTGTGGGAAGAGGTGACTCCACCTCCTCACCTCCAGGTGAGCACATCCCCAGTTGTCTATTCAGGCTGTGGCAGCCTTCAGCAAGGAACATCTTGTTTTCAACCAAGTACTTTAACTCCATCTGAGTTAAAGCAAAATCCAGTTGGGAACATTTATTTACAGCATCCAAAATGGACAGTGCAGTTGCAAGGGTGTTAAGGCATAATAAAGAAGGCTATAATCAGCCTACTTACAAGAGAAACTGTAAAAGGTCTTTTTCACTCCATCTCCTTCTTTTTTGCTGCAGGTAGTCTTCAGACATGTCAGAGACACTGTTTGCCTGCATGCCATGTGTCACAGGCTGCACTTGTGTTAGAGAAAAACATTTCCTCCACACCACCACCTGTAACTAATCTTCTTTCCATGGGCCCTGAGCAGATTTCTTTTTTTCCTTTAGAAACTTTCTGTCTTTCCATCTGAAACTTACTTCCTTTTAACATAGTCAGCAGATGATCTTGACACTTCTCCAGTTAAATTAAGAAGTCTCACTTCTCTGGAGATGCAAATGTCACTTTGTCAGAGCAGCTGTCATCTCCTCTACTTTACTAGCCAACAAGTACCTTCTTGACTGAGTGCCACCTTACCTGCTGAACCTTTCCTTCCCTGCTATGGTGACTCCATTGCTTTTCATATGAAAGTGTCTCCAGGCGCTGAAGTTTGAATTTAAAATGAGCTAGAACAGTCCTAAATACCCTTGGCACAAACATCCAGTGCAACAAGTGAACAGTCATTATCATCTCTTGAATGAGATGGTAATGCTGGGCTTAAGGCAAATGAAGGAGACAGAGAGGAAAGCCTTTCTTCCAAACATGCCATGAAAATATCTCAAAGCATTGACAACAGAACAGCCTTTGGCACTTGTAACAGATATTTTCCTGGCAAATGTCGTATTTTCAATCCACATTAACTCTCTGTGGAACAAGAGGAAAATACAAATTGCAGTAGAAGAGAAAAGTCCAAGTTTTTTGTATGTACACTTGAATAAGGGTGAATTTTATTTCAAGAGTCAGTCTTGGGATGACCTGTTTCCTTTCAGGTACTCTATGTGTTTCTGGATGGGATGACAAGGAGTGACAGTGGAGCTGACAGCTGTATTAGCTGCAGGAACAGGACAGGCGAGAGCTGTTGTACCACCTCTGAATAATGAGCTGGATTTCAGAACGCAGCCCAGACTCCTGCAGGACAAACCAGGATGTGACAAGTTAGTGGTAGATGACGCAAAACAACCTGAGGACTTCTTTTATATCCAGGGCCTTTACTAACATACCTACTACAGATAGTGCAAAAAAGGCAGGACAAGTCATGCATAGGAGCTGCAGGGTCAAGAGAAGGCAGATTTCTGTGACCTGCAAAAGGCTTCCTGGGCAAACCTTTAAGCAAGATCCTGTGGGTGTAGTAATCCCAGTGGTTTCCCTGGCAGCACTGCAGTCTCATCTACAGGTCAGGTTGTTTATTTCTCACCCTTCCCTCTTGCAGCACAGCTATTGGGTCTGGAGTTAGTGGCTCTAAAGCTGCAGGGAGAGATTTTGTCCCAGGTTCTATGCCAGAATCCTTCCTTTGTCTCATTACAATCAAGCAAGAGAAGACAGGAGCCCTAGGGAGGAGCCAGGCTGTGTTCCTATACCCTAGCATGGATGGGGGTGTTAGAATGTGATGATCAAATGACCAGAGTCCAAGACAAGGCTGGTATTTGCCCACAGCCAGAAAGCTCTCTGTTTGGGAATTACTAGTATTAAGTACATTCAAACCAATGTGGTTTTACTCCCATTAAAACATGCACTTGAATTATAACAAGCAATCCAGACATGGGCTGCTGCTAGGCTTGGCTAAAACATTGGCAGTTGCTCTTTTTTTGTTTCTTCTTGCTCAGTTAGCTGCTGTAGAAATGTGCTTCTTCCAATTTCTTTCAGAGAAATGCTTAACTGAAGAAACTCCTTCTCTCATCTTTCCTTTTTTGTCTGTGAAAAAAAAAAATTGTAAATAAAGATTGAAGAGAAAGGGGAAAAAATTTAAAAGTAACAAAACACCAAATTATTTTTGTTTCCGTCCTGATGTGGTGTTGAAAACATGATTTACTGGGAGGGGGAAAAAAGGGAAAAAAGGAAAAATCATCAAGAGAATTAACATATTCCAATAGATACTTAAGCTACTAGTTTTGTGGAAAAATGGGGAGGTTTTGGGGGAAAGGTTTTACACCTCTTTTCGTTAGGTATTTAATAGATGGCAAAAGTCAAGAAGGGATCAGAAAAAGGCTCACTATTATGTGCAAGCACAGTGACAGACACACAATAGACATGGCGACAATATTTTCTGACATATTCCTAACTCAGATCCTTGTCACTGCTGCAAGAGAGTGAAAATCCTTGTAGGATTCTTTACATTCTTTCATGTAACATCTCTCAGCAGCTGTTCTCTCCCTGCATTAACACAATTCCCAACACATTAAATAATAATAAAAAAAGTTATTTCCATTGTTTAGCTTATAACTTAAGTCCAAAAGATGCAGAAGGGTCTTCATTTGTGAAATGGTGAAAATAAATTTAATGGGGAAGCAGGAGGTGCTACCGGTTACCTTTCAACTATTCCCTTATTGGATGTACTAAATATACTTCTCAAACTTACTTTCAGATGGAGAGTACTGGAACTGCTGTATCTCTGCAGAGAAAGAAGTGCAAAAACATTGCATGTCAGCCTGAGAAAAGCAGATACGGAAGGTGTTCCATGGGACTAGAGAGTGACAAGAAATTCAGAAGCTGCAAGGCATTAATGAGGTGCATTGATTTAATTAGCCAGCGTAACATCATTTATCACGGCAAGCAGGAGAGACGTGCCCGTAACAGCGGCTGCCTGAAGGTCACACTCACACCTAACATTTCTCCTACGCCACACACACGCCTGGCTCTAGTGACCTTTTCTACCCAGCCTTGGAAAGGAGTCACTGAAAGACAATTTTGAAAAGCTTCCACATGAATAACAGTGACATATGTTGTAATCAGGTCCATTCCACGCCTTAATAATGTGAAGTTTCTGCATTCCCAATGTTTATTGGACTTAAATGTGGGAAGTAAATAGTGAGGACTAATTTTAAGAGTGTTATCTGTAATAGAGTCAGAATCATCAAGTTTTAGGACATTTCATGGTTTTATACGAGCACATCCATGCCTGTCAGCCTTTTCTGCCTACTGTGTCTTGCCTGTTCATTATTCAGGAAGGAACTTAAATAATGATGAGGCTCTGAAAGAATTCTCAGTAGCAAAAAGCTTCATAAGGGCTCATTTATGGTCTCAGCTACATAGGGGTAAGACTCAAGTACACTGAGGAAGTGAAAAGAGCTCCTGGGGACACATGCTGGCAAAAATGGGTGTTACATTTAAGTAAAGCCTTATAAAATAAGGGCCTTGTTGCCTTTGTAAAATCATGGCTCAATCAGGCTTGCTACTTTGGCTAAATAGGACAGTAGGAAAGTGACTCAGCTGAATTAGAGGTAGAAAAACAAGTTAAATAACCATTACATGTTCACATCCTGGTTTATGGTGGTTGGTTGGATTGTGTTTGTTATGATTTAAAACTATGTAACTGATAAAGGTCTAACTGTTTTAAAAGGCATGTTTTTTGCAATAAAGGGCTCTCCTTTGCACCTGTGTGTCACTTTGCTTCGTGCAAATGGGGGCTTAATTTGGGCCCTAAATTAGAAACCATTTGTCAGCTGGGAGCTCAGATATCCAACAGCATTCAGTGCTGCCCCTCAGACACTCGATAGTTTTCCAATTGGAATTTCCTTATGTTAGTAAGGAAATTATTAATATTTTTAATTAAGTTTTTCATGTAATTTTCTTTTGCATTTTCTGACTTACAAAGCATTTTACAAACACTTAAAAAGTGTTCTGCAAATGTTTATATTTGTTTCAGTTTTCAAGCAGCACAGGGGTCTGTTAACCTTTCCAAAGCATGTGCTTCTTAAACTGAAACTCCTATTTTTAAAAAGGCATAATAGCATCCATGTTGATTAATTTCCTCATCCACCTTCCTAACAGAAAGAACTAGAAAGGCAGCCCAGGAGCATATACCTTCCATACCTCCTATGTGCTGGCCTGGAAGCTCAGCTTCACCCCTGACCACGTGACCCCTTGACCAGGGGAATTTCAGGTAGAGTGCAACAACTCGAAACTTTGCAAAGCAAAAGCCCTCTTGCATTTCATGGGGTGGGGGAGTGTTCAGCACTGCTACCTACACAAGTGACAATCTGTGGGGTTGGATTTGGCTACAGGGACTTCTGCTTGTGCATCTTTTGCATACCAGAGTTGAAGAAGGATGTTGGAAATTAGAACCCACTCACAACTTTGTTAGTGAGTCTATTTCTGCTGTATTTAAACTGCCTTTGCATTGGTTGCAGAGGAGAGCCAGACTGAGGGATTTTTTTCTTCTGCAGAGAGAAAGGGGTGTTAGATTGTTCTGGCTCTGTTACGTGCAGAACATCTCCTGACATCTAGTTCGAATTCTTCTCCCTTCATCTCCTTCACCCCTTGCTTGTTACCTTTTAAAGTTTCCCTCAGGGTAATTTAAAACACATTATTTTTAAATTTAGCACAGTTCTAAAGGACCATTTCTAGCACAAAATGGCCAAAGTAATTGCCCAGAGAAGCTGGTGTCGTTTTCAGAGGTTAGAGGGCTATGTTCCTGCTGACAAAAGAGATACAGGTTGCACAGACATCAGAGTACTCGCATGGCGCGAGAGCAGCGTGAAAGGAAAAAGCCTGGATAGCAGGGGTTTAGTGAGACTGCAGGCAGTCCAGGACACACTGGAAGAGTTCAGCTTTAGCTTTCTACCCTGTTTCATGTTCTATTTGCTGTTGGACCCTGCCTTATTCTTCAGGTGCTCTTTCTCTTGTGGAGTACCAAGTAGCAAGGCAACATCAGCAAATACGGGAAATTTTGTCCAATACCATCTATTGTGAGGGACAGGACATTTCTCTGCCTGCACCTCTGTTAAACCTTCCTAAATTACATACCCTTCCTAATGACCTGTAGGATGTTCAGCCCAGCTAATATGATGAAACTCAGATTATACAAAAATAGCACATACTTGAGAAGTCACCTCTTTATGCTTCTGTCGGTGGCAACAAGGGTAGACAGCATCCCTCCTAGGGCTTAGCAGCTGCCTGTAAAAGAAGGGACACCCCTGACAATTTATCTGAGCAGCTGAAGTGAAGCTGCTCCACTTTGGAAAAGGTGTCTCCTAGAACACCTTGCAAAGAAAGGACTGTCCCCACTTTTGCAAGGCAAATGTTAGATCTGGGTGTTAGACTGGAGTTACATCTAATCCATGCCCCTTTATATGAGGCAGGAAATTCCAAATCTGTGATCAAAGCAACACACATACTGTGTAACCCTTTTAATTTTTGTTTTTCAAGCAGATGGATTAGGACAAAGCATGCAGCACATGTTTTGAGAAGACTGGATATTACATTAATAAAAACTCTGTGAGAGTATAACTGTGCTGCTGCAGTTTAACAAAAAGCAGAATTCCCTAGACCTGCAAGAACTATTGGCTCATTGGCTAACATGAACCTGCAGTCTATTTGCTGGAGAAGCCCAGCTACTCTGCTGCTCTCAATCAAAGAACAACTGGAACTACAACAAACACCTTGGGATCTTGAAAAACATGAGAAGATATCGGCTGCTGTTAAACAACACTGAAATAAAACAGTAGTGAAACTAATAAATACATACAAACAGGTTTAAGATGTCCTCTTTAGAAACACTATCCTGTGAGTTAAAGATCTGAAAATTTAGCTTTTAACAGCTCTGGCATACAAGGAACCAATAGAAGCACTTACCTATCTCCCCTGTGTGCGTGCTTCGCTTCTTGTTCCTGGCTACATAAATCAAAGGCAGGGTAAGTGCATTACAAGTTAAGAGAAGGAAATAATATGATCTCCTAGCAGACACTGGGAGCAACAGCTTTGCACTTATGTGCCAAAATGCCACACAACTATTAGTCTGGAACAAGATACACCTTCTTTCAGAAACCGTCTGTAGCAAATCCATATTTCATCTACTAAATCCTTGACTGCTTAGCCTAAAACTCAGAGTCTTTTCACATGTTTCTCCCCGTAATATCTCTTTCAAGACTGGGCTTTGCTTTTTCCTCATTTTGTCGACACAGTTGAAAGACAGAGCTATAGAGAGGTACAGATGCACAAAGAGGAACAAAGTGTCCAAATCTCAGAGTGCCAGCCTCAAAGCCCCAGGGTATCCAGTTTCAGTGGTTAAAAGCCATAGTGCTAAGAGATGGAAAAAGATCTCTGTTCTGATCTCGTCTGGCAGTGAAGAAGGGTGGACAGAGTCTGTATAGAGGCTTCTGCTATGTAAAAACTACCTCAGAATAGTGGATATATCTGAAAGTGGGAGACAAATGGATAATACAACATTGACCACGTTGTCCACATTTTGTGCTCACAAATCAGTTTTCTTTTGACAAGACTCATTTTTCACAGCAGTATCTTTGTCTCCAAGCCTCTGCCAAACAGTTATAACTTCATCAGTGCATTTGGGGACACATTTAACAAAATTGCCTTTTGCAGAAGTGAGATGGTACCAAAGCAATGCAATTCTGAAAAACAAAAAACACAGAGGGAAGGAGAAAAGCTATCTTGCAAAACTAGTGAATATGGCTCTCAATTTCCTAATAAAATGCCCCAGTGCATTGTTGCTTGCCTATTATTCTCTTTATGAATTACAGGAAAATAAAATTACCATAATTTTGCAATGCGTGCAACATCATTTCATTACAAGGAAAAGAAGCCAAAATTGTGCTTTATTATCAAGAAATTATGTCAGTATTAAGACTGCTGTAATGTGACCTTTGATCTTGACTTCTTCATGAAATCAGATGCACAAAGTACAATTAGTGACATAGCGAGCCTGGTCTCTGAAGTTGTTTCAGAGGCTGTGTCTAAACACGATAATCTCAGAATTCCTTAATGCTTTCCTCTAAATAATCAAAAACATTTTCATATACATCATCAAACACTTACACTCGTGCTGAGATTATGTGACTAAAACTTCAAGGCAGAAAATATCAAATGTAAATGTGCATGTGTCCTTTTGTACATTACTGTATCATCTTTGATTAGAGGGTCATATTAAATCAATTACTAATAATAGCTTGGCTTACCTTCTGCAGCTGTACATCTGGCATTCCTGTGCACTTGTTATGCATGCATTAGGGTAATAAAGAGCATGATATAATATATAAACCATATTACTAATTTGCAGGAACTCTGCTCATTCATCTGTCCTTCCCCTCATAAAGCCACGGCACTAGCCCTAGCAGGTATATGTTTGAACAAGGCTAAATTGACATGGATTGCTACTTGAAATGGGCTTAAGCAAAACAAAACCTTTCTAGCTGGGGATGGCAGGCAGAGCAATGCAGAACCAGCAGACCAACCAGTCTTTGGCTGATCAGTATAGTCTGCATTTGAGAAACACTACTAGCGACAGGGCAAAAATTGTGTGGTGTATATTAATTGTTTTTAAACACCGCTTACAGATGAAAAAGTTCCTTCCAACTAGACTTTAATGAAACTTGTCAGTGACCAAACACCTGCTGTCTGCGCTGCTGTCTCATGGAGCTTTGAATCAAGTCCATGATCTCCAAGTCCTCTCTTCAAGACACCTGAAAACCTGGGCTCAGGATAGCTATTGCACTTCCCACAAGAGAAAAACTTTTCACAGTGGCCTCTTTGCTTATGGAGGGACCTCACACAGGAACTCTGGACCATGGCAAATCCAAACACCTTCCGTTCCTAGGCACGTTTCTGTCACTCACCTCTTCCAACAGATTCACCACGAATATCATACATTCAAATCAAGCAATGAGGTTCCATGCTCATCCCCACAAGATGACAAAATCAGGCACTTTGCACCTCCTTTCTGCAGAAAGCAAGGGTGGGTCACGCTTGCTAGGTGCTACCAGCGTTACAGAAGGCACAAAGCTGCTCCGACACGGCAGCGCTGACAAACTCCCACCACGCGGAGTGACGGATCTGGAGAGCTCGCAGCTAAAAAAAGCTTACACAGGATGCAGTGCATTATTATTAGCCTGCGATGTAAATAACGTTACATATGGAAAAACCAAAGCACAGATCTGTCTAAGGCCTGTCAAACATCTCTTTGAAAGTTTATAAACTCAGGAAGGAAAAGTTTGATTCACCCGGGTCCTGTCTGTAGCCATGCCACAGACACAGCTATCAAAGTTGTAACATCAAGCATCCCAGCTCAGGCCAGTGACATTTTCCATTAACAACACTGGAATATGACCCTTGTCTTGGTTCCACTCCCATAACTTGGTCTCACTTTACCATCAGGCTGTGTTTGGTACTCACAGCAGAAGGATGGAGTGTAACACTGAGTTTTTAAGGAGAATTTGCTCATTAGAATCTCGATCTTTTTGTACCAAAAACTAAAATTAACAAGCCCCTCTGGACCAAAACAAAATAAACCAAAACAAAACAACTCCAAATTGACCAGCAACCCAGTGCTAAATAAGAATGAGATAACCTGCAATTTTTACCCAAGTGTATAATACTCCCACACCTCTCTACCACAGCAGGGGACTCCATTCACTAGAGCATTTGCCTTTCATGCATGGTCAGGAACAAGTACTGCCCAGTGAGTGTCAATAACAGCTGAAGGGCTGATTCTGCTTAGTACATCAGTCCTGGCACAGGGCTCAGGAGGACAGCATCAAGATCCTGACTCCTGCTGAGGTCTGAAATGAACTTCCAAGGTTCAAATCTTCAGCAGAAACCCAAAAGAGAAGTAAATGGCTTGAGGGGATAGTAGTTCTTTCTTGTAATTTCTTATAGGCAATAAGCTGATCTTATTAAACATTTTCACTGGTGACCATGGCACAGTGACATGGTTCACTAGAAATGTTGTAAGAGCACTTGCTGATGTGATAGTCAGAAGCATCATAAATAAAGATGAGGATCAGAAAAACTGAGGAAAGGATTAACACACAAAGCATGAGGTCATGCACTTATGAAATAATCAGATTTTTCTGCCAGAGAATAATGGCATTCTTTAGGTCTCCACAGTTGGAAATGGAAGGGCTGGGGTGAGCCAGCCTCCAGCAGACTTGAGAAAAAAGAGAAGCACTCACAAATACATGAAGCGAGGTATTCCCAAAAGAAGTAAGAAAGCATTAATGTCTCTTTGCTAAGATGCAACCTCATGCACAATTTGCTCACTCCCACACAACGGAGGTTAATTCAAGTGGGCACAGACACAGAATTTGGTAGAATGCCGAGTTTATCTTTGGGAATTAAACCATTAATAAAATTAACATTGAGGAGATAGAATTGTTCCCTAAGCACGGAATAAGGTTTAAAAACCCAGGAAGGAAACTACCTATACTAAAGAATGCTGTTGGCACAACAACAAACAGGTGCACTACGCTTGGGGATTCACCTACCTCAGAAATCAGAAGATTCCTATCAGAAGAATGATACTCTGGGTCAGGTTTTCAGTAAGGATAGTAGGACAGAAAAAAACAAAATCAAACCAACTGATCAGTTTTAGGGTGGATCAGGATATGAAAGTAGTCATATGAGAGAGAACCACGTGGCATCTATAAGAGGACATTGGGTTTAAGGGTTGGAATGTTCTCACTGGTTCTGAATTCCAGGTCTTTCAAAAATGCTTTAAAATTATGTTCTATGGCCAAAATAAAAGATATTAATTCTAATAATGTAAAATCTGCCTAGTAGAGTAAGAGACAAAAATCCACTTTAAAATGTGAACTATTACACTTAAACACTAGGCCATGTGAGGTCTTCTTTACTTCTGGTAACTGTAATATCAAATTGCAATTAGTTTCTACCTAATATACTTTTGTGTAAATGGTGACTCTTGCTAATCAAGTGTCAAAATCTAGAAGTGGAGGAAGGTATAGTGTAATGCATTCACTAATAAATCCACAGGTAACTAGAAATATTTGCAAAATAAATCAGTGTTACTGTATGACAAGACGTTCTTTTGCATTCATGTGATCATTGAAAAAAACCAGCCTAGGAAATGTTTTCATTTGCAAATTATGATGCCAATTCCAAATCCCCCTGCTTACCGAGGTATTTCTTTATATGCCTGTTGCAATCTAAAAAGCACTTTTAAGGACAGAATAAACGCCTCAGGCAGGCTGTTAATATATTTTCCTTCTCAGCATCTCACAGAGCCCTCTGCCGCGTGACGTCCTCTGCGGGGCTCGCTCACGCCTTGTTTACCTGCACAGAGCTCAGCCCGAGTGCCAGAGCTGTGTTTGTTGGATCAGAACAGACACTGCTCTTTGTGCTCCTGAGATAAGAGGTTGCAACAGTCAAGCTGTTTTTGTGTATCTCAACCACAAAATATGATCTTAATAATTACTGTGAATCAACTCAAACAGCAACTCATGTCTTCTTCCCAATAGCCATAAATTTAAAAGGCACTCTTAATTTAGTGCATTTTCATCTTGCTTCGTGTGTTTGAGAATATTTATTCCAACAAATTCACAAAACCTCCTTTCAGCAACAAAGCACAAGCTGTAAATTGTCCCATACCTCAGTTTTCTTTCAAAGCTCAGACAAAGGACTGTTCCTGCCCTTTTCATATTATGTCCACATAAATCAAAGCCCAGTAAAGGACAAGTCAAGTAATCTGAGCAAACAGCCTACACCAACTACACAACTGCATTGCTGCATATCATGCTTCCCATTAGTCACAGATAGAAACTAGAAACTTCTGACGAGGTTGACAAAGAAGTTGAGAGTAGAGCCATTGCATCACGGATATACTCAATAAGCCTGTTAACCCAGGACTCCATCACGCAGAGCTGATAGAGCACTGACTGAATTTCTTTCTTCCCTCTTCTTGTTTTACAGACAACGTTCTTTCTTGCAGGAACAAGACTTGTGAGCTGTGCAGAGCCCTCTCATTATGATGGTTCAGTGATGGAAGTGACCCCATGTCTGTCCAGATGTGTTCTCATGCTTTTCTCAGGCATTGTCAGCCCTGTTTCTATCTATGTGCCAACTCAATTTTATATTCTGAAACAGGACTGACAGGGGAACACAAGAGTTACACTGAACATCATTGGCTGATATAAATTGGCCATGACTCCATTGAAGTTGGGATAGCTACATCCGCTTTATCATGTTTGATGATCTGCCCTTCATCTGTGTAACTCAGCTGATGGCCACACAGGGACTTTTTTTCCCAGCTGTCCTGCTGAGAAAATGACCTTGCTGATGAGAAAGCCAGGAGTCTTATGATACAGTCAGAGATTTAGAAGTGAGGACACACATGTAGTAAAAGATGCCCAGCCCATCGGGGTTGTAATAACCTGGAATCCTCTTTCACAAGCCCCTCGCTGGTGCTGCTGCCACAAGCACATGGTAGAGCCCATCTGCCTCTGTGCCATCCTGCCTGCACTACAGAAAACCCAATTATCACAAGAGAAGGTATTAAATGTGTTGTAGTCTTGAGGAAGTGATTAAAAGCACATAAGATAGAGATGATTTTGAATTCTGAAATACAGTTTTCTACTATTTACACTGATAAATTGATATATATTTATATCATCACTGAAAATAAGAAGGTAGAAGAAGCATCTATCACTAAGAACACAGAACTGACCTGCACAATCCATGTGTAAGACAAGTGGATGGGAATAAACTCTGTCTCACTGTGGCAGTGAGACAACAGCATTACTGCTGTGTTAAGGGAACACCGGCCAAACACACTGAACCACATGGGACCGTGGGACCTGGATGCAGCAACTGCTATCCACAGTTAGAAAAATGTCATGCTATTCCACACTTACAGTCACACTCAGGTATTAGAATACACAGATGTTTCTAATGAGCCATTTTCATGTGGACCTGCAAAATTCCTGATATTCTGTGAATGTTGCCAAATGCTCCCTGGCATCTGCTATGAGGCAGTTCAGCACGCTTTGAATGAATAAACTGAAGCTGTTTCAAAAGACAAGAGTTGCTCAAAATCTCTATAATTTGTTCATCTGCAGATTTTGCAGTGCTTTTACGACAGTGATTCAACGGTAGCAAAAAAATGCATGGAGGTAAACCAAAAGGAATGAGGTTGATGAGCTAAAGCAGTATCTGTCATTTATAATGGAGCACAGTCGGCTAGGAGAGGAATGATAGGACACAAAGTCTAAAATTGAAACCACAAAGTAATGTTCTGGAGGAACAAAGATGAAGGCTGCATAACAAAAAGAAAATTACTGGAAAGTATTTGCATTTAAACCCAGAATGTTTGAAAGCAGAATCATCTATTGAAAATTTTAATGAAAGTTGTTCCTTATATACAAAAGTTTCTCTACACAGAAAAGTAAGAGAGAGGTAAACTAGAACTTGCCCTCCAACTCACAGGGTAAGGCTAGTACAGCTCTCTGATTAACTCATTTTTTATTATTATTCTGTTTATCCTAACCTACTCTAGCAGGGATTTAAATGAAGCTAAAAAGCCACCCTAATTTTGGAATTAAACGAACCCCACTGGCACTCAATCTGGTATGCCAATTTACTATTCCAGTTAAATGGTCACCCTTTTTAAGAAGAAATAGGAAGCCCTACACAAGTGTAATTGCCCTGTGAGCCATTAATGACAGCAATAATATTGTTGTCTGTTGTTGTTAATGGCAAGTACAGTACTGGTCCGACAGACAGGCATGTTTTCTGCACCACAGCAATAGCCAGCTTTATAATCCAGTAACATTACAATTAAAGCTAACATTTTTAATATCTTCTTGGTGCAATACAGTATTTGGTAACCACATTAGGAAAGGATGCACATCTCAGTTAATGCAGGTTGGGATCATTGATAAATTATTATTACTTCAGGACTAACATCGTGCTTGGCACTACAGAAAGCAAATATTAAGACAGCTTCTGCAGTGAGAAATGCAGACTGAAAGAGATAAAAATGCTGGGGAGAGAGGCCAAGCGATAAGAAAGACCAAACATTTTGTAAGGGCACAGCTTCTAGGCCAGCCCCTATCTTGGTGCTTGCTTTCCCATCTTCATGGAGCTATTTTCTGCAACTTCAAAGCTAGACAAACTTTCTGTTATGGTTGTATCCAAACATGGTATTTAAGACAGACTAAGTAATACCATTAATTCTGGATGCAAAGCAAAAAACAGTAACTAATTGTATTTAGCAATTACACTACTTCTGAAAATGCTGATGTTAATATGCAAACAACAAAATATCAAGCTATTCAACAGAGAGAACTGGAGGCAAGAGCAGTGGTAGGCAAGGGTCAAGGAAGAAGTTGTCAGGAGAACTCAACAGTCTTTCTAAACCTAAGTCCATTTTTTATAAGAGCTCATGGTTCACTGCAAAGATAACAAAGGCCAAGTTTTGCTTTTATAAAGCAGAGATATTTCAAGAAAGTGTCAAATGAAGCTGTCAAACCTCAAATCTACTAATGGCTCAGTAAGAAATGTGACATAAGAAATAGGAGGGGAGAAAAAAGACCCAATAAAGTTGTCTTCAGGAACAGGAGTTCTGAATAACGTATGGCCTGGTACCTGGGAGAGCATACGATCGTTTATTTTCTGAACATGGCCAAATTAATCTATTTTCAAATGGAAAGGTATCTGAGACAATTATATATTATCATATGTGGTCTGATATTTCCCAGTAATTTCAGTAGTTAAATGTCAGTAGAGGTCTCAGAGCTAGAATCAAGGAAAGGGGACAATGACACTACTAAATGTGTCAAATTGCCCTGCCACTGGTACAGACACAGACAAGCAACTATAGCCATTGAGAACATGGGGAAGGAAAATGTTCCCAAATGCTAGAACAGAAAGATTTATTCTTTTTCTTTTGGGGGATTTCACAACTTTACTTCTAGTTGTGGTGGGTCCATTCTGGCCAGCAGCTAAGCACCCATCTGGCCACTCACTGATGCCCTTGTTCCTTTACTAGCACGATGGGGCAGAGAACAGGAAGAAAAAAGCAAGAAAACCTGTGAGTTGAAAGACAGTTTAATAAATGAAGAGGAAAAAAAAAAAAATCAAACAAAAATGGAACCAAGCGATGCCAAGGCAGTAACTCATCACCTCCCACAAGCAGACCAGTGCTCAGGTGTTCTCTGAGCAACCACAAACTTGGAAGATGCCCCTCTCCCCCTTTCTTCCTCTACCACCACTTTCCTTACTGTGTTTGATGCTGCATGGTACAAGATATCCCCTTGGCCAATTCAGATCAGCTGTTCCTGCTGTGTCCCCCCCATTCACTTCTTGCCTCACTTTACTGGGGAAAGTGGGTGCAGAGTGGGAAATAAGAGAAAATTCAGCTATAGTCAAAATATTGATGTTAGAGCCACAAACCACAGCACTATAGAGGCTGTTATGAAGAAGGTTGCTCCATACATGCAAAATAAGAACAGGGGTCATTTAAAAGAGGCTGAAAAAGATTTTAAAGCTGGAATATTTTGGTGTGGTATGAATGATTTCTTTCTGCAAATTGCTCAGTCATACTCTGGGAAGCTGAAACTGTCACAGAAATTACGCAGAACAAATGGTAAACTAATTTAGAAAATACTTTATTCATAAAATGACTCAACATTGCTGCATAGACAAAATACCTTGGAGCTAGATAATTTAGTCCCTGAATACAAAAGTCAGAATAATTTTCTTCTTCCTTCAATTCTGAAAATGAAAATAATAACAGAAAAATTATATCCAGAGTGGGTGCTGTGAGGCCTCAGCTCCTTGTCTTTGGATGTGTAAAAGCGAGGTGTCTATCTAACACTTTGCAGGATCAGTTCCTACGTTAGGATCACTTAATGAGTAAAGGATATGTTAACTTTCCTTGAAATTATAATAATAATTATTCCAAATTACCATAAAACCTTGATTCTCCAAAATATTATCAATTTTTTTAAAAGCTAGATATGGTGCAGGAACTGTCTTCCTTCACTCTCAAGCAGAGAGGTAAACCTTAATGCAGAAACAATACACATGATAAACAGGTAAGTGTTACAAAAACCAACAAAAAGGTGTTGTTTCTGTTTTCAAGTTGGACCTCTACCTTCACCCCAACAAAGAAGGCAGGACACTCACATTAGTATCCATGACATTTTAAAATATTTGTTACCAGTTGTGAACTTTGCTAACGATACATACATTGCTATCAAACACTGGTAAAGGTAGTACAAGATACACAGGGAATTTCCTTTTGGCAGTGAAGACATCATAACAGTCATCCCAACTGGATGTCATAGGAGTGACAGGTAAGTCAGAATGACATCTAAGAATGCACTGGATACAAAAGTCAACTCTGTCTTTGGTTTTGAATCACATTCAGATATAAAGAATATACCCACCCACCCCACCCCATTTTCTTTTGTATTGCCAGGGAATTTTCTTCTACAAGTCCACATTTCTGCTGAAAATAAATCTAACAATAGTTTTCAACACAGGTATCTTCATTCTTCACATCTTCAAAAAGGCAACCTATAAAAGGAAGCAAAAACAATACTGTGATTTGTTTCAACATTGCAGGTAAACAAAGATGCTTCTTTGTATCAACAGAAATTATATATTATAATAATCTTTTTACTTAATAACACACTAGTGCAATGAGAAAACAGAGGCTGTATTTGTTATTTTTCCACCTCTTCTCTACCTAACATGTCTCCTAAAAATTCCCAAACTTTCTTTTTTGCTCAAGCACTGCCTGTGTTGCAGAACTAAAACTTTTTTTTTTTCCCCAGGATAACAAAGAATGTTTATCTCATCTAACTTCAAAGGCTATTTGATAGCATTTCAACACTAGCTTAGATTAAATCTTTGATACATTCCCTGTTTTGTCTGAATATTAGTTTGTTTGAACTGTGCTGTCACAGTAAGTCAAATCCTGATTCCAAAGTCACTATGAAAAGTCCAAAGTCATGAAGAAAAATGCCTTACATTTTGAAATAACCAGGAACCAAAATCTTACCCGAGAGGAGAAGACAAATACTTGTATATGATCAGAAGATAGCAAATGATGTACCTCTTCTCTTTAGTGCACTAAGTGAACTGTCTAACAGCTATTTAGAGGGAAGGTGATCTATCAAATACAAGAGACCTATAGGATTTCTGCTGTCCCAAACTATTTTTTTTTCTTGGTCACATGCATGCAGCAGTTTCTCTTTTATGGTTTTGGGTTTTTTTAGCCTTCTTCAGGATCTGCAGGATACTAATGCAGAAAGTTAAGTTAGCTGACTGGAAATGACATGTCTAGATTTTTATCTGACAAGGAGATTGTTTCACATATTTTTTGCTGATCACAAAGACAGAAAAACAGATGTACAGATGCCTTCACAAAAACACAAGAAGAAAGAAAAATGACTACCAGGTTACACAACTGTCTTCTGAAAAGATATAACCTGTTTCTCCTGTCCAATGAAAAACATACAAGGAAAGAACTGAGACAGACACTTCCGCTTTGTTCTCTGCAAAAGCTTTCAAAAGTCACTTAAGTGAAGATTAAAATTACCATCAATTACAACTTTGGATTTTCAAAGCTGACCCTCAGTCACCACTCTATCGATGCTGTGACTAAAGAACTCATGAAGCATGATCAACCAGAAGGAACTGAATGCAAGCATAAAATATCACTGAGTATTCAGAACAGAGCATAAAACAGAGTTAAAACACTCTTTTTGGATCCTGTGCCCAAAGCATGTTTAAGAGAAAATTATATGTTTGCTATAAAGGAAGAAAAAAAAAATCAATTTTTAACATATCTAAGATGGTTCTCAGAGAATCAGTCACACAAAGGATTCATGTTTAAATAACACATCTACAAGGCATAAATGGGACATGACAACAATTCTTGGTTAAGAATAGAAAAGTAATGCAAACTCACTTCCTGAACACTCTTTTGCTACTCCAAGACTAACAGCAATAACCCAGTAGAAAACTGCAGTTACTGCATGGAAGGGTTTCTACAAACAAAACTGAGATCCCTGAAAGCTCCTACATTTCCAAATCATTCTTTTCTTCTTCTGAACTGGAATTAAAATTCAGAAACAAAAATTTTCATGTCTTATATTAAACATAAGGAAGAAATTCTTTATTGTAAGGATGGTGAGGCACTGGCACAGGTTGCCCAGAGAAGCTGTGGATGCCCCATCACTGGAAGTGTTCAAGGCCAGGCTGAATGAGACTTTGAGCCACCTGGTGTAGTGGGAGGTGTCCCTGTCTGTGCTGGGAGGTCAGAATGAGATGATCTCTAAGGCTCCTTCCAACTCAAACCATTCTATGATTCTATGATTTAAAGAACTTCCATTTTCATAAATGTCTATAGGCAAACCTTGCCAGCAAGCAGCTGGCTGGCCAGGGTGGAAGTTGGCCTGCTTTCCCATGAAAATCTCATCACACTGACACATTCCCATAGAGTGTTTTTTTTAGCTCCATCAGCATTTTCCAGTAGAAGGCTGCTACATCAAAATAATATCTGTCAGCTCAACCAAGGGGTGTTGTAAAAGCCAGAGGCTACCCATCATGTAGGGAAATTCATCCACTATGCCAAAGATTCCCACCCCCAAAGACAAAAATTGAAAGCAAAATCAATATGCTTGTCAACTTTCTCATGATTTAGTTGCTCAGATGAATAGAGACATATACAGAATTATGAACAAACATAAAATCTTACCTCTATGGAAGAGTCATAAATTATACATGTTAGGGAAGAAACCCTGGCACCACTCAAATCAAAGACAAAACTCACATTGACTTTAACAATGTGGGAGATTTGTCCTTGCATTGCAAGGAAAAAATAGAAAAATCAAGAAGCACAATAATGATCTCAATACACAAGACTCAAAATTTTGAGCAGATTTTTCTACCTGAGATTGCTGACTTCTTTACTACACAGTTTTAAAGTGCCCATAAGAGTGGATATATTTGTTTAATTTGACTACTTGCTATATTTTATAATGCATGAAATACACTTTTCTTCTCCTTTGAGAGAGTTATTTGCAACATAATGTTTCCCTAGACTGCTAGGCTCTTCTACTGCCCAATAAACTGAAAAGCAACAAAAGTAATAATTTATTACTGTCTGTGTTTATATTTACTACCACTGTGAATGAAAAGAGCACATTAGATCATCCCTACAGCTGACATACCAGCAAAAAAAAAAAAAAAGGCAAATCAAGCTATTTAAAAAACACCTGCAACCCATGAAAATACTTCAGAACAAAATCAACCGAAACTAAACCACTTAGAAAGTTTCACTTATCCATCCAAAGTTCAGTATGAAGCATATAAAATATTCCCTTATTATACTGTAACTGCAGATGCAGTTGGATATGTAAACAGTGGTAAACTATATGTTCTACATAATGAATGAATTATTATAGGTTGGGAAAATGGGATTATGTCATTCTCCCCCAGTTTTCCATCTATTAGGATACTTTCTCTACAAGACAGACAACTACTAGCTTCTTCCAGCTCTAGCAGTAATGCTTTCAGCAAAGTCTGCACATCCAGTATTTCACTGCTGTGAGTGCATTTTGAGAGAAAACTAATGTGCCAAACAGTTATCTCATCTACAAAGGTTTATTACTAAATTCAGAATAAAAGTCAGTTCTCTAATCAGTTTTTTTATTGACCCTACATCAGCACATTGTCCCCTTCTTAAAGCACTCAGGATAGCCAGTATTAATCCACCCTTAGGAACCATTTATGTACTCTACCATCCATACTTCTATGACAGGAGACATTGTTTTTTTCCTTTCCTCTCAATTATTTCTGAAGATTTAATCTCACTCTGTCACAGAGTATCAAGTGCATCTCAGCCCTCTATCCCATTAGTTTCCACAGAGCCAGAAGCTGCCAAGACCTCTGGATAATGAACAAACATAAACTCCACATTTTCAAGCATATTAAGAGATATCAATACAGAGGGAGCACCAAAGCACCACAGACATTTGAACAATAGATATATCTTACAAAATCACTCTTCCGGTAAACAACAAAAACAACAAAAAATAAATAAAATCAACTTTGTTAAAATCTCTTGGGGTCAGGACAAGTTAAGAAATCCAGGTAGTGATGTTCAGTTTTAGAAGATGTGCCCTCTTGGCTTTCTCAGGAAAATCATAGAATGGTTTGGAGTGGAAGAGACCATAGAGATTGTCTAGTTCAAATCCCACTTGCCATGAGCAACCTGGTCAAGTGAAATATGTCCGAACATCGAAGAGTAAAAGAAGAAAGCAAACAGTTGCAACTTCTGAAAATATTTTTAAAATTATGCAGACCTAAGAAATTTAGAGATAAAAGAAGGTGGTTCCAGATGGCTGATGCTGGTGAAAAGGAATCTCTTCTACCAAGTGCTAAGACTAGGTGAGCTGGCAGAGTGGATGACTGCTATAAGAGAAGAAGGAGCACGATAGAAGCAGCTAAACAACATATTTTAAAGAAATGCAACCTGCAAATCAGCTAAGCAAGGAAAAAGCAGTTCAATCTTTGAATCAGCTGCAAGAACCAGAACAGAAGCCAGGTCCTTGCTTCCACAAACTGGAAATAATACATCAAAAGTTGCATTCTGATGTTGTAACACAAGCTTTGAAATTGTTCTTACATTATTCTCTTTTAAGGAGTCCAAGTGAATGGTGCATAAAAATCCCTATGTATGTCTCTCAAAGCTGACAATGAAGGATTTTTAATACCTATGTCTCTCCTAAGAGATAAACAAAAGTATGTAGAAGATACAGAATTTCTCTTCAGTTTCAGAGAGGGAATTGTACTTCTGTTTACTCCTGCATAATTATAAAAGTGCATAATTATGAAATAGCTATGTATGCCTCAGTTTCAGCAGAAGAAATTAAATTTCTGAACGCTTCCTGAAATATGACTGCCGTGGTTTTTTCCACTGCACAACAAAGAACAAAACACCACCCAGCTCAAACCTGAAGCTTAAACTTATCAAAGACATTTTACTGTTGTCTTCTTTGAACATTAGACCAATATTTAAACACTACCATGTGCAGTTCATAATGCTACACTGTGTTTTAGAAGAACACAACTTACATGGCTATCTTAAATCATATCTACTGCAGCAGACAGTCTGTACATAGACAGATACCCACGCTTTAATCCTGCACATGGTGCTAGTGTGAAATCAGGCGTGATGAAACGACTGCAGAGGAAATGTTGATTACACACCAGCAAGGCTATAGCCTACAATCAACATCAAATGCTGTATTTATTTCCACTCAAGGCTGACAGGTAATCAAGCAATGCCATGCCATCCATGTGCACAGGAAGAGAATAACCTTCCCCAAAAGACAAGGACAGCTGTAGGCAGACCTCTGCTCCTAGATCCAGCTGTGCTGGATGATACTAATCTCACAGGTTCATGGTGTCTCTCTGCTGCAAGTTACCATTCCTCTCTCCCCACAAAAGACCACTTCAGAGTTTCTCCTAGTGTCTGGTGAAATCAGACTGATAGACCAAACTCTGCCCTCTAGTCTGCACTAAATGGATGGGTTTATCCTAGAAACAAGAAAGGGAGGGCTTGCACAAACAATTCTGCTGGCAGATCACAAGGGAGAGACAAATATCTGGTGGAAATGAGAGTGAATTTTTTCCACATATACAGCTGGATTTGAAAGATAACATATACTCAAAGCCTCAGACCAGTCTAATTCACACCCAGATTTGTATTGTTACAAATGTTATGGCTAGTGCTAAGTATTATGGCTTAAGCCTTAATAACTACAGCTAGTACAACTGCTTGTGTGGTTGCAATTTTATTGCAGTCAAGATGCCCTGTACATAGAATACACTTCTACCTTGGAAAAAGAATCAGAGAAGGTGATATAAACATGTTTGTGTGAATATAACTGAACCTACATATCCCTTATCCCCATATTTAATAATGCACTAATACCACCACAGGGACAATGTGCATAAACAGACAGAGGCGGCCATAACCCTGCCTGACACATTTCTCACTCCTGTAAAATAAAGACAGATCAACGAGTGGGAGGATTAAAGCATCTGCACCATGTCTAGGTCCCAGCTCTATAAATAATTGATTTCTGATAAACTCTGTAAGAAGTTTGGTGTTGCCATAGGTGCTGAAAAGGGACAGAGCAGTCAAAGGAATAAGGCCTTTCCCAGAGGGGAAACAGTGCTCTTTCCATTCCTGCACCACCAACAGAAGCAGTGACAAGTTACAACTGTTACCATTACCCTGTGGACTAGCAATTGTTAGCAATGGCTGATTATATATAGCCACATTAAATCTTGAGAGTTCACCTGCCCACCCAGACCGTACAGTTTATATATCTGTTCTCACCTAACAATCTGGGATCAAGTCTGCTGATGCACAAATACCCTGTTCCAGAAATACATTTTGGCACCAGTGTGAATGAATGGACACAAAGCAGATGGCATTAGATGAGCAGAGACGTGAGAGAACATTAACTGCTATATTTACACTTGCTCCCACTGAATCCAGAGACCCATAAAAAAGCAGCTGTCTTTTCCAGACTTGGATGTTACCAAGCTGTTGCATATTATCCCTAGATCTCTGGAGTGGCTTTTGGGGAGAGCAAAGGCATTTTTAGAGGAAATTGGAGAGTAAAGCATCATGTTCACTGCTAGAAGAAGGAGAGGAGCCAGAGACAGAATCATTATGGTTGGAAGAGACCTCCAAGATGATCAAACCCATCAAGCACTGAGATAAGCCTACCTTGACAGTACAGTATTTACTTGCCCCATAGGGCCTCCTGGTGGCCTACAAACTCACTGGCTGCACTCCAGCAGCAAAGGTGTCCTCTGTTACACTGAAGGTTAGTTCTTTTTCTTCTGTACTCTGGGCTCTTGTTGACCCTTGGGTCACTAGGGGCCTGTTTCTCCTATGGCACGGAGGCCATGTAAGTAGACTTGGCTGCTCTAATATCCCCTCCACAGCCCATCAATGGCAGCTACTAAACACAGAAATAATTGTTTCATGTTCTCTCACACAGGGAAAGTTTCACAACATGCTTTATATGCCATGCAGTGAGAAGTCTAGTTCTGAGCATGCACCAGAACACAAAAAAGTATTTTATCTAATTACCCTTCCTTTGCATTTTTGGTCTAAGAAAACTAAGGAAGCATCAGCCTGTGCTCATAGCACCATAACTTCATACCACTAGGTTGGTATGTCTTAAATATTTTACAATAGAAACAAAAATTTTTGAACAAAAATGTCTCTAGAGGAATATGAGTCCCTTGAAAAGGTCACTAAAACAATACTACAATACTACAGATTGACAGAACAGATACAGTTGTACAAGCCAAGTTTAAAACATTTAATGAAATAACAAAACTAATGTGCAGGGTCAATCTAAAAGCATTTATGACTATCACTACCATGCTCAACTTCCAAAGGAGACAGAAACTAAAAAACATCCAGAATACCTTCTCAGCCAAACACAGCAGCACTGTGCTGCACAGGACTATGTCATGAAGGCAATAATGAAGCCAACACAAGCATAGATTGTGGAATCATGCTATCCTGACAAACTAAAACCCTGCAAATTGGGTTGAAGATCAAAGGTGTGTGGAATGGTGGCTTTGCAGTCTGACCCACTCACCCCTACAGGGCTCAGATTTGGGTATGGAGGAGGGGACATTCTGTAAGGACTCTTACCTCACTCACTCCACAGGATGTCGAGGTCATTCTTTATGGATATATCTGCAGGGAATTTCACATCTCAATGAGTATGTGCTTCAAACAGCTTTAAGGTCTTACAGGAAACACAATTTTGGTCAGTGCTATGCTACTACAGAAGCAGAGGAACAGAGGTGGCAACGAAAGCTGGGAAGAACCTGGCTTCAGCAGACCTGTCATCTGAAGAGTGAAATTCCCCAGAACTTCTAGGAGAAGGCTGGGGAAAGGTAAGTCCTCTGGTGTACAATGTGAAAAGCACTGTACATCTGTAGGCTTTCCAGTCTTCAATGAAGGAAGAAACTGATCAGAACACCACTCTGACAAATCACTTCTTCAGTCCAAGCTGAAGAAAATGTGAAATACAACAAAAAAAAAATGAGCAGAAAGAGAATTAGGTTCCTTTCATTCAATTTCTAGTGGAATTAATTTCAACCAAAGCAAGGGTTTAAATATGATTCTTTAAATATGATTTCTCAATCTGATAATGTACCTCCAGGATTTAAGAAATAAACCCATCTAGAAATCAGCATGCATTCTTTCAACCTAATCCTTCCTAAAGTATTAATTTCTTATAATAATGAAGCTAGATTTGAAATGTGACAGAGATAAATGAGAAAAAGTAAGAGATTCCCCCAAAGTACCAGGCTGTGCATGTGTACTGCAAGCTTTCACTTTGCTATTGTTAACAGTTGCATGCTGAAACTTGCCAAAGCTTTAGAGAGAAAACCACTGGCAGTTGCAAAAACAGTAGAAAATAAATCTCTGCATGTTTTTAATTGATATGAAGATGAGCAATTCTTTAAAATTTTAGATCTAGTTCTTTGTGTGAAAAAAGGAAAAGTTTTTTGGGGTTTGTTTTCTTTCAGGATGAGATGGCTATTAATCTTTTTATTTCTTTTCATCTAGAAGCCCCAAAACTTCATGGCTTTATTTTGTTTTCTGCCAACCCTTCCTCATTAGTCTGTACTATTTTTATTTCCATGGCAGGTGTTACTTCTTGTGGTACCCGTCACTAAGAAAGGTACAGAAATAGCAGTATTATTTACCTTTGCTAGTCTTACATACACTTTCTTGAATGTAAACCAAAATAGGGGGTGTAACTGGGTATTAATGTTGCA
Organism: Nicator chloris; assembly: GCA_013400495.1. Classification (NCBI taxonomy): domain Eukaryota; kingdom Metazoa; phylum Chordata; class Aves; order Passeriformes; family Pycnonotidae; genus Nicator; species Nicator chloris. Next base: position 174,892 of record WAAE01016695.1, read on the forward strand.
TTGCAATTACTGATACAAAAGTGAGCTGAGCTAAAAACCCCATGGAATTTAGGATTTTCTTAGTCAACACCAGATGAAGTTTCGTTTTTACTGTAGTTATCACCACACTCCAAACTTAAAACTAATCATGCAGTCAGAGCAGCACAAAGGTTTCTGCATCAAGTGGTTTTAAACTGCTGCAGAAAAACACTTGTTTAAGCACACATATGCATGGGCAGTTGTGAAACACAGGTTAACCTAAAACAAACAAAGCACTGCAAGCTGCTGTGTCAATTAACTGCATGCCAGCTGTATCCTAAAGCTGGAGACGTGAAGAAATTAATGACTGGCAGCCCAAATTGAAACATAGGATGCAGCTTCTAAAAACTTCTTAGCCTTGCTGAAAGGTGTTTCATGAGGCTGAATTGGAGGTCTGGCACCCTTTCCAAGCCCTGCACTCCAGTGGGCTGTTCCACACTCAGTCTGCTGTCACGGCAGGACTTGCTCCTGCACGATTCCCTGAAAGTCACTCTAAGCCTTTGCTCTGTTTTTGCAGTTCTCATGCCACTAGATTTCTCTGCACTCTTGGGAATCTGTTTCAACTGATCAGAATCAATAATATACTGCTGTATCTTCCCCAGAAAGGGAAAGAAGTGACACACCTGTGCTGCTGTGGCATTCAGCAGCTGCACCTTTTATAGTATTTCAGCATTGAAGATGAGGATGAAAAAAGCCCTGAACAAGGCACTATGAATAGTCTGCTGTCTTATAAAACAAAGGTCTAAACAGAGGAATATATGGATTTATTTCGTTGACCATGAAGCAAGTGAATTGTACCTAATTCCAGAGAGAATAAATAGGGTCAGCTAAGTGGCCACATAACCTCTCCTTAACAGTGAATCTCCTCTCTCAAAATTAAGCTGATAAAGTGTGGTACATGCCAGGTGTGTTTCACAGCACACTATGCACTTATGTCGTTGATTAGATCCTGGCTTATCCAGATGTGTGACATTCTGGTCATCTGCATGGCTTTTGCTCTCAATTAGATGCTCTTAGGTGGTATTCTTAGCAACAAAATTTCT
>WAAE01016698.1:0-26160 GCA_013400495.1 Nicator chloris
AAATAAAATATAAAAAAATAAAATACCTTTTTAACAATACAAAATGGCATCAACTGGTTTTATCAACAGCATTATTTGACAAAAAACTAGTTTGATGTTTGTGAGAAAGATGATTATACTAAAATGCTTGATATTATTATGATGAATATTGCCTAATGGAATTTTATGTGGTATTGCTCACATAATGGTGTTTCACCATTATAAATTTAGCTCCTAAATTCCTTCCTGTCTGTCAGAGGCTGCTTCCCACATAACGACTCAGAAAACTCTGGGAGTTTAAATTTTGATTTGTTAGAAGGCCACATTAGGTTATTCACAGAGTAGATTTATTTTGAAAACTGGATATCTGGCACCTAGATTGTAAAACAATGAACAAAATAATTGAAAAGAAAGACAAACACTTTAATATGCATCTGCTTATCCAGTGAAAAAAAATGGCTAGTCAAAAAAATCCTTACCTGAGGTCACTTCAAGAGTGATTCTTAAAGAAATTTGATATTGAAAATATGGAAACAGATTCAGAGATTAAAAAATAATATACCTAAATATAGAACATTTGACAATTTAGTGTATCTTGGAATCCAGGTACCTGTTTGGTCTTACTCTTCATTATCTTAACTCATTATTTAGAAATAGTTGATGCTGAAATTCAAGAGCTTTTAGTTGTAGATATTCCTGGTTTTATTTTCAAAACTCAATGAAATCAAAGAGATCCAAATTTAAAGGAAATGTTAAATTATAGAAGAACTATCTGTTTTGGGCAACAAACAAACTAGAACCTTTATATTTTCTTTCCAAAGCGGAACTAGTAATTTTAAAATCTATTTAGTTTTTCGGTTATCTTCAGTTTTAATAATATTTATAATAAAAAAGAAAAACTTTACTAACTGGGATAATCTCTGCCTATTTTATGTCATTCCTGCTTTTAGTTTTCCTGCTGCTGCTCTGAGGAGGAAAACATCACCCTTCACATACTGAGGACATCTTTGGAAATTGTTTGGAAGCAACAGAAATATTTTTCTTTTTCCTTCACTGACAGCTACCTGAAGAGGGTGGTGCTCACCACCATCACATTTTTGACAAACACTAATGCTTCATCTACTCAAATATATGCTTCAGTGGTAATAGCTCTAACATACTACCTGCAAGCATCCCCCCAGGAAATAATTTAAAGGTTTACCAGTAACTTCAGTTTCTTAGTTTGCTTTAAAAAAAAAAAAATGGTATACCTTAATCCAAACATATAATAATAAAACAACAGTTCAGGATGCACAGAAGAATTAGTTAGATCGGTTGTCTTTTTTTAAGTATTTTGGTTAAGATATCAGTTTAGAAGCAGAACTAAGCAGTGGTAAATGAGGCCCAGACACTTCCATTTTTTAAAAATTACTTTTATGGGGTTAACCAAACATTTTTTTCTTCATGCAAGTGAAAGTTCTTGGAGCGCATAAGTTTAGGACTGTTATGGACTGTTAAAGGAGAGGATAACTGTATTATAGCAAATTACTAACTTCTGTTAGTTTAGAAAAACAGTAGTACAGAATTATTTCATTGTGCCATACATAGGCAGAAAAATGGATAATTATTGCAGAATATATATTGATTTTGTGTCCCCAAAAGTCCTAATGTTAAAGTATTTAAATAATTATTTCCATTAGATAAAATGCAAATATGTGTTATTTGTATGTAGTTGGAACAATGAAGACACCTCTCAAGAAAGAGAACTCCTGCTGCCTCTAAGACCAGAGATCCCTAAACCCAGAAACCCAAATGATTAAGCAGAAATATTTCCCATAATGCTACTGATAGCTATGACTGCTGTTTCCTAACAAAAGAAATACACCACCTTGCTCTGGTGGTCCATGTCACCCGGTGCAAAATAATCTGCTTGGTACTGTACCAGGGCATAAAGAAACACATAATAAATATCAAAATGTATTCCCTCAGACTGAAACTTTGTATAAAATTTTCATAGACAACAGAGAATCCAAACTATCAAGCAAGTTCATGGTTTGAGCATCTCCCAAAAGCAGATACTTTAAATTATTCAGAAATTTCAGATCTGAGGATAACTTAATACACACTTTACACTATTAACCACCTCACAATCTCCCATCCTGTTGCCACCCGTTTTTGAAGGGTTCTTTACTTAGACTGTTTTTATTCACTGGAATTTTTAGCTCGGCTGCAAATGTTGATGTCACTATTTGCTATTTTCTTGCTATTCAAATCGTGACGTTCCTCAGCCACACAGTGGGTGAACAGGGAAGGCATTGTGGATAAAATAAGATGTAATTAAATATATAACAAAGGAAATAAATTTAAATATACAATACGGTCACATAATAAAGATGTGTGTTTTACTGTGCAGTAGGAACATATTCATTGTGAAGTACAGTGACTCAAGAAGACAAGGTGAGGTGACTTGTGGCTAACTGTGGTCACATCTTTCAGTCACTTTTACCCAATGAGAAATTAAGGATGAAAATAATATGTTTGTATGTTGAGATTGCCATGTGATTCTATGGAAATAAGTTTATGAAAAATTCGGACCAGAAGGTTTTTGAGGTGCACTAAAAATACATGACAGGGATTGACAGTACAAAGTGCAGAAAATTTTAAGGCAACAGTAAATGGAATAATATTCATTGAAATGCCATCTTTTAAAAAGAATACTAAATTCCCCTCATGCTATGTATGAGTTGAGAGTCCTCAACAAAAGCACTCAGCAGGGACAGATCATAAACAGGGCAAAAAGTTGGAAAAAAATCCAGATTAATCACACAAATTATCTATATTCTTTGAATGAAGAGAAAAAAACCTACATTCTTTTAAAAATGACCCACTAATGAAATGGAAGTAATTTCACTACAGATGCAGAATCTACAAAAGCATTGTCTTATTAAAATCTCCTGTGATTATCTTCCCTAGAGGAGTGAGAAGGATTTGACAAGTAGAAGAAAATCAAGAATAGTACTGAAAAGAGGCAAAAGGGTCACTGCTCGAAAAATTAGGAAAGCTCACATTTCTTACTCAGTTCTGTGAGTGTGTGAACAACACTGGAAGTAGTGCAGCCAGAGAGTGTGTAATTCTCCAAGGGCTGGACTGAGCTTGTGTTCTGCAGTTATCTTGCTTTGTATCTGTTCTGTCTGGATATAAATTGATGCTAGGAACAGCTTAAAGGAGTGAGATCTCTTCCGTTAAAAGTGGATACTTCCCTGGATCATGATCCTGTGTTAGAGTACCTTATCAGTGTGGAATGAGTGGCTGTACCAGAAATATCTGCTACTTTCAGCCTCATTCATACATACAGCACCAATATAGAAACCAGAAACATCCTGCAGCTGTGCACCAACTGAAACCATGATTTTAGGTTCATTTTAATGAATACAGTTGTTCACAGACAGTTCCCTATTCACCCCACCAGATTAATGATGGGTTGACAGGGTCTGCTTGTCTCAAAGTATATCAGTAAAATGAGCTAATGAACTGATAAAGACCCTACAATAATGCTGACTGCATCAAAACAAATAAAACACCATATTATACTTTCATGACCCTGATATGAACTCAAGGACACTTTTAAAATCTTACATATTCTAAATTGCTTCTTTTTATTATGCCTTCTTGCATGGTTTACCAGAATTTTATTAGTCACTTCTCAACTCTCCTGTTTATTTTCACTTAATATATTTACCTGAATATATAAGGTACAGTAAACTAAATGAATACACGTTGTATAAATTCTTTTGACTTGAATCTTGGAAATTTTTTCTCATTTTCAAGACACTTTCTCTGTGCTTTGCCAATACATATTTATGAAATCTCTTTTTAGAAATCTTCCAGAATATTTACAAATTTCCAATTAACGACAGTTAGCTGAACCTAACCCAGTGTTTCATTGTCCTACTTTTGGAAAGATTTTCCCAAAAACTTGAATTTCTTCTTCATTGAAACTTTCATGAGCCATAGCAAATTATTGTTTCTTATTTTAACATCAGTCACTGGAATGTATTCCTCACATGATTTAAGTCAAATCATTGATGAAAAGCAATTAATCAGCAATCTCTGAATTACACATACAGAATCAAACTGGGAAATCACAAAATGTTTGTAAACACCTTCAAATTTCATCACCCTTGTATAAGTAATCCTCAGAAATCCTCACCCTCATCATTCTTGTTTATGTGCCCTTCTCCCTACTCCCTTGCAGGAGACCTGGGTTACAAATGCTACCCGCCACTTCCAGAAGTATCTTCCCTTATTTACCTACACTTTTTGCTAGAGATGGAAGGGTGGCTTCTAACTTTATGTGCAGCCATACTGCCCCCACAACCCACTAATGCACACACCAGTGAGAAAGCACCCGTCAGGTGATATACACAAACCCGTTTTGTGAGTCCCTTCTTGTTCCCCTCCTTAGCTTCAAATGCCTATGTAGATTTAAACTCCTCATGGCATTCAAAGGGAAATATGTTCAGACAGACCTAGGAAAATGCTCACATGGAAACCAGCCTGATTACTGTGCTGTTGTGCAATATCCACTATCACAAATTTCTCTGCTTCTTTTATATGTCTTTTCAAACTGACTATTTTTCTCAGAAGTTTCAACCTACAAAGCCTGCTTTCCCTTCATAAATTGGAATTAAATTTCCTTGACCTGGATTGTTTTTGGAAAAACTCAACATGACTCTTCCTGGTTTATTTTTACTATTTGGTTACAAATAGCTGTTTGATTATATCTTTTAAAGCATGTTTGAATTTTCCATTATTCTTAGATGTTATACTCAAAGTCTTGTTATGGGTAAAAGAGAAGACATGGCACTAAAAATCATTATTTGGCCAATTATGGGTTAATAAATGTATCAAATTATCTGATACAATATGTAGGAGTCCTATATAGCTATAAAGTTTGTATAAAACCTTCCATTTATGTACCTCCTTTCTCTGGTGTCAAAGTCACTCTCCCAAAAATTGTCTGGTCCTAATTCTGTCCCTTCAGTTTTGCTCAAAGAGAAGGAAGAGGATGTTGCTATAAGCAATCAGGACGCTAAGATATTTCCTGTGAGCTCATGGTGATGACTTCTCGCTCGTCTCTCTGGGGGGAGTGTGATGTAGAAGTTCCTTTCAGATCACTTTACTCTGCCTGGTTCCTTTCAGATCACTTTTACTTTCCTCTTTCCCTGCTCGTCCTGAGAGAAAAACTGCTCAAGAGCATGCTTCTTAGATTTACTGCTCTAACTTACATGTGACACATGTACATGCTAGCTCATCTGAACACTACTTGCTCCTCAGATTCAAATTACTAAACTCTTGAACAGTGTTAAATTGCAGCAATTTAAAAATACTCAGCCCCTGTGTTAGGCTGCGTAGAAAATAGGGTGGCCTCAAAAAGGGGTGATATTTTTCTAGGTCGCAGAAATGAATGAGGTCACTTTTCCTCATCAATAAAGAGGAAAGTCTATACTCCATGAAGTGTAGTTTTATGCAGCACGAAGAGCTATATGTGTGCACACTATACAGTATTGTGTTCTCTAGGCCATACTGTGTAGTTTCTCACTACTCGAGAAAAAATCTTCAAAGTGATTGCTTTATTTTAGGACAGCATGAAGGAACATGAAACCATTCTCTTCCCTATAAAAAAGTCACACTCAGGAGAAGTCAGTAGTGTTAGTGAAAAGGACTGCACAGGATACTGAAGAATCTGATACAGAAATCTTCTATTGAGCAATGATAAATAAAATGTATTCTCCAAAGCATAAACCTAAACAGTATATCAGCCATGTATACAAGTCCTACATGCTCTGTTTCTTACTAATATTTAAGCACCAAGACACCTGAGGAAGTATTTAGGATTAGGAAACATATTTTAATTAATAACAAGGGAAATAATTAAGTTGAACAGTGGAACACATTTACAGACAGTGAGATTCTCTAGTGTGTAGGCTCTCTTAATGAACACTACAGGAGCACCAATGTCTCTGGAAACTTAAAGCTGGAGAGGACAAAACATTTCAAATTGTGTTTACGGAATAATTTTTCATTAGTACTAAAATGAACTGCATTATACCTTGGTGGAACTTCCATCTGTGATTTAAATTATCCTAAAAACACTCCCTGCAGGCATCAAGTAGATATAAAATATCATTAAATGTTGAAGAGCACTTGCATATACCATGTAGAATCTTAGTTTCTCTTGGTTTACATTTTTTTCTATTTTATATAAGCAGAATTCTTATTTTACAGTCTATCTATGAAGACAAAACTGCAATGTTTTACCAAACTCAATCCAATAAATTTTTCTTTCCTTGTCAGATTATAAATTTTTATTTTGAACTCTCTGTTAAACTTTGTTGTTACTTAGAAAATAGAATCTAAGCTTATGACTAAGGTAAGTTTTAATTCAAGATACAAGACCCACTTTCCCAGTAGAGTATAGTATTAATGGGGTTTTTTTTAGCTTTTCCAGGTGTCTGGCAACACACCAGGGAGCACTTCTATATAAATGATAATTTCTGGCATTCAGGCAGTTTTTCCCACTGTTTTTTGAGCAATGATTATAAGCAGAATGCGAGAAGAAAAAGCTTTTTAGCTGCTAGAAATACCTACCAACTCATATTGGTAAATTAGGGATTATATTTTTTGTTCTGAACTACACCAGTGAGGCAGGGCATAAGAGAGTATTTTAAGATGATTTATTAATCTGAAATGTGGATTTAATTGACTCTTAATCTATCTGTAAAGCACTCTACAAAGACCCTTTTAGTCAAGAATCCTAAAGTAACGTTATCAGTAGCAGAGATGGCAGCAATGCACACACAAGGTTAACATAATGAACTAGGTTGACTTTATCAGAGGAAAGAAGTATTACTTTAGCACAGGTCACTGAAACATGCACTCCTACATGCTATGAAATAGTTGCATTCATGCAGCTGGACAGATTTTCTTATCATTAGCCCTTGTTTACAATTGTAATTAATTTTCCTTCTCTTAGCCAAATCTCGCAGCACATGGAAAGAGTAAAGGTATTGCTTATAACCTGACTGGAAAAAATAATTACCATAGAGCAAAGAAAATCTTACCAATGAGAATAAATTATTTTTAGAGGGGATATCTTTTTGGCAGCTTGATCGGATATCCTGTTAATCAGAGGTAACTTATTGTAGTAAATGAAAAAAAATTCTAACCTTTCTAATTAGATGGAGATTTCTAAAATTCTGAAAACCACTTTCTTGACTAAAGGATTTTGAAGCCATATACACCTCCTTTCAGAGGGAAAAAAATATTCCACATAAAACAGGGCATAGTGCAGAGTGAAGGGAGAGCCTTTTTGGTTACTATACCAACTCTCACTGCATTGCAGTGAGACCCTAAAGATGGAGGGATGCTCACATACATGAAAGACAGGAGTAGAGACAGTCCTACACCTTGTGTTATCACTAGGGGTACTTTCCTGCTAGAATTTTGTGAAGCTGAAGCTGATCTCTCCTCTTCTGCTCTGCCATCATTAGGAAGGCAGCAGATCCACGACTCCTTCTTAGAGAGGTTGTTATTCTCCCAGATAATTGTTTGCTTTATTTCTGCATCAAGGCTGCCCTTCTTTTTTCCACTGCACACTTGTATCCTTCCTGGCAAGCCACTCTCAATGCCCACACCATCATCTGAAAAGGACTGCAAGTTTTATTGAGCTGAACTGACAATGCCAGAAGAAAGTCAGTCACTTGATCATCCCTATTGAAAACTCAGCCTTCTCACCTATTCAGGGACTGCCAGAGATATTCCCAAACACTGTGCTCAGATTCCCCAGCAATCTTGAACATTTTCTGTTCAGCACTTGTGGCAAGCCAATGTATTCCCTAGAAACATCAGCTGAAAACCCGTCCTTCTCAGTACATTTCTCATAGCCTGCTTTTCATGTTTGGCCTTCAATGGTTTTGCGTGGCAAGGTTTTGGTAGTGGAGTGGGGGTGGGCAGGTGGGGCTTCAGGGGCCCTTCTGTGACAAGCTGTTGGAAACTTCCCCCATGTCTCACAGGCCAGTGCCAGCCGGCTCCAAGATGGATCTGCTAGCCAAGGCCGAGCCCATCAGAGACACTGGTAACGCCTGTGGGATAATGTATTGAACAGGAAAGGTGCTATTGAGACCACTGTACCCAGAGAAGAGAGCAGTGAGAGCACACAAGAGCAGCAGCCCTTCGGACACCAAGGTCAGTGAAGGAGGAGGATGAGGTGGTCCAGGCCTGAGGACAGAGATTCCCTGCAGTCTGTGATGCAGACAGTAGTCTGTGAGGCCATTGCCCCCCTCTGACCCGTGGAGGTCCCTGGGGAAGAAAATATTCATCTACAGCCCATGAAGGACTCCATGCCACAGCAGGTGGAGGCCCAAAGGAGGCTGTGACCCTTTGAGGAGGCTGCAGGTTTCCTGGGCAGGATCTGAAATCCTCTGGGGGCCCATGCTGGATCAGTGAAGCTACTTTTAAGATTTGGGTTTACTTTTCATAATCATACTGTGATTTTGTTGGTAATAAATTAAATTAATTTCTCCTCATTCAATCAGTGTTGACCAAGACAGGGAGTGATTTCTCCCAGTCCTTAACCAAGGAGCCTTTCTGGCATTTTCTCTTCTCTGTCCAGCTGAGGAGGGGCAGGAGAGAGTGGCTTTGGTGGCATTTGGATCCCATCTGGGACAAACACATCACAGGCCTCTCAGCAGCCCCCATGCCTTGAGCTCATAGTCATGTAGTGTGTCTCTATAGCTTCTAGTATTAGATGTGAACCAGATTATATTTTTTCAGCACAGTATTTATATTCCATAAGGCTGCAAATTTTTTCCATGGCTAAACAGCTAAGTATTCTCTTTGTAGTTCTTTCCAGAATATGTTTCATATTGGACATTCAATTCAGAACAATAGATTCTACAGTTTGTTTTTATTTGCTCTGTCCTCTCCTCAGCTTCTGACATTTTTAGTTTCTAAGTTTATATATTAGTAACTAAACCAAGATGTCAAAAATACATTTCAGTCTAGAATATGTGCAACTAGAAACATTTCCATTGTTATGGTTTTTTTTTTCCAGTGGAAGGAAGAAATATTTTCAAGATGGGATTAAAAAACCCAACACCAAACAAATTTTTGACATTAATTTCTACTTTTAGAGAATTTACAATAAAATCAAAGCAATCATAGAATCATAGAGTGTCTTGGGTTGAGAGGGACGTTAAAGATCCACCCCCCTGCTCTGGGCAGAGATATTTTTCACTAGATCAGGTTACTCAGAGCTCCATCCAATGTGGCTTTGAACAATTCTGGGAATGGGACACCCACAACTCTGTGCAGAAGTGGTGAGCCGTAATTTTTTCCCTCATATAAGAAGAAAGTGATGTTCTCACACACGTTTTGTATTTAAGAGAAACAGAAAAGGAATTTCTTCTGCATTTGGGCACATCCCAGAGCATCTTAACCATATATATCCATAGTTTGTTATATGAATATTCCATGGATACATGATAACTTTTAAAAAGATTTTTAAGAGCTCTGGAAACAGGGCAATCTTGGCTTAAATGTTTGTTTACTGAGAGAAAATGAATTGATTCCCTTATTTCAGATAAGTTCTCTATACAATATGTTACCCCAAAAATTTTTATCTGAAGAAAAATATTACTTATGCTATTCCTTCTCTTTTGTACTACTCTTTCTGTCTGTTTGTACTTCTTTTTCTATCTTCCACATTTTTTTTCTCCCCAGGACAATTAGTATTCCTAATAATATATGAACTGGAAAATAGCGACTCAGTTTTGGAGTCAGCATGCATAGTTTGCTGGGTTCTTTAGTGATAAGTCTGTGTACTTCTTCTGTCATAGGAATTATTACAGAGTGATTGTTTCCAGTGGACCTTGCTAATCTTCAGGACATCCATTTCCTTCATAACTTCCACATAAAATTCTGTCATGAATAAAGAAATCTATATGATATCTAAGTTATGCAGGAATACTACTCATCTTAGTCTGTTTCTGTGCTTCTTAGTTTTGGGTAGAAACAAAGACAACCACAGTAGCAGACATTCAGTGTCCTTGCAGTCTCATTGCATCCAAGGTCACACTTGCATGATCCATTTCGACGTGTGAAGGTAAGCTCTCAGGAAAACTTCCAGATTCTTCCTTGTCACTCTTTTGTGTTTCCCACAGGAGAGCAAAAATTTAAGCAACTTTATACAAAATCATTCTCTATTACTTCATCTTTATCCCTCTGATCAGTCCTATATATACTTCATCAATGTCTCTCAACATGAAAATCTTATCACTGCTCAAAAAAACCCATGTTTGATGCACTTTAATATATTTAATTTGCATTTTTTTTTCCAGACAGAGTGCACTGGTAGCTCATGGTCAGCCATTAATCTGAAGTTTTTATCTTCCTCTCTTTCTAAATTACCAGATCTCAGTTTCTAGTAGAAACTCTTCTTAGTCCCCAGATCATAAACCCTGGCCCTTGTGCTGTTGAATTATATTCTACTTCTAGACTCATTTTTATCAATAAGAATGTGCTGAAAATATTTCCCTATGGAGACTGGTTTCCTTTTGTGTAATTAACTTTATCAAAAACAAGGAAATACTTAACAAATTTGCTTTGCTTTGTATATCAAAATTAATTTGATATCACATTCATTAATTTCCTGTATGCATAATTCCAAATTTTACAAGGATCATAGAGGCATTATAAGTTTTTGGATTAGTTTCATTATCTAGACTCAAAAACCCCCCATATTCTCTCTGCCTCCCCCCAAAAGCCCAATACTTGCATAAAATACTTATCTAAGGAGTTTTAGGGTACAAAAAAAATTCACATCTGATGTGCTAATTTATGTACTTTATTTCCCTCTTTTTGTGCATCTGTTCACCAGAAAGTAGGAAGAGAGTCAGCTTCATTTGATGCCTTAATAACTTTATTTAGGACCAGACAATAAAGATTTTCCCATCCAAATGCGTGCTGATATGAAATGAATTTTCAGTTATTGTTATTTAGTGAAGGACAGAAATAAGTCCTTTAGAGGGAAACAGACAAAAGACAGAAAGAGATTTGTGTTTATGTTCCCAGTATTATATGCTTAACTAATTGTTGAACAATAAATTAATTTTTCATTCAGGTGATATAACTCAGCTTACATAGTCCAAAGCAGAGTTGAGGTACTAGTAAATAGTCAGTAGGAACCAGTAGAATTCCTGTGGCCTCTGGAATGATTACTCAGGTGCTTTAGCATGCTGTTTAGGGCAGTAGCAGCAGGCATTGTGCATGGGTGTAAAGGTGCTGGCCAACAGCAGCTGCACATGAGCCAGCGTGTGCCTGGGTGGCCAAGAAGGCCAACGGCATCCTGGCCTGTGTCAGCAATAGTGTGGCCAGCAGGAGCAGGGCAGGGATTGTCCTCCTGTACTCAGCACTGGTGAGGCTGCACCTTGCGTCCTGTGTCCGGCTCTGGGCTACTCACTTTAAGGACATTCAGGTTCTGGAGTGAGTCCAAACAAGGGCAAGGGACCTGGGGAAGAGTCTGGAGCACAAGTCTTATGAAAAGCAGCTGATGGGATGTTTAGCCTGGAGAAAGGGAGACTTGGGGGCGACCCTATCGCTCTCTCCAACTCTCTGAAAGGAGATCATAACCAGGTGGGGTTGGGCTCTTCTCCCAGGTAACGACAGTATGAGAGGACATAGTCTTAAGTCATGCCAGGAATGATGAAGTTGGACATTAGGAGAAATTTCTTCAGAGAAGGGATGATGAGACATTGGAACGGGCTGCCCAGGGAGGTGATCAAGTCACCGTCCCTGGAGGTGTTTAAGGAAAGACTGGATGTGGCACTCAGTACCATGGTCTAGTTGACAAGGTGGTGTAATGTCATAGGTGGGACTCGATGATGTCAAAGTTCTTTTCCAGCCTAGCTGATTCTGTGGATTCGAAGTGGTCGGCTGCTGATATGAGTTTAGCAGAACAGATTTGCAGGGAGTTTCATCCCACCTAGCCTGAGAAAACTTTGTGAGTGCCCTTCAACACAGGGACAGTGACACACCACCCTGTTCAAAGATTCAGTTCTGTGCAGAAGCTTCACATTTATGCAAAGAATTCCATTAAATTGTAATGCTTGGGTTTGAGTTTTCTTTACTGACCTCCTGGCGTGTCTGTGGAGTAAGGCTGGTACACTCAGCTGGTATCTCCTAACCAGTTTTGAGAATGCTTTCCTCAGGTAGGGTTACCAGAGAGTCAAATAGGTATAAATACAAATAGTTAATGCAGATTTTGAATGAAGAAGAGAGGACACCACTCTTGTGGTCTGAATTCAGGCTGGCCCACTTATAAGCTACTTTTGCCTAGATATCTCAGGCTGATATGTCTTTATTGAACTGGTTTTGTTTGGGTTTTTTGTTTGGGGTTTTAGTTTTTATTTTTAGTTATGTATCTGGACAAAATTAGAGTGACTCAACAAGGAATCTGGCAGTAGACATAGGCAAATATATATATATATGCAAATATATATACCATGGACAAATTATCAGCAAATGCCACATTCTGGAATTTAGAGCATATCTGAAATAAGATTTTTTTGTTTCCCTAGGACTAGTTTCAGAAATATGTCTTTGAGAGGTTAGCTTAATTTACCTCATATTGAGGATGGTGTCAACAGCTGTTAGGAGTGGCCCAGTGTAAATAAAGCTGAGTTGCAGATTGTGGAAAAATTGTGTCAGAAATTTAAAAATGAAGACTTGAATTTTTACTACGAACAGCGATTCATAACAACCCCCTCTAAACTTGAAATATTTTGTTGGCTTTTAGAAATAACAGAAGTCAACCTTAAGTAGCTCCTTGACCTGCCTTAAATTGGTAATAATATGTAACTGCTTTTTAAGAGAGGCAGATGAATTGCCAGTGTTATCCATACAGTGAAATTATACATTTAATTTCCCTTAAGCTCCAAAGCTATAATAGCTTCCATTAAAAATAAGAGGTTAATATATTGCTTATTTATGACTAGGAAGTATATATACAGGGAAAACTCTACATCAGGGAGCAGAATATCTACAGGAGTTACAGCCAGCCATACTTTGGAAAGTTAGAACATTTTAATTTTTAGTAGGATTTCAAGCAATCCTTAAACTTTGTCTGACCCATGATTTCACACAGTTTTAAAAAGAAAAAAAAAAAAGGCTGCTACACTAACTCGCTAATGCAGTAATCTTTCACTACTACATAATTTGGAAGGTAACGCTATGACAGACAGCCCAAATAGAAAACAATTAGTGTGATAAGTACAGAAATTTTGTCCTTTAAAGCATCTTCTAATGTATTGGCAAAGCACTGCTTCTGAACAACAGTTTGATAACAGTTGATTTTATTTTATTAATATTTTCAGTGGAAAACATTAAAAATGTAAGAAATAAATATAAATATATCCACCATAACACTTATTTAAGGATATATTTGTTGTTAGTGGTCACATACCTCATTGTATGCAGCATTTCAAGTTACATTACTTTGTTAACAATACCAAAAAATAATGCCAAATGTTCTGGAAGCAAGTCACTCAATGTACAGTTCTCCCAACTGTGCTTTTCTTTCTCTGGTTTTTATATCAATTATTCTTCACTCTGTGTCAGCTCAGAGTAATTTTAGAGTGAGTTACTATAGGCAATAAAAGAAAATCTTTGTCTCATTGCTCCTGTTTAGGTTGGAACAGCTTGCAGTTAATTTTGTCATGGTTTGTTTCCAGATTTCAGTCATGATCAGTAATGTTGACAGTACTGAAATATTAATCGTATGTAATCCACAGAGTTCAGCTATATCCTTTTCTGTTGGAAAGAATATTTTTTAATTCTTCGGTCCTAAATAAAGAAATACTTGCAGGATTTAGGGGTGGGGTTGTTTGTTTTGGCTAGTTGCTTTTTTTTGTTGGTGTATGTTCAAGTATCTTATTGCTGTTTATTTACAACTGAGTAAACCCTTTAGCAGATGACAATTCAATTGCCTTAATCTTGCTGTGTTGTAAAAGGTGGTCAGAGCTAAACCTAGAAAGGAAACATAAACATGCTTTCCACTCAAGCTATATTTAAGCTCTCATGTGGTCAATATTTTGTTTGTAGATATGTTTTTGTAGATTTTCTCCAAGTCCATTTAAAACTACAAAGAAAGAGAACTTTATCTGCTATAGTCTTATGTTATTTACTGACTACATGGATTTAGTTCTTGTATTATAGTGGGAGGAAAAAACCCAAAAAATCAAACCAAAGATCAAGGAATAATTTATCTGCAACATGTTAGATCTACACTTTAAACTGGATGCTATCTCAGCAGTGGAATTTTTATAGGGCTTTAATAGCAAATATAAAACCATGTAAAAGCTCCTCAGATAACAATATTACCTGAAAGATAAAATTATTTAGGACACATCACCAGCCTCACATCCACCTGTCCTCAAGATGGTCCCAGAAGCAGTTCTATGTTCAATAGTGCAGCAAACTCATCAGCCAGTTTCTAAATAAGCCAAGGAAAAAGAACTGTTCCTTGAAAAATATAAAAGGCTTAAAGGATGCTTTGGAAAGCCTATTTCTTAGAATAATTAGCAGCACATCACAGTGGAAAACTTGATCTCTCCTAGGTGCTTCTGCTATTTGTCAGATGTTGAAAGACTGAATAACTTCTTACAAGTAGGAAAAGGCACTGCAATGTAATGGCAATCAACTGGGCTGTGAGCAGTGAAGATACAACACTTGAGGAAAATTTTATAAAGGCGCAGGTAGAGCCAACTCCAACAGAAAACTTCCCCAAAGAGAGGTTGGAGACTAATAAATGAACACTGTATAATTTTTGGAAAGATCTTTCAATAGAAAAAGTAAAGGAATAACAAATCTAGAATTACAGAAACAAGGAACCTCTGTAAGAATAACAGTCATGGCCAGCTAGTGACTATGGACATAGCTGGAGAGCAAAATTCAGAAGAGGCTGTGTGTTTTGTTTTGTTTTGTTTTGTTTTGTTTTTTGTTTTGTTGGCTGGGAGTGAGGAGGAGGTAGGCAGAAAAGGAGGGAGGGGGAGGAATGGAGGGGAGGGTTTATTAACAATATTCCCTCTGTAAAAAAGAAAAAAGACTCATACATTCTCTGCCCCTTTGTCCCCAAAAATTACAATGTTATCACAAGAGGGAATATAAAGTAAACTAAATATATGTCTGGAAGGGTCATCAGTAAGGAAATAAAAAAACAAAACAAAACAAAATGAAAAAGAAATCACCAGATAGAATTTATTAAAAGATAAAAGACCCCCTTTGGGGGCCTATCAACATCATACAATGTTCAGAGATTCTAAGCAGCAGGCATCCAGAACTCATGGATTTATCTTTAAACTTGTGCATTTGTGTCACTCAAGAGAATAAATCCCTCACTCCATTTTTATTATTTATCTTACTAATAGGGTGTTTTGTTTGCTTCTTGTTTTTAAAAGATGTCACTATACTTAAAAAGTACACTAATTAACAGAGTAAGATTTCTTCTTTTAAAAAGATAATAATGAACAGAGTATTTGGAAATGTTTAGTAGCGGATCAAGGCTTGTGGAACCAATCAGCACCTTCACAGTAATGAGTTTATTTTTAATAAGGTCATGATTTTCATTATATTGTGAAATTATGTTCTTTTTACCCAGATAGAATAAGGAAAAATGCTCAAATTGTGAGTTTTGTTCTTAATTGAGAGAGAATAAATAAATATCTTTGCTAAACAACAGATGCCGATTTCATTATTTATACCTTGATCAATTTTTTTTACTGCAAATTTGTAAAATAAAACCTCATATATTGCGGCTAATATTAATAAACCACATGAAGCATTCTGTAACTCTTTTTAATGTGGGAAAAAAAATCTCATTCAAACACATAGATTTTCACAATGGGGATGCAGACAAAATACAGTGACACTGCTCTTTATGGAGTGAGGAATCAATGTCAGGCTCTCAGATAATTATATCAATATGAACACAACAGCTACCCTGTGTATCACTCACTTCTACAAAGCTGCTATTAAAACTGAATTAACTCCTTAGAACTCCTTAGCAGCAGAGATCTGCTTGAGTGTTCTTTTTATTTTTTTTTTATAATTTATCCCAGATTGTTGTAAGTCAGCAGCAGAACAGAAATGAGAATGGTGAGCTCGTCAATTATTCTTCTGTTCAAAAAGATTGTTCTTATCTGAGTACAGGAAGTGTTATATCAGTGAAGGGTGATGAGGTCGAGGTACACAATGGGACTTTTTCTGAATTCAGCAAACAAAAAAACAAGGCATATTCTACTGACTTCTAGATGATTCCTCTGAGGTATTCTCTGTGAAACAAAGAATTTATATAACAGAAATTGCAAGTTATTTCAGACTGTAATGTTGGAAATCGAAGAATGGAGGCAAAATTTTATTCTTGTAAGAATGACAGAACTGTAGGCATAGAAACCAACCCTCTACATATCATAAGGTAACTACATATGGCACTGGGAACATTAATTTCTCCTCTCTTTCAGGAACTCTCTGGTTCAAATTTTTATGGCTGAGTGTGCCTTGTTTCAGAGGATCCACCAGGATCCCATGCAGATTTTGCGGAGTCAAAGACTGCATTAAGAAACCCTGCTTAGACACTGATTTGTACCATTTTAACACAGCTTCTATTCACTTCCCTTCCCAAGAAGAAAAGTGAATAAAACATCCCACAGAACTGATAGTTTAATATATTTATTTAATATATATAATGTATGTATTTACTATTTATTTAAGATACTATTCTGAACCTATACAGTCCATCCCCATTTGGCTTGTATTTGTCCATTTGGACGCAGATAGAATGAAAATTGAGAACTGGATTTATAATTATTAATTACCAATGGCATTTATCATGTTTAGAAACTGTACTTTATGATAATCTATATATCTAAAACTGTGTTTTCATTTTATTTTTTTAAACACACATTACAAATAAGGTGAAACAAAATTTCATTTGTTAAATGAAGAACTGAATTGTTGTTTTAAACTCCGATCCCATATTTTATGTACAGATATGCTGATAAACCCTTTTCGCCATCAATATTCTCCCAATATAACTACACACAATACATAGGCAGCAGTTCATTGGAAACTGGCCAAACTGAGTATAATATCAGCAAATACTATTTTGCAAAAGTCTGTACTAATCAAGTCTCTTGTCCTTCAACCCAGCATGACTGAGTACAAATATAGCGAAAAATATGATCTGTACTTAGCTTCTTTAAATCATGTACAATTGGCCAGGGTTTCCACATTGGAAGGCATCTGTTTCACAAACCCATGAGCATATGGAGTGGTGTTTTCAGTTTCATTGAACTCAGAAGTTTTATATAACATTAAATGCAAAAAAAATGCTAAGTATTAATCTGACAGATAAAGAATCAGGGAAATTGCCTTCATCAATACAGGCAAGTATCCTAGTATCCAAAATAGTCTAAATACTGGACACATGTTGCATAATTTCCTTACTAACAGCCTTTTAAAGAATCTTTTATTACTGTGCTGCCCAAGTGAAGCTGATAGTTTCATAACTCTGAAATATATTACACAGTTTACTTATTTTTGAAGAATATCTATTGTTTTCATACAGGCCATCATTGTCTTTACAGTTGTGTACAATGTTATTTGCTGTAGGCAAAGCTTGAGACAGACACAACAGATTCCATATTAACATCTGAGTAGACATTACTGTTTATATATTACATGCTTGACCACTGTTAGCAATTTGTTGAAATGAGAATGCTATTGCTTTGTGAGGGAATTTTCCAATTTTTTTTAATAACTCCAAACATTTATCAAGTGTTTTATGACCTAAAGCAAATCCAAGATAACTGACAAAAGACTTTATTTTTAAATTACTTTTAACAGACTACGGACTACAATTTTAAAATCACCAAATCCCTGTTTCAAAGAATGAAATTTTTAAATTTAATATTGAAGGCTAAGTAAATCAGTTGAGAATCATAGAAAGAATGTAAGCCAAGAAATACAATTTGAGCATGAATTATGCTTCTTGGACTTATGGTTATTTATTATTATGCCTTTCTAATGAATTGCAAATTGTCCATTCTCTTCCTTTTTTCCAAAGATTGGGAGCTCTTCAACTTGTGAACTATTGCACATTAGCAAAAGGGAAGTAGACAATTTGTGGCAGGCAGGAGAATTCAGAAATTCTTTATTCATTCATTCACATCTTTATTGCATTTCAGAATTGTGTCTTCATGGCCTTCTCCTACTCTCTTTTCCTTCCCTAGTTCTTTTATGAATGTCCTATAAGCGTATATAAAGAAGAGTGTTTGAGCCAAGCCTCTCTTAAAGATCAGAAAATTCTTAAAGCTGATCCAATTTTACCTCAGTTTCACAAATTTAATAGCATGTATTTAAAAATTTAAACAGCAAGTGACTAAATAAGAAAGAAATTAAACCAATCATAAACATAACAATCAATGTCCTAAATACTGAATATTTACAATATGCAGAGAACTTGTACCACTTTTAATTTGATTCATATCTCCAGAGATCTGCCTCCACAAAAATATGTGGAGGACTGGGGAAATACAGGTTTAAACCAATAGAAAAATAGGGTTTTTTAAAGCTTCCAGTGAGTTATGGGAGAATATTGCTAAGTTTTAAGGCTAATATAGGATTGTAATATTTATATCCTTTCAATGGATGGAAGTACAGAGTAATCAGTGAGAAAGCAAAGCTGAGATGATTGTACAAGAGATTTGCTCTGTATTACACAGTAAGTGGAAGAAACTCTTTGATTACAGAAGACACAGAAAGCATGACTGAATTAAGTCTAGCAATTAAAAGTAACATCTCTTCATTTCTTCTAAGTCCTGATCAAATCAGTCTCTGCAGATCACTTCCTTCTCCTGTCAAGCTACATAATGTAGAGATAGTGCAAAAATATCCAGGAGACTTAACTCTTTGAGCCACAGCCTGGAAGAATTTAATTAAGGAGAGTTACACAGGGATCAAAATAGCACAACTAGTGTTTAACAAAGGCAAAATGACTGTTCTCACTTAAATTGACATTGATGTCTAACAAGATGATTGAGGACTGTCCCTTATGGTATAGTTATGGCAAAAATCAAGTTTGTTGACCTCACCACATTTCTGCAGTTTTAAATGGGTCAGAACATACACCTTCCATATTTTTATTTAGTAGAACAAGTGCAAATTATCCTGTTCCACCTCTGTTAACAAAGTAGCTGCAGAAATGGATTGTTTTGAAAATGGGCTTTACTTACAGGGTTTCAGCTTAAAATGTAACAGGTCAAATAGTGTATGTTGACATAAGATCTAAACAATTACCTATGCTTTATGAGTACATTTTCTTTAAAGTGCTTATCTACAGTTTATTCAACAATCAGTTGCCAGTAAGATTTACCTGAAAGCTCCTTAGGAAATCTAAGAAAACAGTATCAACCATAAAGTTTGAAATCCTATTAATACAAGATGGATTGGATTCCTTAGGGAGATATTACAAAGAGGTGGGTATTTCACCATAATTAGTGCCACTTGCAGAAAAATGCCAAAAGGGCCATATCATCTATGTGCAGACGCAAACTTACAGCACATATCATGTAAATTAGATAAACCAATTTTTCTTACTTACCTATTTAGAGATCAGAGGAGAAATGGAGTCTGGGAGGGGGTTTGATTTTGATTCTCTTACCTTTTTTTTAGTTTGTGGCGATTATATAAACATCAAGAAAAAGACAGATATGAAGAAAGTGGTCTAATAGAGATGGAATGCATCTCAGAAAAAACAAACAAACAAGCGTCCATACCAGACACAAGAAGAAAGATTAAAAGCTTCAAGAGACTTTACAGTGAGTGACAATCATTTTGTACTATTGTTTTAAACAATTATCAATAGTATTTCTTTCATACAGAATTGAGCACAGATCTGTGAGATCATAGAATCCTAGAATGCTAGGGATTGGAAGGGACCTTAAAGACCATGCACTCCCAACCCCCTGCCATGGGCAGTGACACCTCCCACCAGACCAGGCCTTATCCAAATTGGTTTTGAATACTGACAGGCCTGGGACATCCACAGCCTTCCTGGGCAACCTGTTCCAGTGTCTCACCATCCACACAGTAAAGATTTTTTTCCTAATATCTAACCTAAATTTCCCCTCTTTCTATTTGTACCCATTAGTCCTTGTCCTATGACTACATTTCCTGACAAAGGATCCCTCTCTGGGTTCCCTGTAGGCTCCCTTTAGGTACTGGAACGTTGCTATGAGGTATCCGTGCAATCTTCTCTTGTCTGGGCTGAACAGCCCCAACGTCCTCAGCCTGTCTTCATAGAGAAGGTGCTTCAGCCCTCTTTTCTACTTTGTGGGCCTCCTCTGGACTTTTTCCAACAGTTCCATGTCCTTCTGATATTAGGGACACCAGAACTGTACACAGTACTCCAGCTGGGATTTCACAACATCACATGGACATTAATATCCTCTTCTTTTTTGAGTAAGGTTACTACTTGAGCCTAGTTCCCCTCATTTACATGATTATTGGAGGTGTTTTAGTGTAAACTCAGCACAGATTTATTTACCTCAAATGTCTCAGCTTTTTTTCAGCTTTTTCACTTCATTTTAGTGAAACTAAGTGTTTGATATAATAACTGGTACCTTATATCTTTAAAATAAATTCACTTTCCTGAACTGTCCCACTGCTGAGACTTTGGTGACATGAGCTACTTTATACTAGTAGTATATTTCCTTGAAAAGGAAATATTTGTGTTCCTTAATCCCAGGACATTTTATTAGCTCTTTATTTCACTTTTAGCTATAAAACATAGTTTATAAGTTTTTTCTTAAAATCACTCTTTTGGCCACGTCTGTACTGCACAAAGTCAGTGTTATGTTAAAGATTACCTGCTCAACCAGCATATTTACCCAGGGAAGTCAAGGGTATGGGTACAGCTGTGGGCCACAGTAAAACTGGATTAGCCTGGTAGTTAGCAGCCAGGCTGATTGACTTCATCTGAAGGCAGCACTAATTATCTGATTCCCAGCAATATGCTGAACCGTATTGCTCTCTTACACTTTCTCCAGTTCCTTAGCAACTTCAGTTGGATCCAACTCAAGTCCTTTGTCCTGCAGTGTACATACAGCCTGAGGCAAAATGTACACAGCTGTATGACCTCCAGAGCTACTTCATAACCAGCCTTTTCCACTGTCAAATGACCAGCTATTTCAACATATAGCAAATAATCAGATAAATATAGAGCTGCCTTCAGACAGGGTTCCTTTCCTAAACATGGGCTGCTCTGCACTGCCAATTTTCAAAATAACCTCTTAGAATTGTGTAAGAATGAATAAAATACATTTCACTTAATGATTAAAGACAATGTAATTGTCACCAGTGGAACCATTTTATCTCTACGCTTTCCTTAGTCACATTAAACAAATAGGTTGATATTCACCCACGTGAGGGCTTTTCATGGGATCAAATAGAGATCAAACTGTTTATGTATATTTGGGTGGTATTTTGCTGTAACTTTTTTTTTTACAGTTAGTTACTCCTGATGTTGTGACATGCTGCTCACTAATGTCTGTTCCCTGAAAATTTAAAAACGACCAAAAAACTTTTTATATGAAACAGTCTGTGCTGCAGAGTTATTTGAGATCAGAGCCATTTTACTAAGCCTGAGAAGATTCCCCTAGTCTGTATACTTCAATCAGATTAATATTAATTTAGATGTTTTAAATCACCTTTTATGTAAGCGATGTGCAATTTGACATAATGGCACTGCTCTCCAACAATAGAGATATAACAATTTTCTAAAGTGCTTCCCATATTGTATTAATAAGCTGATAGACTGAGCCTGTTATCTGGTATTATGAATGTTTTCAAAACCTTCTAAATCCAGATCAAAAGTCCAATGAAAATATATGTCCACCCCTGAACACCAAGTAAGGACATTTAATATAAGTAAGTACATCTAATAAAAAACCAGATTCATTTATTCCACTGAGTGTTCACTTTCGGCTGGATCTGTAAATGCAATTAAATTATTGGAATGAAAATCCAGGTCTTCATTGCATTGTACTACTGCCTCTCCCAGTGGAGGTTATTTTCTTTGTATAAATCAATTAAACATTCCAAAGTAAAAGTTAATGTTAGGGTTACAACAAAAAACCCAGTCAAAACTCGAAGTTCAGCAAAGCATGGTATGTCAGAAAGGATAGAAAACAAATAATGGATTTTGATAGGTTTATAATTTTAACAAAATAATGTCACTATAACTTTGATGAAATACCATTTAAAGATGGTGTAAAAGACAAGTGGATGAAATAGAATTAAATGAATGTTTCAGGCTTCATATATTAATGTCTGTTACTATGAGAGACTGTTTTCTTAAAATGCTTTCAGCACATTCCATGTTTTTAAAATAACTTTGAAAAATACTACTTGAATAATTATTTCATTATTATTGTATTTCAAATAATAACAAGGACACATTTACTTAAAGCTTAAATTAAAGTAGTCGACCAATTCGTTCAATTAGAGGGCATCTTTCATACTGATGTTTTTGAGAGACAGCTTGTGAGATAAAGTCTGAAGACAGATAAGCATTCCAGTTATTAGTCAATCTAGTGCTTGACTAGAGAAACTTCAATATTAGAATTCTGATGTAGAAAATTTTATTCAGAAAAGTCAGCTGTATTTTACTTTAACAGCACTTTAGGAAGCATAATGTCATTTCTGTTGGTTAATAAAGGATCTTGGACTGTAAGCAATATCTACTGTTTCTATATGCTCCTAGACTTTTATCAAGACTTTTTAATGCTGACAATGTAATTATTTGGGCCAAAAAGGTCAAACACAATCTAAGAACAAATGTATGCTCTGCTTTTGTGATCTTTATAAGTACCATTATAGTTACATTTTGAAAAATAGCCTCCAAACGCTGTTAAAATCAATAAAGACAAAAAGGCATATAAAATCTTATGTATTATGGGTGTCTTTTGAGAAATAATAGCTGCATTTACACATAGATACACTTCTCATTTTCTGAAAGTTTTCTTGACATGAGTCTGATTGATTCTGAGTGGGCTTGCCTGAAAAATGTTCTAGTGAAACTCTTTCAGGCAAACGTGTTGGTTTTGGGGCCTTTGTTTAAAACATGTAGTAGTTTAGTTTTTTTGGAGGCTCATTGGTTTTCACAGCATATACAGGAAAGAAGCTTTCATGGCACTTAAAGAAACACAAGCACTTGGATTTTTAAGACCTCTAGTCAAAGAACAAACACAGACTGTATCTGCCTCTCCACTGAAAAAAATTCTCTTCACTAAGATATTCTTGTAGTTTCATTTCCACTAAAGTGGCCAAGAGGATGTATTTCCATGAAGAACTGTATGTTTCGAGATTGCCAGAAGCTACAAATTTTGGTCCAGCCTAATTTCAGGAGGAGGGGGGAGGGGAAGCCACATCTGAAACCATGGAAATTTAAAACTTTCAAAAATCTTTCCTTTGGTCCAAATTCTTCAAAAGAAGTATTTTTTCCCCATTTTTTAGCATTTTATGGATTAAGACAATAGGAACCTGTTCCAAAGTCTATCATTATCATCAATGATGGGATTTAACTGACATCACTAAATTTTGTAGTAGTGTCCCAAACTGCTCTCCTGAAAATATTCCCTTGAAATAGGAATATCTGTATGTTTAAAAGAAAAGCTACTCACTTTTCAACAAGAAAATAACTTGTCATTGGTTCAGTACATATACTACAAACTTACTGAAAAAAACCTTAGGATCCTTGATAAATATGGGCAGTGAAATTAGATGCAAAAAATGTGATTTTTTTCCTTATGTGCAGAGTTTACTGTGCTCTAGTTTACTGCTGTAAGAGGTATATATACATTTACTCTCTTTCAGTCTGAACTTATTTGCTCTTGGATACATGTAAGCACCCCAGTGATGGGAATTGATGTAGATACTAAAGCTGTTACCACTCTGGAGGTTCATGGATCATCAGCCTACTCTAAAAATGCTTCTCAGTCATTCATAAAGGAACATGGCAAGGAGAATTTGTCACAAATTCTCACATACAGAAGTGCAAAATGCCATTTTTCGTACAACAGATGGCTAAAGAAAACACCCATTGGATATATGTAGCACTAGACATCTTTCTGCCTCCTTTTCTTTAAAGAAAATTCAGAACAAAATAACATGTATGATTCTTTCCTAAAATGCTACATGGCTTAGTACATTGCAAGTATGTTGAGGCAAAATGCCCAAAAGTTAAATTCTCTGCTTGTTTTCTTCATAACCATGTAGGCTGTTTTTTCCAGGAAATCAACAATTCTGCTTAAGTGGTTTTCAGCAATTTCACTTCTGTGTGCATTCATGAGATTGCATGAATCTCATGTTCAGAGTTCAGGGACTCAAGGTATCCCTGAACCTAGCACTCAAGCAGAAACCATCTCTCACACAAATTTACTCTGTACATGTCACTTCCCCCTGTCCTTTTTCTTTTTTTTTGGCTTAAGAAACCCATAACATATTATCTTTGGCAATTGCTCAGGAACCATAAGCAAAGCATCTATTCCAGGCCTGTCCCTTGGTATTTGAAATTTGCATGTTATTCCCAACCTTTCCATTCCTGCTCAGAACACTTGCCAAAATAGGAGTAATGTATAAATCATCAAAAATCAAAGATAGACCCAAAGCACCATCAAACACTTTTCTTCTTTCCTGACTTTTAGGGTTGAAATGTCTTAAGGTAACAGCTTTAATTGGATCCTCAGGACTAAGCACCTCTCCAAGTATGACTAGGACTAGGACTCTCACATTAGTACAGAACTTACTAGGGTGGAGGAGTCTTGATCTTGTATGCATGAAAGGCTGTTTGGATGCAAACCCTGTAGAATATACTGTACTCCTTGGTAGTTTTATTTAAATTAAAATTTAGAAATAGGATAAAAACCAATACATTCATGATGGAGAGTGGGTGATCAGACCAGATGACTTTTAGAGGTCACCTTTAACGTTAAGTGTTCAGTGATTTACTGTTGATATGTATAGGATTTACCAGTGGATGTTTCTAAGTGCTGTTTTAACCCTATTAATTTTATGCAACAGGAGCGAGTCACAAAGATAAGTAGAGATATATACAAAATAAAGATATGTACAGCAACATTTTTCCTATTATGTCAAGAGGCAAATGGAGAGGCCCTTCCAGCTAGTTGTAAGTTTTTATGAATTTCTAAATACCTCCCACTGGTCGCACTATTGTATATTTGAAATTTATTCTCATCAAAAAAGCATAAGCAAATCATCCACATTTTGAAAGAGCCCATTATACTTTACAGTTACTTTTGTTACAGTACAAAAATCTGGAAATGACTGAAATTTGTGAAGCAGGTCTAATGATCAAGATAAAAGATTATAGGTTTCCAACAACCAACGTTAAATTGTTCATATATTTTTTTATCTGTAGAAACTGTTTTCATCACTAACTTTTGATATTTTAGCAACTTTACTTTCCATTAATTCAATGTCTATACATCTAATCACAATCTGTTATTAATTAAAATCTCAGTAAAAGGCCTTATGCAAGCAAGTTTTCATCAGGCCTAAGAGAAACTTATGAGTTACATTGGCTCACTTAAGGGCAGTTATTGTCCAAATTTTCTGCTTTGATTGAATCTGTTAATTGTGTGTTTCTACTTCTGACTGACACAACAGAATTGCTTTTCTTTGAAACTTAGGATCAGATCGTGATCCTGTGCGTAAACTGGAATGGCTGACGTTGCACATCATGCTTCATCTGGTGTGGTAGGCTTGTACATTTAAGGTTCTGGTTCTACTACTCTGTGCAGTCACCCTTTTACACAGGTTATAATGACATCCTTGGGAATCACAGCAAAGGACAAAAATGTGTGCGGGTTTTTCAAAGATCTTGTGACAGCCTTGATTCTGCTGCATATATATATATATATATAAAATCGGCAAAATGTTGCATCAGCCAAACATGAGAACAAAGAGTTGGCAATAAAGAAGAATAGTTTAGGATGAGCAGACTATACTGTTTTCTCCTAATCCTAGCGTGCAGGTCTGCTTCAAGAGGGAAATGAAGCAAAAAAC
>WAAE01016699.1:0-23348 GCA_013400495.1 Nicator chloris
AAATAATAGTTTCTGTTTTCTGGAGAACCTTTTTTAAACATAAAATTTCAGTTGGGTGAAAATTGCTGTTCCATCTGTTGGGTGCCAGTAGAATCATCCCACAAGTAAGTAGGGATTTTTTATTAGCTTTGAAAGCATAATCAACCCCTGCTCTTATGAGTGCAGGTGTAATCACATCATGACCTGGTCTGTCTCCCCTTGTCCTGCTTGCAGTTCATCATCACCTCTAAGGAAAACAGATCTGCTCCTCATTATTACACAAGGGGACACAGACTAGATGAGGAAAGAGGGAAATTTGTCAAACAGACAAACAGAAACATCATCCACAACAGGAGAGAGAAGCAGAGCACAGACTCCCTCTGTTCATAAACTACTGAAAATAGTCACAAGCAGCCTGGGAAAAAAGCCTTGTGACAAAGGTGGGGGGGTTTCATGGCACAAAGGTCCCATGGGGCCATTAAAGAAAGAAAGGCAGTGACCTGGTGACACCAGCCTTAGAGCTTTTCTTTACACAACCAGGACACTTCTGGTGATCTTCCTGCCTTACTTGAAATGGACAAAACTCATGCTTTTGTAGAGGATTTCAGGATGGTTTTGTCCTGACTTTGAAGAAAAAAAGAAGGAATTCTTTGGTGGTTTTCCATTGTTGGAGTGCTTTTTCTGGAAAAAAACCCCAACAAAATAACAAAAACCTGAGGTGTTTGGGAAATAATTTGATAGTGTTGGGGTGGTTCTTTTTATTCAGGAATTGATGTTTTTTTCTGTCAAAAACCTGATACTATAAGAACAGAATTAAATATGAGTGCATAGATACACAGGAAGATTTTTCTTCTTCTGTGTCTGATGTGCCAAAACCACAAATAATCACACACGTGTAAGGAACTCATTTGCTGCCCAGGTAGAATTTTGGCACCAACTATTCCACTTGTCAAGGGCAGAACCCCATAAAACCAACAGTGTGCCTGAACATCATAAAGTACCATTCTTTCAATTTATTACTGTGCTTCTTGAAATTCTTAAGGAGCCCAAACAGAGCATTGAACAAAGACCACAGTCCTTTCCTATAAAAAATTACAGTCCAAGTTATCCAAGTGTTAAGAGAATTTAGCCTGTGCACAGAGGAGTTGAAAGCATCCAACACTAAATCAGTGTAAATTACATGGCTGGAACAAAACTTCACACCAAAAACTTGCAGGATTAAGCCTACAGATTACATTGTTAATGTTGGTTGCCTTCAAAACATGTCAACAGACATCCCCTCTTCCTCTGATGAGCATTTAGACAGTACAACACCTGAGAAAGGTGTTGCTTTGCAGATTTACACTCTCTCCTGAAACTTGGTTCTCTTTCTATGAGCCCTGAAGAACAATTTTGGTCCTCAGCTATGGGTTACCTTTGCAAAGTAAATTTCTTATGTAGGAACAGCTGCATAGGTTAGGGTTTCCAACACTGGCATGAGAGTACTTTGTGTCACTTGAAGAGCCATTGAAAACTCTCATGAAATAGTGACATTTCAAAGCAGACTTCTTTTGCAGAAATCTGAATTAACTTCAACCGATTTTACATCTCATGACAACTCAAAACACAGATACTCTGCTGCAATCTGTCTCGCTATTTTATTATTTCTTAACAGTATTATAGTGGTTTCAACAAACATTGAGATGTTGAAATAGTTTTTTTCCTTATCCAAATTCATATTGAGTTATAGGAAAGGTTTCAAGCTTGTGGAAAATTGCACACAATCTTCATGTGCACAGTTTGAATCCTCAGTTGGAATAATAACCTGAAAATGAGATAAATTCCCCCCATTTGCTCATGTATGCAAATTAGGCACAGAGCACCTGAACTGAAATTGTGAGCTGACAATATATATCACATATGGTAGAAGTTGCTCAAAATGTTAGTATATTTATGGAGAATTTAGAGAGCCTGAAAAAGCTGTCAAGAGAATGCCTGCAGTGTTGCTTCCTAGGACCGTATCACGTAATTTATCACCATTGCAGCTGCATCCTGTTCAGAGCAGTGCTCCTTGAAAGTGCTAACACAGAATTCTCAAAAAGACTGTTATCTGCCCTCTTGGATTCCTCAACCACTGTCTCAAGAGTTGATAGTGCATCACACTGGGGAAAAGTGATGAACAGAAAGGTGTCATTGCTCTAACAGCATTCAAGTTCACGTCCAGCTCACACTCCACCACTTCTCCTGCAGGTTCATTTCGGACATGATACTTGTTACTTTCTTCTGTTCTCTACTGCCTGTCTACTTCCTCACAGCAATGAAGTTTAAGGATGTAGCCTGGGGAAAGAAGTGACTTCATGAGCCGGATGAATGCTCACCTTGTTAGTTACCCTGTGCCACTGCAGATGCCAAGGAAGGAAGATAAGCCTTGGACAGCCATGCAGTAATTCTTCAGAACACTCCAGTACTTTGCAGCCCAAGGACTGCCCAAACCAAACACAATTCATGTATCTATAGTAATTCTGAGTAGATTTCCCTCCATTAAATTGTCCAGCCTCTGCTTGAATCTGCAAACTACATATCCCCAATGTCCTGAAGCAAGGAATTTCATAGCTACACCCTCTATGAAGAATTACCTCTTTTGGTTTCTCTCAGACATGCCAGTTTCTGACTAATCATGTATCACATAAGGGACAGAACAAGTGGTCCAAGCTTGTCTTACTACTCAGCAACAAGAAGATTTCTCTATGAAAAGTCATCCACATCTACTAGAATCTAGCCAAGCACGGGCTAAATATGACATCAAATTAATCAGCATTTCATACACTTCCAGGTGAAAGTTTAGAAAATCCACAGCATTTGTTTTCCACTCCATATCATCCCAAATTCAAGGACATTTGTGCCCTGTGTTTCCACACACCACTTTGCTAAAGCATGCCTCATTAGCTCACATGCAAGCCTTCATGCCTCCATAACTTAAATTTCTTCTCTCACCTTCCTCAGATGAAATTTCTTACCTCATTTTTGAAGCTCAAATTGATTTACTGCCCCCAAACACAATTCAGATGCTCTACGCTTTCCTGGCCCCTTTAAACTCTCCTCAGTGGCAACGGGTATGGAAGTGCTGTTCAGGTCCTTGCATTTAACATCATCTGATTCTTCTCTCTCTGTCCTCCATCTCCCTCTCCTCCCCTTATTTGTATTCTCATCAGTGTCACATTAAATGCTGTGGAACACGCTTTTAGGGTAATAAGAGGCCTGAAGTTTATGAAAAAAAAAGATTGATATCAGCTTCATAAAACTCACGGGAAGCAATATCTTTTCTGTGCCCTGCCATCCCTTTAACTGCAGCTGCCTTTATACATTGTGGAGAGAGAAAAGAGTTTAAAAAAAAAAAAAAAAAGGAGGAAAAAGGCAATATCTCCAAACAGCAGTGGGATTTTGGAACCTAGTGTGCCATTAATTTCTTTATCACTTTAACAGCAAGGAAGTTGCACTTGCTTCTTTGTGTATTTCAGTGGTGTGTTCCTTTCAAGGGCTTGGTAATCTTTTTCCTTAAATGTCAGTAGATTCTGAAACGCTCAAGCTTTGTAACCAGTGGTTTATAGCCGTCACACACCGAAAGGGCAGCAGATGAAGAAACTGTCTATTATTGTAAAGAAATTGAATATATGCCAGGTATCAGGATGGAACGAGAAATGAGGCAGTGAAATCAGGCTGGAGTTTTACACTGGAGCCCAAGCTGGCAGCACCAGTTCCCCCTGTGAACCTGCACCATCAGGCTGAATGATGCTCCTCACCTGTTTATCTGCAAGTTGGTTCTTCTGAATATGAACCCAAAGCCACATTTGGGCTAGCGCCATACTCACAGTGGGCATCACTGGCTTTGACTACAGGACTTCATATGGGATCCACCACTTATTTCAGCACCAATTCTGTCAGATCTCACTGCTCCAGAGCAGCACCTGTGTCAAACACAGCCTGCTGCAGCTGCAGGAGGGGAGGGTGGGCTGCAGACCTCACAAAGCTCAAGGACTCTGACATGGCAATCCCTTTTAGGGTTGTACACCAGTTAACCAGCTTGAGGCTTTTGAGCAAAACCTCCCTGCTTTTATTCCAAGAGACACTGGAGAGGCAAAGCAAGGTAATAGACCACTCAGCCTTACAGCACCTGGAGACACTCTCTCAGTAGGAAATTGCCCATATGCCTTAAAGCAGCATCTCCCATATCCCTGTATCTCTCCAAATCAGTGCCTTAGCAAAACTTTTTTCAAATAATTTCTCTTTCAATGGCCTGTTTTTCTACTCCCAAGTCACAATTTAACCTTTGGTTTTGCAGGTTGGAAGACTGACACAGGTACACCTAAGATGAGGAAAAACTTTTCTATTTCTTTTTCTTCTCTTTTTTTGTTGCAGTCATTTTTTGCAGTTTTTACTCCTGATAGTAGATATTAAATTTGACAAAAAAGTAAAAACCATTGCATTTCAGCTTTCTGCTTCACTGCCTCTAAATATGTGATTTACCTCCATTTTTAATTATTTTTTAGATGCTGCCAATTTAACAAAACTTCCTAAAATGGACAGATGAGGGTGGGAGAACCTGAAGAAACAAGCTACCTTACCAAAACTATCCCATTAATCCCATCAACTAGTCCATGTTTGCCAGAAGCAATTGCATTTTATTTTTAAAATTGGCCAATTTGTCCTGGCTCCACGTTCCCCAAGTGCCAACAGGCAAATTGCTGTAATACAGCTATCCCAGCCATGGGATGATTCTTAGCTTAGTATAAAGTCAGTGGGAGTTTCTGCACAGGCTTTTCTCTGAGCTCTGGAACAGACCATACAGACATTTAACCCACAGCCCTTCACAGGGACATGCCAATAGGTGTCCACTTGGTGCTGAGCATCCCAAGATGGAAAGTAAGGAGATGATTTTGAAATCCTGAGTTCAGGTAAAATATTTGTCCATTTTTGTCTGCCTTCTTCTCCCCTCCTCCCTTTTTAAATTTGTTTTCTGTCGGGGGGAAGGGTTTTCCAAATGTGTCCACCTCAGCTAGGTGGGTGATGACCAACCAGGCAGAAAGGGAAGGCAGCCAGAAGGCTGCAATGTCAAAGACATTGACAGGGGATTAATAGCTCTCAAAGAGCTGTGTTGTCAGATAATCACTGAATGCAGTCACTGAGTACAGGCCTTTCTCCAGTAATTCCAATATCAGGCTCATCAAAGTGCGTTCCTAGTCGCAAATGTGTAAAAATCAAGTAATTCTCAGAAAAGTGTTAAATAAACACACATTACCTGTCCTAGAGGACTTTGGAGCATGATTGAAAAGCTTTTACAAGGACCATAGCTTTCCCTGGAAGGGTAATACAGCCACAGCTCTTAAGCTAATCATCCTTTTGGTTGCAGAACAAAAAGACATTGCAGAGCTGAGTTAACCATCAAAAGAAACTGAGTAAAAGAGCCCAAACTGACTGATCAGCCTTTGGGTTCAGAGTAGGTCCTTCCTGCCTGAAAAATATTAAAGAATGAAACATTTCTTCTGGCAGGCAAGAGGACCTCTCAGGACATAGCACAGGTTGACCCAGTTGAAATAAAATTGTTCTATAAATACCATGGATTTGCTATAGGAAGCTAGCAACGCCTCAACCCCAAATCAGATCCAAGCTTTGGAGGAACACGTAAGCAGGTTGAATGAACCTTGTGAGTTGGGGAAATATCTCCAAACTGGTGAATTACTATTGCAGACCAGAGGATTATTCACTGGAAAGCTAAGGGGATTTTTGCTGGGTATATAGCTACTGGATTTAATCTCCAGCTTGTGCTGCCTTTGCTCTCCCAGCCCACCTGCTGCAGCTGCTGGGATTTAGCTCCTTCTCTACTTTACAGTCTAACAGAGTTAGAAGTACATCCAACAGCACTTGAGGAGCTGCTTGTGGCACTTGATAAACAGCTCTGGATGCAGCATGGTTGATGTGTGTGGAGACATGCTGGGTGAGGGGTGCCTCAGGAGTCACCTGTGTCCCCCAGTGTGCTTCCCTCCGCTTGGATATCGGGGCTGCATTCGTCTGGAGTCAGAGGCAATGGCTGGTAAATAACAAGAAGTATCAAGAGGGAGCAGATGAGGGGAAGAGACACAATTTACTGAATAATAATGCCAGACTTCAATGCACCAGAGCACTTTGATTTAGCTGTTTCAGGGACTGGAAGCCCACAAAGCAGCACTTCGCCTGCTACAAGAACATTGCAAATCTGAGTAAGGACAGGGAGAAAGTGTACAGATCATATCCTGGGACATAGAGCAGGCAAATATTTAAACCCTTAGCCAACTGCTTCTCAAAACCATCTTTCTTCTGCCACTGCAGTCCCTTCCATCACTGCTATTTATCTGAAAATGGAGACAGTAAAAGGAGCTGTAAGGAAGATGAAGTTTTCTTGGTCTTTGGTTCATTGATAGTGGCCAGCAACACCTGCAGCAATCTCTTTTTGCTCCCAGATTGATGGGAAGAACATGGGGAGATTTGGAAGTTGAGCAATTCTGAGTATGGACAGGAAAATAGTTTTCTCAAGGAAAATGTTGAAAATCACCGTAATAGATGTTCTACCTATCTTAAAGATGAGTTTGGTCATCCTGAGGCAGGGTGGCTGGATCCAGCCCCAAATGGCTCCCAAAGCACTTGAACTCAATATGGAGGCATTTAGCTCCAAAGAGCCTGTGAAAGCAGCACAGACAAATACTTAGCACCCAACTGTTCCCATGAAAGCTTTTGCAATTATTGCAGCTCAACATCAAACTCAACCGGCTGCAAGCAATTCTTACTTTAAGACATTTCTACTCTTCACTTCCTGAGGACAGAAACACTCTCAGCCTTTTTACTGTTCTACAAGGAGGCTTGAGCAATTAACTTTGTTTTACCATTCAGTTCAGGGTGGGTGAAGATTTCAGATATAAACTGAAGGAGCATCCATGGATGCAATGAAGTGCACAGATCCTTTCATGATTCACTTTGGTGACCCTGTTCTCTCTCCCTGTTTCACCTTTCAAAGATATTTCAAGGCTGAAATCTATTGTGTTTCCTCTTCCTCACCATATTCCACCCTGGCTTTTAAGGTCCTCCCTGCCCTGATTTTATCTCCAGTGCTTTACATCACACATGTACTGTTAGCATTTCCACAGAGGTCACAATTTTTCACCAGCTCATGAGGACACACACTTTGATGCAATCCAGTAGGAGTCCGGTTCTACAGCCAGAGAATGAACAGGAAAATCCTTTTGCTTCATGTGAAGTTATAAATCACACCCATCATCCTACATTTCCATAGTAGAACATCCACATTACTTTTTTGAGCACTGTGTGTGCATACATATATGGGTATATATACAGATATAAACCTCACATGTATACAATATGTATAGATGGAAGTACACACGCTCTGCATGCTGATATATAAAGTATAAGTTATTGGCTCTCCTGCTTCTCTGAGTTTTTGATGTTTTCTCTCTTTTTTTTCTGGTAACAGCATTCAGAGGCTGTGAAAATGGGTATTTTTGAACATATGGCATTTCACCTTCCCAAACATTACTCTATATAAGACATATGTGTGAATGTACAGTTGTTTGCACTTTAATAATTATTCCTCTAATTCTGTAGTTGAAGATCTTGAATTCAATTTTGCTTCTGATCGAATAAGGATTCATTATGAAGGAAAAAGATAAGAGTTTCTCCTTCCTCCTTCTTTGTAACAAGTGTCCCGGCAGGCACATCATATTTTCTATCCTGCAGGCATGGGTTTGACTTACCTGTTTCCTCACAAAACTATGCTGGAGTCAGCTTCATTATAAGTAAATTTCCATATGGAAGGAAAGAAACACAGAAGAAAATGCTGGAACCTGACTGCCCTCTGCAAATGTCCATTGATTAACTCAGTTATCTTCATGATTCTAGGATGTTCTGATTTCAGAGTATCGCTGCAACATAATAAAAAATCAGGTTGCCACTATTTATTTCTTTATTGCTAGCAAGAGTAAGGCACCAACACAGTGCAAGGAGAGAAAATTGTCTCTTGGAAAAGATTAAAACTGTAATTTGGGATCTTGTTCGAAGACATGTTCTAATTAAGAAAAAAAAATTCTATTAAAGAGGTACAAAATGATCTATGCGTCTAGTCATCAGTCAGACATTATTAAATTAGTTCAAGCTATTGCTTGCTATTTTTTCATCCCTAGGAACTTTAAAAAGAACAATATTCAAAAAACAGTCCTAAAATGAAGAAGTGGTCAAAAGTTTTGAAACTCATACAAAGAGAGAGAAAAATAAATAAACCTTGGGCATCCAGCTTCACTGAATTATTAAATAAAACATCTCAAAGATCCTGTGCCACACCAAAAACAAAACCAAAACAAAACAAAACAAAACAAAACAAAAGGTTGGTTTTGTTGGCTCTGATTCTGGAAAGATCTCATATCAGCACTAGTTTTTAGGAAATTTCATAGTGTGTCAGAGAGATCCTGTTTCTCCTGTGCTGCAGGCAAACCTTCACCTGTTTCGGCATAGGAGAAGAAAATCTTAGGCACATAGGTTCCAACATAAAGTCCAATTTTATCTGTGTAAATTCCAGGCAGTGCTGGTCTCACTCTGCCTCTGCTTAAGCATTCTGCAGTAAACAGCCTACATGAAAATTCTCATCTCTCAAACCATAAAGAACAGGAGAGGTTATAGCCTCAATACACAGCTGCTCTGCCTCTCAGCTCTGCCTCTGTGCAGACGTGGAGCTCTCCAGCTAACTCCCAGCATGGAAGCCAAGTGCCAACACACACTGAGGTACAAAAGTGCTGCAGGAAAGATGATCCTGAAAACTGAGGCTCAAGCCGAAGGACAGAGCTCCTTTATCCCCTTTGTTTCTCTTCCTCTCATTTGATCTTCATGACCAAACTGCAGCCTCCAACTTCTGCATTTACTCGGACGGGGTATGTGAGAATTCATCTACATCTGTTACACTTTACGTACTGTGATCCTGTGGTCACAACTTTAGGCAGCAAAATTTTGTTTTCTTTCCTTTGTTGTAGGTCAGTTGTGACTTTACATTCAAATGCTACATCTCTCTGAGGAATTACACACACACACACACCATGGGCTGCCTCACAGCACCTTCAGTTCTCCGCCAAGCCAGAGTAAAAACACCATATAAATGGGCCCAGTAGAAAAGCCTACAAATAAAGCATTGATCAGGAAGGAACAAGCCCAGAGCATATATTAGAAAATAATCACTTTCTCATCATTTGCTAGACCACACTAATGGAAAACCTTAAAAAAATAACTTTAAATGCTGGATGAAATTATGTTTATGGGAGTTTTTTTCCCCTCCATGGAAAGCCATTTTTATTTCCAGTAAGTGTGATGTTCCATTTTTTTGCTTTAAAAACAGAATAAATAAATATTGTACCAGAGCCTAAAAGCAGAGTTAATTAAAAAGACCAAGATAATTGACAATTCAATAGTAAACTGCTAGTGCAAGCTCTGAAGTTTAAATTGGAGTTTAAAATTCCTCTGGGTTTTGCTAATCTTTGATGCCCAAGGGAACAAAGGAAGTTTTTGTTTGGGGAAAATTTATGATTTTTACATGACAATCCCCTTTATTTAGCCTGATTTCCTAAGGAAATAAGATACTTTGTCAAACTGTCTGTCATTCCTCCTTTAATTACTTTTGAACACACTTGCCAATTTCAAACACATTTGAAAGGGAGATAAGTCCCAGGCACAGCGACGTCTTGCAAGTTTGACAGAAGTGCCAGGATAAAGGAGAGAGCCGTGAAGGACTGGATCCATCCCGGGAGGGGCACGGAGCCCTCAGCTGCTGCACGCTCTGTCTGGGAAGGGAGCTGCCAAGGCAGCACGGGCAGGGATCCAAGGAAGCCACAGGCACACAGAGCGCTGGGGTGACTAAAGGGAGCTGCTGCTGTTCTGCTGGGAGAGGCAACAGCTACAAGTGCACACATCACCTGACTGCTCTGGCTCTGCTGCTTGTGAAATTCACAGTTAATTTTCCTGATCCCAAATTTCATCCTTTTTTTTTTTTTTTTTTTTTTTTTTTTTTTTTTCCTTTTCTTCCTTTTGAAATAATTTTCTTTTCGTAGGCTCAAGATAATGGAAGTTTTCATTGGGTCAAGGAAGAAGATAGCCATTTACTAAATGCCATGCCATGTGGAGAGGGACTATTACTGTTTAGGTTTTACTGGTATTACTAATAGTAGTAGTAGTAGTAGTAATATTTTATTATTTAGAAGTCTCCTGTTAATTTTCAACTAAGACATGGTTATTCAAAACCAAGCAGATTTTTGAGCAAATCTTTTCAAATCTTTGTTTTTGTTGTTGTCTAATCTCAATTCTGTCTCATCACAAGGTAAGTTTGTAATACACTGGTAAATTTGTAAAATCCATGCAGAGCAGAGGTTACAGGCAGACAGAGAAGGAATAGGGACAAAATAGGCATGCTGTAGATTCTAAAAAACATACTCACTCATATAGATAATGACAGGTATATTAGGGGGAAAGAAGGATTAATTTCTTCAGCTGTAAAGGACCTCACAGTCTATTACCATCAGCTTGTGGAAGCCAGTAGCCATCATGGCAGACGTCTTTTCTTTTCCAGTACTTCAAGAAATTAAACTGTCAGTCTTCATTTCAGCTGGTGGTTTTACCATGACATGATGCTGTGCTTAAGAGGGTTTGAATTCAAAATAATTCCCTTGGCTTCACTGTCTCCCTATATCGGATCGGTATCTCCTGATGAAATCCAGGATATTGCACTCGAGACATCAAGGCAAATGAGGGCTGGCAAGCATGAGGTCGTGTTGTATTTTTGGCAGTGAAATACTCCTACTGGAAACCCTGGAGGACATCCAGAGCCTTAAGCTCCATTTCATCATCTGGGCTGGGGAACAAGTACTTCAAGAAATTCAAGATAAGACCCTCTCCCCTCAGTCAAGGCAATGTCACAAGGGACACCCCCCTCCCATCCAGTTCTACATAGTTTGGCAGAGTCACACTCATGATAAATCTCTCTTCTCTGCCTTCTGAGGAAGGCAACAGAAAATCACTATTTAGAGTGTCATTACAGTGCAAACTTACTTCTCTTGGTCTTACCATAAATTTTGCTCTACCAATTTAACACCACAGCTGTGCAAAGTGTTAGCTACTCTTTGTGTCCCCGGGGACTGTAAATTTGAGGGGGAAAGTGAGGACAGCATGAGCTCTCCACATCTGGATGTGGAACTCATAATTCAGGTGGCAGTGTGTGCTGTGGGATCGGGGGAGGTCTTTCCTCCCAATGCTTTATGATTTAGTGGTGACTTAATAAAATTCTCACCAGGCCAAAGGTGAGAAAGGTCTCCCTGTATTTAACTCTGAGGGAAACCTGTCAGTGACCCTCAACACACTTAAAGAATTACCGCCCTCCAGCTGGAAGCAGAAATTCACATTTTGGAGTTTCCTAGAAAAACGTCTGAATTTTTAAACCCCTACTTCAGGACTAGTGGGTATCCACGGGGTTTGCCAGCCCTTCTGCCTTTCTAACCTCCTAAACAAACTCATATACCTTCCTCTGAGTTTTGTTGTGACCCTCATTCCAAGTCGCTCAGAGGTGCTTTAAAGGCTGGTGTCAAACATTGAGGCCTCTGAGGATTAAGGGCTGGATAGGCAGGAAAATATTTCTTCCCAGAAATGGTCCCATGCTCTGAAGTGTAAGGATTGATAACCCCTGTAAATTTTCTCTTTCCCTGTGCACCTGCTGATGTTATTCATATTCATGTAAGTGCCTAATCCTTTCCTGAATTATTTGCTTTATATCAACTTGAGTTCACAAAATAACTTTACAGGTAAGTGCCATTTTCACCCCTAAACTTTCCAGAATGCTCTTGCCAATGGCTTTTTAGCAAAGTACTGATTTAAGGCTGATGGTTTGCACTTTGAAAACCACAGGCTCACTTTTTATGGAAAAAAAAGAGACCGGACAGGTCTGATGGCTTACCTTCCAGTAACAAAACTCATTGACCAGGGACAAAAATGACCTGATTGCACAGAAAAACATCCCAGAGCAACTAAAACTTTTTTCTAAAGACATTTTAAAAATGCAGTGGAGAAAGTGGTTGGGACTATTAACTCCTCCTGGACATATCCCTCTCTGTCCTGCACACTCCTCATCCATTGGTTGAAGTAGATGCAAATACGTTGCTTTTCCTTTAAGGCCTGCCATAGATTTTTCTGCACTTCTAGAGCAAGGAAAGAAGAAATTTTAACTCTTTGAAATCACCCTTAGCTCTTCAGACCCTGGAAGAGGAAGGAGTATATCCCACACCATGACATGTCCTGTTACCCGTCCTTACAACTGTTTGTACAATCCCTGCACAGCAGAACCTCTCATGTGCATAGACACAACAAGACATCAGCATTTTGTCATTTGGTCTGTTACTTTACCAGCACTGAATTTATTTCAGGGAAAAAGAAACAAATGTAGAGACTCAAGAGAAAGTAGGTTACCATGAAATGAGAGTCTGATCACTTAGCATTTCAGCCAGGTGTAGGGGCTGCTAGCTTGAGGGCTTTCAAGGCGTGTAGAGTAGACAGTGATCAGCAGTGTCTCCAAATCTGGTCAGGCACTATTGTCAGACACAACGTCCAGTGAGTTTTTCTGAAAATTATATATACATAATATCTTTTTACTTAAAAATTACTTTTAAAAATGGGATTTAGATTGCTTGGGTTAGTTCAGCAGAGATATAAAACCTAGCCTTAAATAGCAGCAGAGATATAAAACCTGGCCTTAAACAGGCCAGGCAATTGCCTCCTTTTGAAAGCGTTTGACATCTTGAAAAAATAGCTTTAAAGAAACTACTTAGAATATCTATTTTCCTTGTGTTATAGACTGTGATCCATTATCGAGTGTCCTGGAAGTTCATTTACAGTGTGAGAAAAATAAAATCACCAGTGATATGAGAATGGTGATCCCTTCAGTGTATACTCTTCTATGTTTAAAATGCACCTACCCAGGCCCTGTTTTTCCTGGGCAGTACAGAAATAAACCAAAATAAGTAGTGTCCTTGGTCAAAAATCACTGACAGAAAACAGACGTTCTGTCACCTCATGGTTTTTATGCCACCCCACAAGTTTCTTCTTATTGGTAGTCGTCTTCTTAGCTTTCCTGTTTTCCCAAGCCCTACAGCCTGCAGATGTGAAATATCTTCTCCACTCTCTCTGCAGATCATACACTTCAATTAATTTATTCTGCTTTACCTACAGCCCAATGCTATGGATGGTGGTTTCAGGGTGTGAAGCTCCTTCACTACTTCAAAGAGTTTAACTGGCTTTTCCACTGAACTCAGCTCCCCCTAACATCCAGGAGCTTGTGACTGACCAGCTCAAAGTCATACCACTGGTGTCCTTCAGCATTGCAACATCCAAAATTATATTTTTGAGATGCAGGAGAGAAGAATGAAGTAATTTTGCTGCTCAGAAAAAGCCCAGTAAGGACGTTTCTATTATTTCCATTTTTCATCTTTTGTAAAAGTCCATGAGGCTATTTTCTAGCACTGATTGATTGATCAGCTTCTAGGACTGACATTTTTCTGTGTATCCAATTAAATTTGCACAGGCACTGACTTCTAACACCTGCCCTTTTTGTCAGGCTTTCTTCCCTTCTCTGTGGGTAGGTCAGAGAAAGTGAGATTAAGATTATACAGAAGGCCGAAATTAATCCAGAGAGAGAAACGAAGTAGTGAAAAAAATCTCTTTGCAGGAATATGACAGTTTTTTCTGTAGATATTTTCAGAATCCCAGGAAATTATTAAGTGGCAATGAAAAACAACTTCTGTCTCAACTACTCACCACAAACAGAAAGAACAAACATTTAGAGAATTTACACTACTGCAATCACCAACCTAGACATTGCTTTTGCACAGCTCTTTGTGCTTGTTCTTGAAACCAGAGGAAAAAAAAAAATTTATGCTACAATTAAATGTGAATTCATTTGTATTTTTCCTCATCGAGTGTCATAATGAAAGAGGAGAAATGAAATGTAACTTTACTGTTCAATCAGTCAAAGCTGACAACCAACAATAAAAGCCATTAATCTAAATTAGCAGCAGAAGAAAAGAATGACACAACACTGTCTCCAGGACTGGATGGAATTGGTACCTATCACTGAGGGCCACCTGATGAATTCTGAGTCACTGTTAATTTGCAAGCATCACGATTGCAATTTACTATTGCACGTGATACTTCCTGCTTCTCAGAACAAATTGTCCAAGCCCATATCACCAAATGGAACATGTGTTTAGAAGATGAAGACATCATCTAAAAGCATCAGATCTTTTCATGGGGCGAGTAGTCAGCTCTTAAAAAAAAAAAAAAGCAGTTATTTTTCCATTCTCCTTCCAAAACTTCCCGTGGTTTTTAACGTGCAGTCTCTGTCCCCAGTGTCCTGTTAGAACAGCTTTCCAAGCCGTTCTTGCTCCATTCCCAGAGGTTCTACATGGCAGATGGTGACATTCCTGCTGCTCTCTGGCCCATACACCTGGGCCTGTCTGTTTCCAGTAGGTAAAAGCAGAGTGGGGACAGACCACTACTTTGGAAACTCTCTGACATCAGAGGATTCTCCAAGAGTTCCTGCAGCTGCAAGCATTTTAGAGCTGCTCCAGAGACATCCTATGCAGTTTCTCACTGCAGGATTCTGTGTTTGGTGATCCCACTCAGGTGTAGGCTGCTTCTCAACTGGAAAATCCTCCAGGCAATCCAAAAGCTACAGGAGAGATCCAGCAGTACCTTCTCATCCAGCTCTGCCCTTTTTCTTCACAAGCAGCACAAACAGCCCTCCCTCTTTAAAAAAATCCTCCCTCTGCTCCTGTATGAATTGCTTGTAATGACCCACTCAGGCATGCATAACTCCTTGAAATGCAAACGTAATCATCTAACAGCAGCTCAGCCTGATGAAGCACAAAAAATGCTTCCACAAATGTTTGTTTGTTTGTTTGTTCCTCCAACGAAAATCTACAGTGGAGATCTCTTGCAATCTAGGTGACTTGAGTAGAAGGTTAAAGAACTGTGGTTTTCCAATTTGATGCCTCTGATTTCAAAGAGTATTTGATCTGAAAAATCCAAAACTGCTCCAAAAACCAAACTAACAAACTCAAAAAACAAACAAACAAACAAAACCCAACAAAAATCCAATGGAAACAAGCAAGAAAAACCCACAAACAAACAGAAAACCTAAAAGCAAAAATCTAAACAAAAAGGAAGGAAAGAAACCATATATTTTTTTTACTGGATAGACAGGGATCTGAACATTTTTCTCATACTGAATGTAAACCCCAATGTCTTATTTAAGTTATGGGATTCATTCTCTAAGCCTTAGCATTCTGTTGATTTAGGACAGAGAATGGAGAAGTAACCTTCAGTTCTCCACAGTACAGAGTATTTTAGGCTCCTAACACCTGCTTCAGAGCATTAAAGCTTCCTATTACATAAGAATTTATTTGCTCAAGACAATGTTGTATAACAAAATTCATAAGACTCAGCACAATTTGTACAGTGTGAGAAACCTTCTCCTCTTTTTGTAACCAATGAAACCTACTCAGTATCACCCCTGGAGTTTGGGACATGATTTGCTGCATCCTGAGTGAATACCTCTCTTAAACTGTGGATGAATTGATGGATCACACATGACTGACTGCACTTAGAGGAGTGACTCTGATTTAATGGCTGCCTAGACTCTGGGTGCAATTATTAATGCTTCATTAAGCTGGTGCAATGAAAATCATCTTGGGTTTTAAACTGATGCTGTTTATAAACCCTAGAGAGAAGCAGGCACTTACAGATCATGATTTGTTTAATTTTAAAATATTTCTTCACCATAGGATGTATAAAACATGTTTGCAAAGTATCCCTTGTGTCCCTGGACTCCAGAAGGAGCAGATATCCACTTCAGGAGGCTATCTTTACACCTACAGGATGGCAAAACCCTAGATGAGATGTTCAGTTCCAGACTCGTGTTGGAATTTGGTACTCTGAGAGACTGAGATGTTAATGGTTAGTGGCTCAAACATTGCAAAGATGACTGAAGAACTTTGCCCACTCTGGCAAACTGCTCGTCTGCAACCACCAAAACCTCCCCCTGCTCTCTGAATATGCAGCAGTGAATTCCTGTGGGCATGGAAAGGTGCTCAGCTCCCTGTACTCAGCCAGCTGAAAGGCTCTCTCAACTCCCCTCACGGCTGTGACCACATCCCCCAACTGCAGAGGCACCCAGTGAACACTGAATGCAGACACCTAAATGAATTTCTCTTGACATGGAACTGAATCCTGTTCCAGGAGCATAATACTTTCAGAGATGTTACCACGGGCATTACGCCTGTAAATAGGCACCATTAATCCAACTGTTCTAACAGATGCTTTGAAAAATAGGGGCAAAACCTCTGCAGACTTCTGGAGAGAAATTCCACTGGTACAGACTGTTTGGAACATCTGTGATTTCTGTAATTATTGCCTATTTTTCCTGCTCAGATGTGCCCGTTCCCAGATAAAGCGTTTCCAAAATGATGAACAGAGGAATAAAAGGCTGAAAAGACACTGGTTCTTAATTATTTGCATTTAAGGCGGGATAGAATTAGTTTTACAATTGCTAAGGCATTGACAGCAAGCAATTGTCTTCAGTCCATCCACAAACAAGCTTCTCAGTTACTAATTAGAAGAGACCACATATGCCATGGATTACTATAGCTGTACGATGACATGGGCTTTACCTTTGCTCTTTGCTTTGTGTACTTGCTTGGGGCTTTTTTCAATGCTTTATGATTTTTCTCCTCATCCATTCCAGTCAGCACACCTGAGTTCAGAACATCCTTTACTGAAAATAGGAGGGTGGCATTGATTGCAGCATTTAAAAGAAACCATTTGAGAAGACAGCTTAGGAAATTATAGAGACTGTTAAATTAGAATGCAGCCCGTTCCTGAAAGAAAGGAAAAAGTCAACACAGCACCAATTCTAGCAAGGTGACATTCTCCCAAACATCATTAGCTGCAAAGGCATGGTTTAAGTAAGAATCTGATGGACTTCTTTCTTAGGTCACAGTGTGACATACATTTGTCTTGGAAAGGAATATATAGACACTAATTTCCTATTCCAGGGAAAGAGTCTAGTCTTCTGGAAGAAGTGCTAGCAGTAGCAGTTTGGTTTCCAGAACTCTCCCAGTGGTAAGGAGGTGCTGGCAGCAGTGAAAATGATGTTAAGATGAACTCACAGTGAATGACTGATAGTCAAAACACAGAGAATGACATTAATAGTATTGTCAAAATACACAACAAGTCCATAACTTTGCAGAAAGTAAAGTATTCTCACTTTTATTTATTTTTCCCCTGAAGAGATCATAAAAGGACAAAAATGCTAAATTCTCCTGATTTTGCTTTTCTGTGTGAATCACTGCCATAATCTTCAGGGTCCCTTCTCTTGCTAATTGCTGGAGAGCTAATGGCACTGTGTTGCCACCCTCACACAGACACATACACAAATGCTTCCCCCACTATCTACAGACATTATGTCATGTCATCTTTATAATACCTACATAATAAAGGAGAAGTGCCCTAGAAATGTTCAATTATAAGTGTGTCATTTTTATAGATCTGAAAGTTTTATCGTTTTCA
Source organism: Nicator chloris (assembly GCA_013400495.1). Lineage (NCBI taxonomy): Eukaryota > Metazoa > Chordata > Aves > Passeriformes > Pycnonotidae > Nicator > Nicator chloris. Next base: position 17,647 of record WAAE01016699.1, read on the forward strand.
AACTTTCACCTCTGCTCCTGCAGATACTTTTTTTTTTATAAGTTTGGAAAAAATGAATCACAAACCCATGAGAAATATATCTATTTATTAATGCCTCATGGCCTGCTGTCAAAAGACTGGTGTAGGAACAAGTTAATAGCCTATACATTCTGTTCTGGCAGATTACAGGTTTTTCTCACAAGCGGATTAACACAAAGGGACAATTATCCTTTCAATTGCATTTTTACATGTAGCATAGCATAATGTAGAGTTATGGAATGGAATTGCATATTTTTTGTGATGTGTTTAGTGAACCTGGAGATTATAAAGGAACTCACTGAAGCAGAAGGACATGGATTTAAAAAAAAAGGAAGCAAATTTGCCAAAGACACACAAATTGAAAAGGCTGGGAAGGATTTCATGTTTCTCAGTTTTTCATTTAGTGTATTACCAAGTGCAACGTCCTGTTTCCCCTCTTTAGGCATCTTTATGACCACTCCTATGAAAGTTCACTAACAAAACAGTCTATTTTATGGATTCATATACTGGTGCTCCCACCTTTTGTCTTCCATGCATGGGTCAACTAATTATACAAAGGCCACAGGCTCTTAATTCTCCCTAGCTTGAGATGAGAGCTTGGTTTTTTTTTCAATTTTCAGGAACACATTCGTGCATTCTGCATGGCAAACCCCAAGTTCACAGAACAATGAAAGATCATTCTTATATTGTGTAGGAAAACAACCCTTTTTACACCCTGCTGGCTTATTTCTGCAAGGAGCAATGTACCCCCAGCTTCATTGCAAGCATGAATGAAAATATTAGCTCCCAACCTCATGAGATAGTCTTGCACAGAGGTGGCAAGGCATGTCAATGCTCCATAATACATGATAAAATACTCTCCTTACAAGAAATAGTAGAGGATGGGCTTCTGTCTTGTGGGCAACATGCTCTGTGAGCTACCCCAGCATGGGGAAGAATAAACTCTGCCCTACAATAATTGTCAGCATACAGCTGCAACAAATGCAAACCAGAACAGGCTTAGGAAGAAAGCTGGCTGCAGCATATTCCTGCTAGGAGAGACAACAGGTGTATCAACTCAACAGAACTGAGTTGGTGGCAGTGAAAAACATGCAGTTCTGCTTTGGGTTGCAAGTGGAAGATGACTTTTACTTCACGGAGTCCCTCTGGGGATGCAGCTGCCCCTCACGATGGACTCACAGTTTGCAGGGGCATCGTGGATACCCACTGGACTGATAGAGGGTGTGCAGCCACCCTGCTCCCCTGATGAATCACCTGTTTAAAGATGTATGACCAGAGACCAAAAATACTTGACATAACCTCCAGGCTACAGCTGAGCAGGTAGAAGATGTTGCACAAGGGACATTGTTTTCTCTATGACAAAAAGGTTTTTTTTCTTCCCAGTTTTTTTCTCCTCATTATTCGAGAAAGTGAAGGGATTGAAAAGTAGTAACAAGAAATGGTATCTTCATCTACCTAATCAAATTCACTACGCTAAAAAATCTGTCGCATTTACTACTGGGTTGGTTGCTGTGCAATTCAGAGGACTTTTCATGTCTTTTCACAGAGTCACAGATCATTTTGAGTTGGAAGAGACACACAAGGATCATTGAGTCCAATTCTTAAGTGAATGGCCCATCCAGGGATTGAACCCACCACGGTATTGATATTATTAGCACCATGCTTTAACCAGCTAAGCTAATCTCAGGGTCAGGTTTTATCACCCTCCAGCTTCATGCTCAGCACTTCTAACATATCCAATATTTTTCTGATACTGAATTTGTCATTTACATATACAAGTTTCATTTCTTCCTTTGTCCTCCCCGTTGCTCACTGTCTGCCAAGCTGGAAGACACACAGCCATCTTCCTTTCACTTTTCTCTACTGCTGCTTTTCTTGGATTCCTGCCTCTTGTGTGAGTAAATTAATACCTTTTTCTGGGTGGTTTTCTTATTGTGTTTTGCCATTGTACATTAAATCTCATAACATTTTTGTTTTCATTGCTAATATCCCATGTAGGGATTCTTGGCAATATGTCCTTACTCTTACTAGAAAAGATTATGTTTTCAAAGATATTTCAACACAATCAGATCCCAGCTTCACCAGGACAAGGGATATTTCCTTTGAGAAACCTAGCATTGGAAATAACAGCAATCAATCCATAGCCCTTTCTACAAAATAGGAATTATTGTTCAGTTTGACCGACAAAGAACGAGACACAAAGTGCAAAGGTAACTGCTGGAGTAAGCCAGATCATCACAGGATAAAGGCTCACAGTAATCCCAGTGCTCAAATGACCAAAACAGCTGCACTGCAAAATAACTCAGAATGTAGTGCTTGTCATCCCTCACCCACATCAAAAGGCTAAGAGAAAGTTCCTCACTGATTTTAAATCAGGTGACCAGAAATTCACTAAACTTTTGAATCAAGCAAGGAACAAGAAATGCTTGTAGCATTCAGTGCTTCGTGGGAGGTGTCATTTGGTACAGAGGTCATCCCTGTGTAACTACTGGGATGCAAAACACTTGTAATCAGGAACCAGTGAGCCCAGTGGCTGGCAAAAACACAGCTGGAACAGCTGAAAAGAAATCCTCCCACATCCATCTGCCTAAATTAATTATGTGTAATTGCAAATACTGAAAAATGTTATCTTATTCACAGTAGCTCAAACACAGACTGTCACAATTCCCAAGTGAGGATCTTCAGGTAGAGCCTTAGAGATCCTGTAGAGAACTGTGACCTCCTATAGAGGAACAAGAGAGGAGGTCCAGCCCAGATTCTCAAAGCTAAATTAAGTATTTTTTAGTTTGTTCTTTCTTAAAAATTTCTGGGAAATCTCTTTTTGGGGCAGAAGTAGGGAATAACACTGTCATTTAAACAGTTATTTAAACAGATGGTTTTCCACTTTGGACTTTTTTCAGCCTAAAGAAGGGCTCAAAAAGTGTGTGAAAGAGAAAAAATCCTAGGTCAACATTTCTCTCTGATCTTGTTTCTCCTGCAGTCTATAGCCAACTTTTGCTGCTCACATTCAGATCTCCTTTTGTGAGCACAGATTAATCTCATAAATTGAAAGGCAGCTCACAGCACATATTGCCCACAAGACAGAAGCCCACCATATACTATTTCCTGAAAGATAGAAAGAATTATTTTTAATGTGTGGAACTGAACTAGGGAGAACCAGATATAGCGCAAGCGAAAGAGACCAGTGCCTGCATATTAAAAATACATTAAGATCAATAAATGGATAACTGAAACATCTATTAAAACATTTCCACCTAATATAAAGACATGCATAGCTGTATAATTGAAATATATTTTGTCCATATTTCTATGAGATAAAGAATTTCAATGAAAATATAAAGCACAGAATGATATTGCTCACTGTTAATTATCCAGCAAATAGGATTATTATTTTCTTTTTAAGTGATTTTTGTCTGAGTGTGCACTAGTACGTGACTTCAGATTTGCATCTGAAGAATGCAAATCTCTATCAATCCTCTGTCTGGGAAACAGAAGGAAAAAGGGAGAACAGGTTCTACCAGAACTTTCCCTTCTCTTTGGAAGGACTTGCTCTTTAGGACTACCAGAAAAATGTTTTACTTTATACTCTACCTATCCTTGTCCTTATTTTCCCATCTTTGCCTCCAGGATCCTTCCCGTGTTTTGCTGTCTGAGGTATTAAAGTTGTAAGCATTTTCTTACTGTCCAGAAACTGGAGCACAGTATCATTTTAAGCATATTTATGATCACTGCTGGCATAATCAGGAAAATAGAAGCATAAGGTTTCCCGAGCTAAAAACAGAATTGTAAAATATTAATCAGCCCTTTTACTATTTATAGTGCATAGAGACTAAGTGTAAAGGAAAATATTTAGTAAACTAACATTTTGGGGTATTTTAAATATGAATCAAAATGTAATGCAGGCTTTGAAACTGTCTTGAATCATTGGAACTGGGCTCACACAGAGACGTATTTCTTATGTACAAACTGTAAAGTCCAGCTCTGCTTCTAAGCTTTGTGATAGGATCCTGCTCTAAACATGCTCAAGGTCCAGTCAGAACCATAGAATAACTACCAAAACCTCAAATCTAATACCAAAAAGACAGAGTTTTCTATAATTTTTGCAAGCACCACTTATCTTCAGAGATGGCCTTCTGTTTCTGAGGAAACTGGTGGGATACCCTGTGACAAAAAAAAAAGGACCTAGAGAAAGGTACACAGCTTTGGGGTGATGTGACAGCTCCTTAATCCCTTGCTCTATGTGGTAAAGAAGGGTGGAAAAATACAGTACAGCTTACCAGCAGCTGTCAGTTTTTCACTGTATCACCCCAGAAAACACGATGATTAAGGCTTAGAGGGCTACATTTAGACCTACACCCAAAACATCACCGGAGATGCCAGGACACAAGGGGCAAGACTCTGGGGGGTTATGCATTGCACAAAACATTTAGCAACAAGAGACCGAGGTGAGTGATTTAAGGGAATCCTTCCTGATTCTGCTCTAACTGTCCAGGTGCCCTGGGGAAGCTCTGCAAAGCTGCTCCCTGGCATTTGGAGAAATCCACCTTAGAGGAAAGCTCCCCTCCCAAACAATAATGCTGCCACAGAGCCATCATAAGCTCCCTGCTGAGAGGGGAAATCATGGTTGTTCTGTTGACTTTGGTGGCCAAAGTGAAAGGAAAAAAAGCAAGAAAAAAGAAATCAATTTGGCTTTGGGAAGATTTTGATGAGTCAGAGATGTGCTTGCTGCAGAGACACTGGGATCGAGCTGAGAATACCCTGTCCTTGAAAAATAATTGGCTAAAGCTCAGTCTTTTAAAATATTTTGGCTTTGCTGCACTTCACATTGCAACATCCTACTCCCTGAGGAGCCTGAACCCTCGGTGAGATGATGTAAACAACACATATTTTAAGTGCATGGGGAAAAAGCTCCTGAGTTACCATGCAGCAAAACCAGGCCATGCCCACGGAACAGAACTCTGGACAGGGAGCCTGACACCAGCCATGCACCTGAGCTGATGGTTACAGACTTGTTGGTAGCTAAATCCTCACTCCTCCAGAAAGAGTATGAGAAAATATTCAAGACCACACCTAAGTGTCACCAGTGTCTGATGGGTATTGAGTTACACTGATTCTCAGCTGGGGTTAAATCCAGTCCTAATGCTGGGATCTACAGAACAAGGTGACCTACCAAGCTGCCACACTGAAGTGTCTTCAACGTGCTCTGAAAGGGTGGACAAAAATCATTCACAGACACAAAGACAAAAATGGTTTTCGTGGAGTTTCATGTTATTTTAGCTTGGGATAGAAGAAGAGCTGGCATCAGCCCATGATGCAGTCAGCTGTGGGGAGGACTCAGCTTATCCTCAGAAAATTATGTTAATGCAGCAAACTCTGCACTTGCAATTAAACCTCATCAACAGCAAGTTAATGCTGTAGCCTCAGTCAATTAGCTGCACAACTAAACCCACTGTAACTTTGCCCAGAGCACAAGGCAGCAGAGCTCAGTGAGCTCAAGAGAGCAGGGTTAAAGGATACCAGTATCTGTCAATATTGCTCAGCACTTTCTTAACAACTTTCATTTAGGAAATCTCAATCCCAGTTAAAATCTCAAGTCTCTGCTTACCAGTGTCCTATTACTTTTGGAGGGAGCCACCAACACTCAGAATCCCTAAAATTCAGACAACTGTCACAGCCTTAATATG
>WAAE01016701.1:0-28111 GCA_013400495.1 Nicator chloris
CTGCTACAGAAAGGACCTATATCTGAAGAATTAATAGCAGCACTGATTATTTATATGTTGAATATTCAAAGTTCCAGTTACTTAAGAAACATGATATCAAACTAATTTTGCATTAAAAAAAAATAACTCATCTACCACTCTGCACTTGCTATTTTATTTGCAAAAGCTGAATTGTATTTTATAAATTAGGAAGCATAATTTTATTTCCTACAAAAAAGGTTGTGGACTAAAAGCTAGGTTAAAGTGTGTGTTCAATTACAGATTTTGGATATTACACATTTGGGGTTAGGAAGCACTTCAGTCCAGATCCTCAGGTGATTTTTTGTGAACCTCCACTGGTACAAACTAAATTCCTTAACCTTATCAGATATTTTTTTAAGATATTGTTTGAAATGTGTGTGTTGAAACTGAATACTGGTATAGGAAATGAGACCCTGAGAGCTGCAGTTTTATTTTTCTTTCCACCCTGCTGTCTATTAGCCATGTTGTATTTGAGCTCAGAGTGTCTTTTCTGCAAAGAAGCCCAGATGAACTCCTGATGCTTGTTTCTGTTGGAGTATTTTTTGTGTGCCCTTGGCCACTGTGCAGTTCCATGAAAAGTGCAGTCTAGCACACTGACGATGATCATGCTTTTCTACAGTGAAAAGGTCTGGCTCATGACTCTCCAGTGCATATCCTTGTACGTAGATGGATGCTGTGTACTTCTTGTTTCTTAAAATTTCTGTAATTTTATTTTGCCGAAGATTCAGGCCCAGGTTCTGCATACTTGCATTTTGCTGAAGCAGAAAAGCTTCTACTTCTTTACATTACACATTAGGGTCTATCCTATTTGAAGGGAAAACCTGTCCTTTTGTAAAAATTTTTGCTGTATAAATTCTGTTTTTGGTTTTGTTTTTTTTTCTTTTTTATGCAGGAGAAAATTGTTTCATACTGTCTTGGAAACTGTGAACTGATGATTTAATACATAAGATTGCTGCTGTAATTTTTTCTTTTTTTCTCTGACATTAAGATAAGATAGTGATAGATACCTGGTTCTTTTATATTTCTTTTAGGTTGTCAGGATCTTTCAGATAGAGTTTCAGTAATTTAGAAAGACAAGATTGATGTAGAGCCAATCTTAACTTTGACTACTTCAGCCTTGCACATTGTCCACAATAACTGCATATTTCTGTCTTTCCTTTGGACTTTGGTAAAGTTTCTACTTGCGGAGATGATTGTTGGCTAATTCAGTGTAAATTACATGATGTCTGAAAAATTTCAGTGAGACACTTTGAGTAACCGAACAAATTGCTGTCAATAATGTCAAATATCTGCTCTTGTAAGACTTGGACTTTTACTTTATTCTTGTAAAGATTCAGAGAGAAGGAAGAACTATTGTTGATATGGGTAAACATAAAAATAAGGCTATAGATCACCAGCTGATATAAAGTAATAAAGACCCATCTACTTTGAAATTTTAGAATGCTTTTAAACTCAGTTGAGACTGACACTACAACTTTTTCTGCCTTCCAATATCATACAGTGTGACCTTGCTTAAAGTTGTTCTCATGAACCTTCCTTGATTGAATTAAAAAGGAAATCTGATTATGCGTTGAATAGACTAAGAGATGAATGTGTAGAATGTACTTTACAGAAAATTTATGCCTCTTAAAAGAGTCTCCATCTCCTTTTCTTTCTTTCTTTTTTCTTTCTTTCTTTTTTTTTTTCTTTTCTTTTTTTTTTTCCTTTTTTTCTTTTTTACGGAACACTCAATTATGACATAGTCTTACTCCTATCCTGTGGTCAGTGGCTTGAGTTGAAACAGAAATAGTTTAGTATTACATGCTTTGGAAAATTTGTGTAACGTATCTGGTTATGCTTTTATTATTGTAAAAACTTTTCTGGCATCTCCAACTTTTTAATACTGCTTTTGTCTAATAGACTTTTTGCCTGGGAATATATCTGCATTTCCAGTACTTCTGCAGAGAAAACAGAATCATCTAGGGCCATTTAAAAAACACAAAATAGTTATTTCAATGCATGTGTTTCTTTCTTCCAGACACAATTAACTGTTCAGTAATGTACTAATTAGTCCCTCACTTTTAAGAAGTATCAGTTAGAAAATGTGACATGATAAAGAGAAATGGACATAATTTTTAATGAAGTTTTAGATAAAATTTAGGATCACTAGATAGCACAAATTTAAAAAATGAAGAACTGGCTTGCAGAATTACTAATCCTGTAGTGATTGGTTTTGTTAAATCCTTTATATTTTCATGCATCAGAAAAGAACAAATAATGTTGAAACAAATGGACAGCTGTGGGAGGGAGAGGAGGAAATTTACCTCCTTTTATGCATATGTATATCAGCCTGTGATGGATAGACTTGATGTCTAACATCACAAATTTAATAAAGGAAAGTTCACGCTTCATATCACAAAATGATCACTTTCTAGGGCAAGAAAGCTTTTCCCCTGTGCAGCCCTATAAAAATTAGGTAGAATGGATACCTGGGAAGAATTAAATCACTAATTGTCCTTCAAGTATAAAAACGTGGATTTTCTTCTTATTGTGCTGTTCTCAAAGAATGAATACCCTGAATTGTTTAAAAGCTCCAGAATATGTACAGTGAATCATGTTCATGGGTCTAGGAGAACAAGGATGTAAGTGGTGGACATAATCTCTACCTCTGGTCTAAAAATTAGCTTCTTAACAGATCATCTGAGTCTCATAGGACAGCTCAAAATGTGATCTCACATTTGTGATGCAGTATTATTTATCAAATAATGTCTTAGGTCAAAGATGGGTTCGTTTCTCTTCTTCTTTGGGATTTTAGTGATGTTATGGACAAAAGCTTCTGTCTAGAAATCCTGTTTATAAATAGTAGATGTCAAGATCCATTTTTGGTTACAATGCTGCAATATTTCCTGGTAACATAGAAATATGTTTTAAAATATCTGTAGGCAGGGATACAGGAATTCAGAATGACATGCCAAAAATAGCCTTTTCTGAGAAGAAAATTGGTTTTTAAACCAAAGCACTGTATAGAAATCATTTTGGTCTCCAAAACATTTGATAAATTGTTGCTGCATATTTGGCAAGTCAGTAAATAAATATCGTTGTTGAGAACAGTCATATATTCTGTGTCACTTTGCAGCTTATTCTTTTATTTGATAGCTTTGTTTTTTGAAACTCATTGTAAACCTCTTTAAAAAAAAAGAGTCATCTGTTTATCAGCTGGAAATCGAGAAACTGCCATATATTTTTACACAACCTTTGCTATCAGCAGATCAAACTCCCATTAGAAACACTTCCAATTGTTTATTCATATGTATGAAAACTAGAAAATGGACAGCAAAAAAGGTCAGTATTAGTTTTCATGTTCCCAACAGATGTTCAGCTGAAATGCAAATAATTATGCACATCTAAATACAAGCATGTATGTAAATGTGTGTTTATGTGTTGGTTTTTTTTTTTTTTTTAGGAGAAATTCTTTCCAAAGCTCATGATATCTTGGGTTTGTTTTCTTCAAAAATTTGCAGCACTGACTAATGTCATTTTCAGTCACACAGAACTACTATTTCTTTCTATATATAAATCCCTAATTAAGGAGAGAATGTAAGATATTTTTTCTGACGATAAAAATCATGACAATTTTTTGATCTTATAATTTGCAACTATCATGTTAATAGACACCAAATTAGGGTATGTTTATTGGAGTAGTTGGTTAATTCAACTCACTCATGTAATAGGGCTTTTTGTCAAACCACACGACTGAAAACACTTTTGTAATTTAGAGCTAAAGAAAGCATTATTTAACACCAGGGTGTGATGGGATATTCAAATGATGGTCTTTTAATTTTAAACTGAAATTTCACTTCTTTCCTCAGTGTCAGAATTTTCAACACTGAAATACAAATTTAGTGCATACAAAAGCATTTTAAACTGAAATTTCACTTCTTTCCTCAGTGTCAGAATTTTCAACACTGAAATACAAATTTAGTGCATACAAAAGCATTTTAAACTGAAATTTCACTTCTTTCCTCAGTGTCAGAATTTTCAACACTGAAATACAAATTTAGTGCATACAAAAGCAAGATAATCCAATGATCATTAAATTTTGAGGACATATTCTTCCTGAACTTAGTAAAAAAGCATTGAGCCTAAAACTGATAGAAAAGTCAATTTATGGAAGAAAAGTATAAAACCCCTTATTTAATGGAATGTAACCAGTGAGCTAGAGATCAATGCTGCAACATGGAAAGGTTATTTCACCATAGCTTCCCCTGTTGTCACCAACTCAACAATACACAAATAAGAGAAAAAATGTTTAAGAAGAACATTCCATCCCCATCTAGCCTATAAATCCCAAGCCATTTCTCTAAAAATTGTCTAATCAAAGAACACACTTTCTTGACCAGGTTGCTATAAATTTTTATATTTGTTCCTATTATATACCTCTGCATAGGTTCCTCTGAGTAAACGGAAGGTGAAAGAATTTTCCTGATTCCAGCTGGAAGAGAAACTTTGTAAGAGGGCAATTGATGTAAAGAGCTGCTGGTTACTGAAGCTATTTGTCTTTTAGGCTGAATGTAACTCAGACCAGAAATCAATACAGATAACAAAGCCAAGTGAAAAGACTTTATTGGGGTTTATATGGTTCCAGAGGGAGATTCTGGCCCTTCCCTCAGTGATATATTAAGAGTCTTGATGTAAATAGTTTTAAAGAAGCATTTATAAATGCTTCCCCTGCCAGATAAAAGTCAATTTAAATGCCAGCATAGCTAGTTTGCCTTCCTGGAGACAACCTTCTAGTTGTTGCTTTTTTGGCTATTACTTTAGGAAAATAATGACTAGAAAATAGAAGATAGTTGGTGTCGGGAGCAGAAGACGAACAGTGAAGGGGGACCACTTGGAGCAGCATTTTTAATGGAAGGGAATATAAAATTCTAAAAAGAGTTACAGAGCATTAAAAGTGTGATTGGGATAAATAGAAAAAAAAAATCAAGTGGCTTTCTTTTCATTTCATGGAAGATGAGGTCTGAAACATAAATGTTACACAGAGAAGAATCCTACTATTATTTGCTACTTACTGTAGTAATTATTCTCTATCAATCAACTCTAAGATTTCTTTTAAAGTAATTGGAATCAGGATCTTAACACTTTTATATGTCAGCAAATGGAAATTCTTCCCTTGCCTTTGTTGTTCCAGATCTTCATAAGAATTTTTCACTTTTTCCTCTATTGAATTTCAAAAGCAACAGCTTAATTTTTGGCTATGGAGTAAAGTAGTATTAAAAATGGCTTTTCTTGATATAGATGTGTATCAGCACATTTAGCACATTTCTTTTCCCTACCAGATTGTTTTTACTATTACTTTCAACTAGTCTGAATGGAAGGGAAATATTTGGGTTGGTGGTTTTGTCTAGTGAGAACTACTTTCAGTGACAACCTAATGTTAACAAGCTGAATGTCTTAGTACATTTGCATTATAAGATGGAAATTGGAGTAAATATTTTTAATATGAGCTATTTTTAGTGTAGTGAGCACTTTATACTGAAGTAAGTGAAGTCTGTGGCTATCCCACTGTTGGCAGCAAAGCACTGATTCTTTGTAGCTGTGGGTGTGCATGCATAATTACTTCAGTCAAGATAGTGACTAAGTTTTAACCAAGGATGAAAATTCTGTCGTTTTTATCTAGTCATACTTGATATGGAGACATACCTTACCCTGAGAGATTACAGCTTTACGGAGACAAAGAATCTCATACATTACAGAGAAATACATAATTATACAGATTATAGAGATAGAAGAAAGAGGGTTTGTTTCAAGTTAATCATAGATACAGAGTTATCCTGTGTTTTAAACCCAGCTGGCAATGAAGCCTGACACAGACACTTACTGGTTCCCCCTCTGAATGCAGAAAAACATCAAAAGGGTAAAAGTGAGAGAACTTGTGGGTTGAGATAATGACAGTTTAATAAGTAAAGTGAAAGCCACACACACAAACAAAACAAGAAAACCAAGGAATTCCTTCACAACTGCCAATGGGCAGGGAGGTGTTCAGCCATCTCCAGGAAAGCCTTCAGGGCTCCATCATATGTAACAGTGACTTGGGAAGACAAAAGCCATCACTTCAATTGTCTCTCTTTCCTTCTTCTTCCCTCATATTTTTATGATGAGCATGATACCCCATAGTGTGGAATATCCCTTGAGTCTGTTGGCCTCAGGTAGCCAGGATTTGTCCCCTCCCAATTTCCTGTGCTCCTCTGGCCCCCTCACTGTCAGAGCAGTGCAAGAAGCAGAAAAGATTCTGTGCAAGCACTGCTCAACAATATTGGAAATATGTGCATTGCCAACCTTGCTCCAAGCACAAATCTAAAGCATAGACCTGTACTAGCTACTGTGAAGAAAATTAACTCTACCTCTTCCAAAACCAGCACAAGTGGATTTATATTTCAGTTGTGAATGGTGCAGAAGTTTCATACATTCCAGTTACATCTGACAGCTATCATTAGGTCCTTCCATAGAGAAATGGATTTCCTGTGAGTCTGCCTCACTAGAACTTTGCTATAGATTCTGATGCATCATTTTTGAATGAATAATTAGAAAGGTCAGAGCTCAACTGAGACCTTAGGCAATGTTCAATATCTTGACAGTAGTGGACTGAAAATGTTCTTGTGCATGCAGAATCTAAAATGTTCCAAAGAAAGTAGGTCAAATAGTAAACTTACCTAACAACACTTGAATTCAGAAAATCCGATTTGATTTTAACTCACTCTAAGGGCTGACTGAAAGAAAGGCTGACAATTGCTTTAGAAAGTGTAGGGTGCTTCCTGTGTGTTATGACCAGATTAGTGAGAGATGCATTTGCCTGAATTAAGGTGCAAATGAGACTGTAAGCCTAAGTCACTAACATGGATTTTATTGAATAGTAAATGTAAGGTGGGCAGAGAGATGTGCTTATCTTAAATTCCCCCTGTGGTGGTTTATCTTATGGAAATTTCCTTCTGGACTGACAGGGCACACTGCTGACTCACAGAGTTGCTGCTGACCAGCATCCCCAGATCCCTTTCTACAGGGCTGCACTCCAGACACTCCTCTCCCAGTCCATAATTGTGTGCAGTGTTGCTCCATCCTAGGTGCAAATCCAGCACTTGGACTTGCTAGATTTGTATCCCTTATTGATATTATGTCTTTCACAATTGGTGAGTCCTTGATTTTTTTTTGTCTGTTTTCTGATTATAGGGTTGCTGTGTAGAAGGGGCCTATGCGTGCACGGCAGGTAGAGGGTCTCGACCTGGATGGAATGAACACCCAGAGACAGCAGGCAGCAGCATCTGGAGGCTGCTCTAGGCTATGTGAGAGTCCAGGAGGTGATGCTCCAGAAGGCATGGTCTCCTGTCTGCAGATGATACCTGGGCATATCAGAGGCTCTGACCCAGATGAGGGTTGCAAGAAGATGGCTCTGAATCTGGAGCAGCTAGGACTGCCTGTGGAATACAGTGGTCTCACTTGCAGGAAATGAGTGGTGGTAAAAGCTCTGGATTGCTGGGTGGAAATTTATTCCCCATATGGGTCATAACAACACCAAGAAATGCTACAGACTTGGGAAAGAGTGGCTGGAAAGGTGCCTAGCAATAAAAAGATCTGGAGGTGCTGGTCAACAGCCAGCTGAACATCAGCCAGCGTGCCCAGATGGCCGAGAAGGCCAATGACATCCTGTCCTCTATCAGCAGTAGTGTGGTCAGCAGGACCAGAACAGTGATCTTGCCCCTGTACTTCGTACTGTTAAGGCTGCATCTCAAATCCTGTGTTCAGTTCTGGGCCCCTCCCAGCAAGACAGACTGTGAGCTGCTGGAGCGTGTCAGGAGAAGCGCAATGGAGCTGGTGAAGGGTCTGGGGGTAAGTCTCTTCAGGAACAGCAGACAGAGCTGGGGCTGTTTACCCTGGAGCAAAGGAGTCTCAGGGGAGACTTTATCACTCTCTACTACTACCTGAAAGAGTGAGGGTGGGATGATCTTAGAAGTCTTTTCTAACCTCAATGATTCTATGAAATATTCTGTGAAATATTATATGGGGCAAAGAAGCAGGTTGTGTGCTATTAGAAAGGAAAAAATCAGGGTTGACTAGGGCTTTATAGAAACTTTACAGAGAGAAGAACCTAAGTTCTTCCCTCATTGGGAGGATCTTCTTTTCATTGAGAAGGAAAAACATATAGTGATAGGCTATCTTTGAGTGACTCATGGATGGAGACCTGTGTATTGAGATAGTGCAGGAGAATGGGACATCTGGACAAACAATCAATATGACTGAGCAGAAGCAGAGTATTGTTTACATTAAACTACATTTATACATTCTAAGCTGCTTGTTCACGTGTTTATGCATGATTTCATTGGTTGCTCCATCTTGTTCACTCGCTTTGTACTTCAGAAAAATTGATTGGTCCTGGGTTATCACTCTGTGGGCCTCTTTTATCTTATTCTTGCATTCCTGGATGCTGTTTCTCAGGCTCTTCTTTCCTTATATTTAGAATGGTTTATATCTTGGTAACCTTGATGAATTCCTGAGGGTTCTGATAGGAATAACTGCAGGTGGTTTGGTAAAAAAATACTGAGAGTTTTGCTGGTACACAGAATGGCCTAACTCATGAAGATTCTTTGCTACAAGATAGTCTTGAAGCTTTTGATTTTCTGGAGTAAGAGAAAGACTTCTCTGTCCTAGTTTGAAAGATAGGTGTCTGCTAGGAAGGCAGGAGCCTCCCTTGGAATGGAGAATGTAAACCCCCTCCCTAATTTTGAAATAAGGGGACTCTCAGGCAAAGACATTAGGAGTAGGAATAGCAGTTCTTTACTAGCATGTATAGCAGGGCAAACAAACAACAGTAACTACAGCAATAATAACAAACAGAACCAGGAACCTGGTAACAGTTTCCCTGGCCGCAGGCCCTTTCCCCTTTGGTGCAGTTCTGGTCACAGCCACCAGGGGCGCTGGCGGCTCCCGGCGGGCAGGGCAGGACGATGATCTGCACGCGCCTGCAGGGGGCGCTGTGGCGCGGGCTCGGGACCACGCAGGAATGGTGGCTTTGTCCCAGACGGGAAGGGATGGAAGAGATGGATCAGACACTCCGGAGCTGAGGCTGAAGATGTGGAAGTCTTGGCAGCCAGGGGGAGCAGGCTACAGAGTAGCGAAAAGAAGCAGCAGGGGGCTGGGTAACAGCAGGCAGCAGTGACCCAACTGCCAACCAGGGCAAAGAGGGGCACGCAATAACAAGGTCTCAGTTCAGTGGCTGCTCCCAGGAGCAGAGGCTCACCCCACAGCAGAAGAAACAGAACCAAGCTGGACCTCCACAGCAGCAGCGAGTTCCTTTCCCCAAGCAGCAGCTCCACCATCCTTCTCCAAAGGCCAAGAGCGAGTGAGTATGATTTCCCCCTCCTCTCTGTCTCAAGCACCCAGCCATCAGCTCTTCTTAGCAACACAATGGGAAAAAAAATCCACAAGTAACAAAGAAAGAAAAGGAAAGAAAAAAAAACCAAACCCAAACCAAAAACCCACCATTCTCTGATATCAGATCTGATCTTATAGACATGGATACTGTGCCATAATAGCTATACAGAGGAACAAGCTCTCCTAAGGAGGATCTATAAGAGAATTGGACCTTAATAAACTATTGGCACTAAGATGGAGATCCTCTTTTGACGGGAACAGAACCATCTACCTGCTGAGCAGACACACTGTCACAGAAAGTCTACTGCTTGCCACAGATTTAAAGCCCACATTTTTGATATGGCAGAGAGACTGCAGAGGGCCTGGGACTGTTATTAATGACAAAGTCACAGAGACAACTCGTGTCATTGTGAGACTGTTTACTGTCATCTACAGCTGGTCATGGAAGCCAGGAGAGGCTCTTGATGACTCAGACAGACAGAAGTTGCACTCATTTTAAAGGATGAGTGGGAATGTCAGTGGAACTCCAGGTAGGGGCTGATCAACCATACTTCACCCTTTGTACAACTATTGTGTGAATAAAACACATACTGGCCATGTGAAAGCGGTGGCTAATTGTTGGGGAAGGTGATACAGGGAAACCTTATAGATATGATTGTTTAGCAGTAGGTTCAGAGAACATTGGGCCAGTGAGTGAGGTAGAAATGACGGTTACTTTTGATATGGGAAGGGATGCCAGTCCAGGGACAGGATGTTAAGCAATACCAGTGACCAGGCAGAAAAGGAGTCTGCAGGATAGCAGGAAGAAGGGATTATAGAAATTAGCATAAGGAGGTAGTGCCTTATTTAAATCTAGTAGTACTCATAGGCTGTATGTAAATTCTATAGGATTTGTGTCTCACACCGGTTGGTTACTGTAAATAGAATATTCAACACAGAATAGGATAAAATAGACTGTAACAGGAAATTCGCTCTCTTGGAACTCTCTTGGAACCACGCCAGCAGTTGAGCTGGCAACTGATGGCAAACGCTGGCACCCATGACCCCTGAGAATAAAGCATGTGTTCCATGAGCAACCCCGTCTCCTGAAGTATATCATCTAACCATCAAGAGAACGAATCCACAGCTAATAGTCAGCATGAGTTTACCAAGGGTAAATAAATCTTGACTAACCTAACTACCCTTTATTACAAGTTTAGCATTTGCAACTGGGTTTATGATTGTAGGAGAGTGGTGATTTTTTTTCTTCCAGGACTGCAAAGGCTTTTAACCCTGCTTATCAGGGCATCTCTGTATTCAGAGAGGGATGTTACAGTGTAGACAAGAGGAGTAGTAGGTTGGTAGAGTGCTGGCTCTGTGATTGAATCTGAAGGAAAGGGGTTAACCGTGTGTACCCTTACTGGAGGCCAGTTGCAAGTGGAGTTCATCTGAGTTTTCACTTGAGTGCTATCCTGTTTCATGTTTTCCTCAGTAGTCTGGACAAAGCAAGAAAATGCACCTTTATTGAGTTTGTGCATGACGTCAAACTCTGGTCCACAGCTGGTGTACCCAGGGCTGGGCTTTGAATGACCTCTCCGTGTGGTTGAATGGCTTTAATAGTTAAGGCGTAAGCAGGTTGATTTCACACGCGGACCAATGCTGTTCTCTGTTATACCCTGAAACTTCTTGTTTCCATGGCAGTTAGTTCAAGGAAACTTACCTAAACTCTGGACTAAGCATAAGGTAATTTCTGAAGACAAGCAGTTATGATCATGGCTGTGAGTGCTGTTCATGGAACATTTGTACTTTGATCTGTAGTTTAGCTGTATGTACACACACATACAGATATACATTCTGACAAAAAATGGTGTGTCACTCTAAATGATAACAGTTTAGTGATATCTGCTTTAGTTTTTCACTGCATCAGGCGATATTTCAAGTTAACCAAGCTGTGCTGATCAACACTCTTTTGAGAACTTGTTCCTGTTATGTGAAGAATTGAGTATGGAATACAGCTGCCTGAACTAGTGTTCATTGTGTTGTTTCATCCATATAGTTCAGGACAATGGTGTGGACGTAACATTAAATTCCAGAAACAGTACAAAGATGTTGGCTTGACTAAGGATTCCTGCTCACTAGTCTGGACTTTCAGTGCTGTCTTGAAGTAATTCCATTATTTTCTGTTCTACCATGACAATAGGCATTAATTGCCATTGTGTTGACACTATCTGCTTCCCATTACATAGATGTGATGAGCTAAGCATGAAAGAGTAAGGCTGCTAATTCTCTTCAGAGCTTTACAGTGTGTGACTTACACCAGAAAACTGAAGAATCTAGTTGGAGATTTGAAGTTGATTTTCAATCTTATTAGTATTTTTCAAAATAGCTCTATATAATTATCTCAGTAGAAAAGAAGCTTTCGACATAATTAAAAACCTAGGTTGATGACTGCTATAAGGGATATTTTAAATTGCTTTCATCAAGCTGGGCAAATTTCACATTACATTTTTAAAGCCACTGTTTACAAAAATCTCATAATTAAAAGCACTTGCAAAAATGTTAATACTCTTTGAACCAAGGAATAAAGTGCATGCAATTTTTCTAATAAACTGTTGAAGCTACACTTCTAGCCTGGAAAAGGCTGTTGCATTTGTAGGATAGGACTCATGCTGATTTTCCTAAGCACTTATGTTAGGCATGTATTCAGTGGTTCTTAAGAATAAAACATGTGAGCTGGATAGAGTGCTGTGCTGTCAACTGTAATGATTAAGCACCTGCAACTTATTTATTGCCTGGTTAGAGATACCTGACATCGTATGAGATGCCAAAGGTATCCAGACAGGGTTCTGGAGACTGTTGAAAAAGAGCTTAGGTCTGCTGCAAGTTCGGAAAAATACTAGGTAAAATAACTTGGTTAAATGCTCTGTTGGTTTATGACTGTGATACGAGTAAATGTTTTTCATAGCAGCTCCTGTGGTGCTGTGTTTTGGATTTGTGACCAAAGCCATTTTGATAATACAGGGAATTTTTAGGCATTGCTGAAGTGCTTTCCTCCTTCTACCTCCAGCCCACCAGCAAGTAGGCTGTGGGTGCGCAAGGACCTCAAAAGGGACACAGCTGGGACAGCTGACCACAACTGACCCAAGGGATATTCCATGCTATATGACATCATGGTCAGCACATGCAGCTGGGAGGACATTCAGAGTGATGGTGTTAGACTTCCCAAGTAACTGCTAAGCTTGATGAAACCTGACGTTCCTTGGCATA
This sequence comes from Nicator chloris, assembly GCA_013400495.1. Taxonomy (NCBI): domain Eukaryota; kingdom Metazoa; phylum Chordata; class Aves; order Passeriformes; family Pycnonotidae; genus Nicator; species Nicator chloris. The sequence goes on from WAAE01016701.1 coordinate 12,673, forward strand.
GCTGAACACATACCTGCCAAGGGGAAGTGGTGAATGAATGCCTCATTTTGCTTTGCTTGTCCATGCCTTTTGCTTTCCCTGCTAAAACTGTCTTTGTCTCAGGCCAGAAATCTTCTCCTTGCTATCCTTCCTCTTCCCTCCAATCCCACTGTGGGAGAATAAGTGAGTGGCTGTGTGGGGCTGAGCTGCATGCTGGGCTTAATTCAGAAAGAATTATTATGGTTTAACACCCAAATTAGGTATACATGTCCATTTACTGTGAACAAGCTAGATGGAAGAGGTGATCTGATCCACAATCTCAAGCAAAACTTGCTATCCTCATGAAAACCCTAGAGAATATTCAAAGTTCACAGGCCAAGTTATATCTTCCTTGATGGATGATTCTTAAAATTAACAAGAGTACAAATTTAAAATCCAAAACACTTACCTTTAATTACAGCTGAGACATCTAATCATATTTGATAAATAAGTATTAATTTTCCTTGTTGACTGCATACAAATTGTAAATTATAAGTAGTAATTTATATCACTTTACTAGGATTTATTTGATTCATTCTACCATATTTTTGTTGAGTTCCAGTTCAGTTGAGAATTATGAGGATCACTTACATATACGACAATGCGATGAATGTCATTGTGTGTAGAAACAGGAGTGTTAAAAACATCAATATGATTTAATGTTTATTTGTGTGTGTGGTTTATTGAAAACCTGAAGAAAATGTAGAAACAGCTTCTGCTTTGTTCTTCCTGTCAGAATGCAAGTCCAATTGGGCAAACATTTGTATGAAGAGGAGTCAGCAAAGATGCTGACAATGTTAAAATAAATCAGAGCAAGAGAGAGATGTGACAGCCCTGAGGTCAACTGAGAAGAACTGGGAACCATGTAAAAGACTCAGGGTTGCTGCAATAAAGTTTCAGTCTCTGGTCATAGTCTGAAGAGATCAGAGATCTCTGCTTCCAGTTCTCTTTTGTGACTTTTCTGAGTTCAGGTGTTTGGCCCCTTTGGCAGGTTTTTCTGTGAAAAGGCAGAAAGCCAGATACAGCTGTAGGGGAGACAAGGAATGAAAAAAAAAAGAAAAAAGCAAGGAAGGATGTCTGTTCTGCTGCTAAACCAGCTCTCAAGGCTGAGCTGAGCTGAGTAAAGGGATTATACATTGGGTGCCAAAACCCTGAGGCTGGATTTTGGCACAGAGGGTCCTGCAGTGTGACTGTCCAGAGCTTCCACACCAAGTTATATAAAGCAAGAGAGAGAGGAGTGTGACAAGGTAGAAAGCCTTCATTGTCAACAGCAAGGGAAGGGTTGGGGCAAAGGGTTGAAACAGAGGATCACTAAGTGCCCTTGATACAGTAAATGCTGCTGACTGCAATGGAACAGAGCTAACTTTGCGCGTTATGAGACATGGTAAATATTACTGTCATTGATTATTGACATCAACCTGTATTAAGAACTGTGAACTCCTAGGCTGTAAGTGCATCAACCATACTAGCAGTTGGTTTTTGGAGTCAGAGGCGTGAGAGGTACACTTTGCTTATACAAGGACTCTGCTTCTGGAATTTAGGCAAGAATGAAGAATAATATTACCAGTGTATTCAGCACAGGAAATCATAATTTCATTCTGTAGTTCTGTACCAGCAACACAAATAAATTGTGCTGTTGTTATCCTGTTCTTCCCAGTTGACCTTACTTCAAACTCTAATTGTTCTTGTGGACATCAGGTTTATTAGAGGGTTAGTTTTGCCATGTTTCCCTTCCAAGTAGGATGCAGAAAGTTTAATGAGGTGCAGCATAGATTTTCACATCTGAAATGTCTGGATTCTGTTTATAGGATCTGCATATATAAATAATTTTAGAGTAATTAATCTGTTGGGCAGCTGGGTGGGTTGGGGAAGTTAACTTGATTATGTTGCTGAACATATCCATTTGTCACAAAAAGTAGTTTGAGCAACTGTCTGCAGTGTAGACACGGAAACTAGAATATCAGCCACACTCCTGATATTTTTGGATTTTTATCTGACATTGCTAGGTCAAAAATTCTCTTGCATTTTACTTTTTATGTCCTGTGTAAATTGCAGTAAGTCAGTTTAAGTCAGGTACTCATCCCTCCTCTTATTGATACCTCATCATTCATTTCATAAAAAAAACAAAAAACAAAAACAAAAAAACAAAATCAGGATGAACTTGGTAATAGGTTATTTTACAAGGACACTTCTAGAAATGGGTATAGTAGAAAATTTTGCAATCATACCTGATCTGTCTTCAAAATTATGATCTTAATGTTTATTTGACACAATACATTAGCAAAGATCAGCTTGCACAGAAGTCCCAATCTAAGTCGAGAACTACAGCCTTATTCCATAATGTGCACATTCCTGAAATTACAGTAATTGCAATGTTATATGAATTTCTAGATTTGCTTCAGTACAAATTTGCCCTGAGCCAGAGGAAAAATTCATCTTCTTGGTGGAGTCCAGTTTGAAGATCTTTAGCTTTAGAGGTCATTAAATATACAAATTTGATTGTATATGAAAGGGAAGACTGAAGTATCTTGTGGGTTGTGTGATATAAGGATAAGCTTTCAGATGCTGAGTATTTCAGGTACAATGGCCTGGTAGCCCCCCAGGCTACCAGAAAGGCAATTACTCTCCCTTGAAGAGTGTGCAGCACATGAGCTGTTTTGAAGTAGCAAGCCTTGCCCTCTGGGAAGTCTCTCTAAGAGACTTCCCTGTGACTCACGGTGAGGAACCTGAGACATCCTCATGAGTCTTTGCTGCAGTATGCAGATTGTTCCCCCTTGATTTGTCATTCATACAGTTCCTAGCTTCTCAGTTCTCCTATGGTGTATTTTGGATCCGTTCACTGATTGGTTGTTTCCCTAATCCGTGTCCTGATTGGTTCAAGTTCTTAGCCCCACCCTCAGACAGGTGTATAAAAGTCTGCTTCCCTGACCCTCTGGGTTCTTCGGACCCTTGGAGCTCCTGAATAAAGAAGACCCTGGGAGAAGAAGAACCCATCTTGTCTGGTGTTTCCTGGCGTTGCCTGACCCTTCCTTGGGCCGAGGCGGCCTTGGCAGCAGATCACAAAGAGCTGAATCCCTCTCACCCAGCCTGAGAGTGCCTGTGTGCCTGGTGCATAGGGTACCTTGATAAAGGAGCTTCTGCCAGGGACTGCTGTGGCACCTGAAGACTGACTAGGCCACAGCACAATGGGACAGGAGGAAAAAAGCTGGATGTTGAATAGTTTGTACCCATGGTTTCACCAAAGCAAGCAAAATTTTACTTAGGACCCAACTAATCTCATGAATTAGCAATTCACAGTAAGTAGTTTGATGTCAAAGCATGTGAGAAGGATTATTTCTTACTATGATAGTTTCAGTAGGTCTCAGACAACTTGGAGTTCTGTTCTTATGCAGCAGAGCCCAGCTGTGATCCATGAGACAGACTTCAGTGGCAACAAATTTCTCATACATTTACTGAAATAATCTGCTTCTATCTTGATGAAAAGGAGATTTTCCTATTGAACATCTGCTCCACATTTGGAGACAATGTGTCTCCATCTATGTATCATGTAAAAAAAAAATCAATCCCATTGTGTCTTTGAATATGACAGTAAGTGAACCCAAGAAAAATCAAGAAAAGCATACATATCAAACAAAATAAACGTTTCTACAATATGTTTAATGACACAGTGCAGCTTCTTGCTGCAGAATATTCTGGCTTTCTAAAAGTGAGGTCAGGGAAGTGGTCAAAATCATGGGAGCAAAAAGCATTTAAGTTATAGAATGTAGAGATTTTCTACATGTGACTTATTTCAAAGTTCTTCATGAAAAGAGATAGAATTATAAACCCTTTTATCCAGGACAGCTGAATCATGAAGAAATGAGGTGACTTATTTAAATCCATGAGCACTTGGAACTAGAAAATTAATCTAGTCCTGGTGATCTCATGTCGTATATCTTTGTCTTGTCTAAGTTATATTTTATACCATCTAAATCAGAGATAATCTGAGTGGTCATTCAAGTTGTCCCTGTATATGTATTGGTCATATGGCAATATTCCTTGTAATAATTCCCCTTCCCAATATGAGAAGTGTTAAGGGTATTGTTTTCAACATGTGTTTACACTGTTATATATAACTCATAAGCATGTATTCAACATCACACATGGTGTGCAACACAAAAAAAAAGGAGTTTGGCCTGTCAAAACTCAGTCTTATTTCAGCTGAATTTCAGGACCCTGTCTTTCTGTTGTCCAACCCAGATTCTTCAGCCAGATGATTGTAATTCAATTTGAAAGATGAAAGGGAGCCAGCAGTAGTCTTCTGTGTCCAAGTCTTAACATGATTGGAAACTGGCTGATGATGTTTTAATTTTTCCATTTGCTTGATAAATGGAAAAATTAAAACATCTTCTTGTCTTCATCACCATGTCTCTCAGTAATGAGAAGTCAGCAAGGCCAGAAAGTGCTGAGGTTCCCGTTTCATAAACTGCAGCTTTTGTCATGCACATGAAAACTTAGCACTAAAAATGACACATTAAGTTCTCAGTGCATGAAGAACAGTAAATCTTCTTTAATCTCTTCATAAGGGTTTCTGTCCATTGGTGTATTTATTTACGCATACATACATAAGACACATCAAGTTGAATTTTGAATGGACAATCTTATAAATGAAATCAGTAAATTACTTTTATTTAAATTCCTGTCTTGCTTAAGGAAAAAAACCGAGCTCATTCAACTCAATTGCATATGCATGTTGGCAGTCAAAGAAGCCCCAGTCTTTCATTCATATTGACCATAAAAGTCAAAGATTAATTTTTGAAATGCCAACGATTTTGTGAGTTAATAATTTTGATAAAACATCCCAACATTTTGGTAAAGCTCCCAATTACATAAAGCAACTAACCAGAATCTTCAATTGACCTTATGGTGCCAAGCCAAATCTTCATGCAACTTAAGAGGATTGACCTTGAACAGTTGCCAAAAAAGGAGGAAAAGAGCGTGGTGATTATTTTCAAATTCTCTTGACTCAGGCAATAGGAGCATGCAAACCTTTACCATTGTGAACATAGCAATATTTTGAGTTAGTCATTAATATCAAGATTTAAGATTCAGAATAGAGACTGATGCTGTTTGGTTTTTGCCTTTTTTTATGTTCTCTGTATTCTTCACATGTATATTTTTAGCTCTGTAGCCTATTGTATTAGTGACTTCTTTTCCCAGTGCTTTTCCATGGCCTTTCCCTAGGCAGAAAGACAAAACAAATTCCAGAACTCCAAGCCCTGGGAGGTACAAGACCCCAGTGCTATCTTGTTTTTTCTTGGGAACCAAGGCTGAGAACAACTCTGAGATACATTCTCATGGACAAAGTGCAGCTGATGCCGAGGGGGGCTCCAGAGAAGGGGCTTGACCTGGGGAGAAATTGCATCACCACTTGTGCTCCTAATTGGTGCTTTTTATCAATTATGCTAATTTCATAAAAGCTATAAAAATATATTCACCCCTGGAGGGGGTGGGCTTTTCTGAAGATTTTTCCATAATTTCCTGAATGCCTTCAAACAAAAGGTCCTCTCTTATATTACCTCCTTACTAAAATTATCTCAAGTTTCATTTCCAGGTTGGAAAAAGGCAACAAGACACTAAAAAGAAAATTGTTTAAAATTTGAATTTACTAACTGAAAGTGATATTTTGAAAGTGTTCATAGAAATGTGAATAGGAAAATAAGAATGCCTAATTTCTCTTAAATGCTTAAGCTATCAGACACAGTTTCACAATTTTCATTTTTTCCTTGTCAGTCTAAATGACTATTTTGTTTCAGGTGGGGAATTGTTTATGTGAATAGTTATAAATAGTGTAAAAATCTCCTGATGCTGTTACTTGTACTATGTTTGTGCTTAAAGGAACCCACTGAGAATATTTACACTTCTCTGTGATACCAACAGAGATGGTTCCTGTTCTTTAAATATCTTGTAGTCCAACAAGAACTATTATAAACTTATATTAAAATGACAGCATAGAGTTTGTGTACTATGACACTTGAAATGTTAGAAATAGTATAATATAAAGTGTATGAACTTCTTAGTCCCCAGGTTGCTTTTACAGCCTTTGTCAAGTGGATTGACTAGTTTGTATTTGAAGGAAGATGTTTTTATAAGTAAGACTCTGACCACAATTTTAGTGAACAAGTCAATAAATTTTGACTTTTTCAGAATTACTTGTGACCTGTTTTCTTAGAAGGTTTCATGAAACTATTGAATTGACTCTATTAGAATGGTTTATTTCACTGGCCCTCCATCCTTCCACCTGTGTTTTTCAGACTCATGGAAAGCCTGAGTATGACAGAATTTTAATGTGGAATCCTCTCACAGTGACACTCCACTGTTACTGTCACTCATGTAAACTGAGATATCCTCCTGGGAATAATGCTACACTTACATTTACACTTCACATCTCTTTATTGTTTTTCTGATCAGTGTAATTTTGGCAATGATATCCCCTTAACTGTACTAGTTTCCTGGTATTAGCTTGTATTTGGAACACATTTCCATATTGGCACAGATTCTTAAAAGAACCATAGCCTAGACTGTGTGCAAACCTTAAACCTTAGTTCCCATTTGTTGCAGACAACTCACTTGGAAGCCTCAGACTTTTTCCAGCAGACTGTTTCTACCAGATATCCCGAGTAATCATGCTTGCAATTTGCCCTCAGTTAACTCTTCTGGTTTCTAGGATTGGCTCAGCTTACTCTTGTTTAATGAAAGATGTTTGTTCATGTTACCAATCCCCCTGTGAATTCTTTCAGAACTTCAAGAGAACGTTTTCTTCTGAAGTTTAATCTTTTCTGTCCTACTGTAAGAGACAGACTAGTTATTTTAAACTGTTTTTCTTAAGTATGCAGATTCATCTTTGTTACAGAAGGAGACAGTTGCTGAATTTACTTGGCTACCACTGAGCTTCCATCCTGAAAAGCCTTTCTTCTTTCCCACTGGGATATTATCTCACAGTGGGAAATGTGTCTTAAACTTGCATGAAGCCTTTCATTCTGTATCAGTCTGGTAAGTTTACTTAGTTTATAAATGGGATAAATATGTGTACCTACCACTGGCTCTTGACAGAACACAGACATGGTTATAATTAATCACTCTGGTGTGGAACTGGATTAAGGAATATTGATCCCTAAAGTCTTTAGAAGGATGTTATACATGCATGGCATTGCCTTGTTGACTGTAAGTTTTATAATTAAAGGATTATAAAACAAGATTACAGTTAGAGTTAATAAGAAAAGGTTTGAATGACAATGTACTTCTCTCATAAGGAATAATACAGACTCTGTCTTGCTTGAGACATTTAAAAACAGACAAGGCAGCTGACCTTTTCATCCCTGACTCCTAGTTTGATTTCAAACAGCCTCATGAAGCATTAGTTTTTGACATTTTTATCTTGAGAAATGAATTTTTACTGTTTGGTAGAACTTACTTTGCAGAGAATATGCACAGAAAAAAAAATTTAACAAGCTAAATTTAAAAATGATCCCTTTTGGTTGAGGGCATAATATATTTAAAACTCATATCGTGAATTAGAAGAGACAGTTAGTTAAAAAGACTGGTAACTGTCTTGGTTTGAAAAAGACAGGTATCTGCTGGGGAAGGCAGGGCCTCCCTTGAGAATTCAAACTCCCTCTCTCCAAATTTTTATAATTTAGAAAAAAAATTAAACGGTTCTCAGACAGAAATGGTAGGGGTAGGAATAACAGTCTTTTACTAGTATGTATAACTAAACAAAACAAAACAGCAACTGCAGCATTAACCAGGAACCTCGAGGGCTCTGCTTCANCCGAGAGAGAGAGAGCTGCTCTGTTCACCAGTGCCAAAGTCCCGAGGCTTGGTACTTTGTCCGCTGACCGTGTGCTTTTTCCTTTTAAAATTTCTGTAATCAATAAATTCTATTTTTTATTTTTAATTTGGCTGGTTTTGGCTTTTTATCCATAACAGTAGCATTGAAGGAGCGGTGCCAAAGAAAGCGGCGGCAGTGGTGGGCAGGGCCGGCCCGGCCTCAGCCCAGCACTGGGGGAGACAAATGCAGAGTTCCGAGCACACTGGCAGGCGATGGTAGCCTCCATGGAGTTGGTGGTGACGGTGAAAACTCCTCTCGCAGCCAAAGAACTGACCGCCTGCCTGTCCTCCGACCGAAAAAATGCCCAGAGCCAGTAAAAAAAAAACAACAAAAACCCAGGCCTGCTGCCCCCAGCCCCTCCCCTTTTCCTGCCCCCAAAACTCACATCGTCTTCCCCCTCACGACTTTTTGGCCACCTCTTTGTCCTGGGTAATCACCCATCAGTACCAGTAGCTTGTCTCCTAGCAACTTATGGGAAAAATTCTATAGGAAGAGAAAAGAAACAAATCTAACTCCCAACAGTAACTTAGTATTGATATTTTTGTTTTCATACTGTTGCCTTTTCTCCAACCTGGAAATGAAACTCAAGTCAATTTTAGTAAGGATGTAGTATAAAAGGGGATCTTTAATGATTTGAAGGCCTTCAGGAGCTGTTATGGAAAGATGTCCACAAAAGCTTACCCCCTCCAGGAGCGAGTACATTTTCATGGGTTTTTAGGAAATTATAATAATTGATAAAAAGCACCAATTAGGAGCACAAGTGGTGATGTAATTCTCCCCCAGGTCAAGCCCCGTCTCTGGAGCCCCCTCCTTGGCACCAGTTGTACTTTGTCCATGAGAATGTATCTCAAAGAGTTGCTGTCAGCGTTGGTTCCCAGGAAGAACCAAGATAGCACTGGGGTCTTGTACCTCCCAGGCCTTGGAGTTCTGGAATTTGTTTTGTCTTTCTGCCTAGGGAAAGGCCATGGAAAAGCACTGGGAAAACTCGCTACTAATACAATAGGTGACAGAGTTACAAATATATATGAGAAGAATACAGAGAACATAGAAAAAAAGGCAAAACTCAGACAGCATCAATACTACACCTGTTTTTATTTATGGCACATTAAAATTCACAGTTTACAATAGGAAACAGATCTATGGCCTTTAACTGCTTTTGGCTTCTGGCTACAAGATTTATCATGGACGAACTACTTCGTGGGAAAGTACAAAGGAAAAAAAAAGTATGTGTTCAAGAATGAATTCTGAAAGAGAGGAGTTTCTGAGTAACATCTTTCACAGAATGTGTGTTTCTTCTATTTTGGATGGGTTCAAGCAAAGAGGGAAGACTGTTAAAAATCCCCACATTTGCAACATAACAATATATCATCTTAAGGTGTAATTTTCTTGCAAACTGATGTTAGTGATTTAAGAAGAACACTTTTGAGTATGATAGTGTTATAGATAAAAGCCAAAACCAACCAAATTAAAATATAAAAGAATTTATTGATTGCAAAATAATTTCAATAAAGCCACGATCAACACGGACAAAGTGCCGAGCCTAGGAACTGACACTGGTGAACAGAGTGTACCCTCTGTCTAGCCACCCCTCTGTCCACAATTTTGCCTGTTGGCTTCTCAGTTTTTATACCTGAAAATTAGCCTCAGACTTGGGTTTGCAATAGGAACAATTGTCTTTCTTGTGGTGTGGATGAAATTCATAGTGGATGAGCACGGGTCTCCGTTCTTGCTAAAAAGATTCCTCGGAAGGGATGATTTTCTTAATTAAGTTTTAGATTAAGTTTCGGGTGGCTGCTGATGAGCTTATCCTTATCGGCTGATAGGATCATGCATTCAGTGGCGGTCGTTGGCCATGGTCTCCTCCCAGGAACGTGACTCTCCGTTGTTCCTTCAGATGTAAATGTGGTTCCTGTCCAGGTTTCAAGGTCCCCCTTGAAACAGGCTTCCCATTAAAGCTTACATGGCACAGATTCTAACTTAGAACTATTAAGTTATATCCAATATAACAAAACACCCCAGCATGAATTATTCCCACATATATAACAATAGTAACAGAGGAAAATGTTGCTGTATAGAAGATAGGAATTTTTATAAAATGCAGTGAATTACCCCGTTAAGTTACAACTGTAGAAACTGTATAAATCTTAGAAAACACACATATTAATGGGATTTTTTGTTGTGCTGAAGCTTAGAGAACAAAAGTATCACCAAGAAGTGTAATACTCAGTTTTTCAATTGTAATCCCTCCTGTCTCTTGTGCATTTCAGATCTGCCCAATTAATGCCATGTTTCCATAATGAATAACCCCAAGCCTGTGAAACGTGTCAAAGTTCATATTAAACATGTGAGCAGATTAAGAGGGCTCGTGAACTTGATGAGCAAGGATGAATGTCTGTCAACAGAATCTGCTGAGAATTAAGTACGAATAGCTGAATAAAGAGACATCTTAAGGAGATTATAAGTGGGATCGATGATTGTACAGTGCCAGGACAGATTGTTTAGGGACCATTTTTTCCCTGAATAAATTAATCAAGAAGCAGCAGTATTCTGGCTTGGCAAATGAATTTAAACTATAAAGATGGTTATAGCCACAAAGTCAGCAATAATGCAGAACGAAGTCCTGGAAAGTATTGCCATGTATTTTGTGAAATAGGAGATCCCCAGACTGACTTTGCAGCTCTGAGGATCCAGAAATGTAAAATGAATCACAAAGTGTACCTCTGCAGCCCCTTCTTTTGAGTTTTGCCAACACCCTGCCGTGCTAACTCAGACAATCATTTAAATCTACTAAGGCTTGAATGTTTTGGAGTGTGGACCATCTCATCACTGGTTACAACTGGCAACTGCATGAATATTCCAGTTATGCTATTACAGTATGAAAACCCTAGATGTCTCCTTGTTTCTCTTGTCACTCACTTATGAACAGAGTCTACCCATGAGGAGCTCCTTATCTGGGCAGTCATCTCCCACGCCCAAAGTAGAAAAGCTCCAAATCTGGCAACTCACAGGACTATTGAAGGAAAAGGGCATCATGTGCTCTTAGATGCACTCAAATGAGGGCCTGGGTGAAGTTTATCCTCTTGTAGGAGCTACAACTGTGGACAAGAAAAGGGAAAAGGAACTGTAAGTGCTCAACAGCCTGAATAGAAATCTGCAGGCTTCTATAGGCTTGCACAGGGACAGAATGTCCAGCAGCAAGAAAGAGATAAAACTTGAAAGAAAGATGTTGAAAGAAAATCAATTGCAATGTGCTGAAAATGTAATTGATCCATTCCCAGGGTCTTAGTACTCCAAAGAAAGAACCTGAGAAGTGTGACACTTGGTGTACATTTAGGGTACCTCTGTCATTTTATTGAGTTACCCTGCATTGTTCATATGTGTCATATGTGTCAGAAGCCTATGTTTAAGCAAATGACAACTACTCTGGGGTTGGAGAACATACAGTAAATTATGAGATGATTAAAAGACTAAGGATGAAGAATCTTCAAAAATATTACAGCTTCAGTTTCAAGCGTATTGGTTGGCTTAAATTTTAAGAAACCACATGTGGTAACAACTATTTTCTTTCTTTCTTTCTTTCTTTTTCTTTCTTTCTTTCTTTCTTTCTTTCTTTCTTTCTTTCTTTCTTTCTTTCTTTCTTTCTTTCTTTCTTTCTTTCTTTCTTTCTTTCTTTCTTGTGGTGTTTTTTGCTGTTGAGAGCATGAGCAGTGAAGAATACCTCTGCATTTATCTTGCATAAATATGGAGAGCTTATATGTCCCAGTTACATGGTTAAGACAATATGAATGAGGGGAATTATCAAAAGAATTTCTTTCATACCTTTTAGTAACTTTCAAGCCTCACTGGATCTGTTTTCATTGTTGTGATTATGTAGGTTCACAACTACTGTTATATTTAAAAGTGTTATGTTTAAAAGTCTGACTCATTCCTTCTGTTAATCACTTGCAGCTGAAAATTCTTCTTACTGTAAAATTAATGACTGGCAAAACAGTCCTTTTCCACTTGCTTTCAATTGAAGGAAGCAGAAAATGTAGAGAAAAAAGTGAGGAGAGAGATGAAGTCTCTGACCCATGTGAACCAGAAAAGCTCTGCTGAATTTGGTGGAATAGTGGCCAAGGGTGGGATTTGGGACCTGTGAGACAGTCAGACTTCTGTTATGTCTGAGCAAGCAGCCTGTAAAGTAGCTTTACTGCACTGTGTTTCCTCCTCAATAATTTTTCATTAAAAACAAAAAGGTCCAATTTACAGTAATTCTTGCCATCCAGGTCAAGTGTGACATTATTGTAAATCTTATATGAAAAAAATATCTCTGACTTTATTTCCTAGGTAAATCTTAAAAAAAAGAACTCAAAATGAATTTAGATTAGAGATATTAGTGGTTGCCGAGGGACAGAAGAATTTATTCTGCTGTAACATGACTGAGGCCGAAGAAGTCATGTAAGATATTAAGTTCACCCACAACGTTGCTATTTTTTCCCTTTTACATGCAGTGGCTTGCCATGCAGCTAAAGAACATCTTTTAATCACAGTCTTTGGATATTCTTATGTAATTTTTTTTCCATGCACTTTGTATGTTTATTCTTGTGACATTGTTACTCTTAACCTATACACAACCTTGTTCTTTAAACAGATAATATAACTTGTTACCTTTAATTATGAAAAAAACTTTCATTCTGCCCAAGGGTATCAGTTCTACTTAGGGTTTTTCGAGTCAAAATAAAAACTCTTCAAACACACACAAAAAAAGCCTATGTGAGTTAGCTTGAATTTGTGGAGAGAGAGAGGGAAGAGGAAAAAGAATGCCCATGATTTCCCATTCCCAATGAGACATGCAAATAAATTTAAAAACAAACAAACAAAAACCAAACCAAACCAACAAAAAAACCCCACCACTTTTTGAGTGCATCATCCCTGCAAGACAAAGAAGAGCAAAATAAGGGAAGAAAAAAAAAAAGGGCAAAAAAATGCAAAGCAATCACCACTGTCCCACAGGAGACATAATCTTGAGTGCCACTTTGGATTTGTTCCTCAAAAGAAATGTGTCCCTGTGGCAGTTCTGAAGCTTGAAGAGATTTGTTCTCAGCTGGAGTGACAGACTTGGCTTTATTATTGATGTTCAAATATTTTGCAACTTGAGAGAATGATTCCTCAAGAATGTTCATAGGGTTTTGTTCCTTCAGAGGGATGGATCAAGAATGGCAGCCACACAAAAGTCTTTAGTCAAGTTTTTTTTTTTTGTAATTTAAAATTTGAGAACTGTATAATTAAGACTCTCCCTGAGAAACAATATATTTTGTCTTAAGTGTGTTGCAGATTAAAAAAGCTGCTTATACTTTCCAGGAACAATGATGAGTTAACCAAATTACTTGTAGTTCCCTTACTGCAGCATTTTCATTGTATGTGTTTAATTTGAAATAAGGTCTCAAAATTATGGATATTGTTTTGTGAAAATGTAAACAAAGCCTGTGTCTATATAATTGTGGTCAAAATACTTGAGATGCAATTGCAGAATTTCAGACAAGAACAAGTTGCAGTATTTTTTTCTTAAAGATCTGAATAGAGATGAAAACAATGTTAATATATTTTACTATGCTTTTACAGTAAGACAAGTACTCTCCTTCTTTGTGTCTCACAGTAATATATATTTATTAAGCCCCTAAAAATCATCCTGTATAAATAAGCAGCTGGACAACAGGACAGTTAAAAGAAAGCTCAACATTGTTCACAACTCTTTATGTTTTGAAAGAGTGAGTCCTTATGTTTCCTTACTCTTTTTTATGTAGAGAGTTGCAAAGAATAAATATTTACTTTGATGGATTGTGATCCTCATAAGGGTTGAAATTTTAAACTTCACATTCTAACAGTACTGTGTGCTTTAATTTCTACAGAAGTCTCTGAAATTATATCTGTTAATATGTTTAAAGGTAATAGAGTTTATTAGATTTGAAATTTATTTTAAATTTCACAATCTGTCTTTTATGAAATGGCCTGAGTGGAGAAAACGCATTTCTATGATCTGAGCACTACATATGAATTACTTGTACCCAAGTATTCTAAAATAATCCATTGTACCAAAAGCAATAGAAGTTGACATGCTGCCCAGAAAAGTAGTGGATGACCCGTCCTTGAAATTTCAAGACTGGGTCAGATGAGGCTAAGAGCAACCTGGTCCAGTGAAAGGTACCCCTGCCCATGGCAGGGGAATTGGAATTATATGATCTTTAAGGTTCCTTCCAAGCCAAACCATTAAGTGATTTTATGACTTCAAAAGATAAGTTGGCAATGCTAGCATAACACATTACATTGTGCTGGTTTTGTCTGGGATGGAATTAGTTAGGAGGGGGACACGTTTTGAATTTTTGCTGGAAACAGGGTTGATAATAAAGATATATTTTATTATTAGTGAGCAGGGCTTACACGGGATCAAGGCCTTTTCTGTTTCTGGTACTACCCTGCAAGTGAGCAAGTTTAGTGTGAATAAGAATCTGGGAGGGGACATGGGCAGGAGAGCTGACCCCAACTGAGCCAAGAGTTATTGTAGACCTGTCATGTTCAGTATACAAAGCTGGGGGATGTATGGAGTGATGATGTTTGCCTTCCTGAGTCACAGCTGTGTGTGAGGGAGCCCTGCACTCCTGGAGATGGCTGAACACCCACCTGTCCATGGGAAGGGGTGAATAAATTCTTTGCTTTGCTATGCTTGTGTGTGTGGCTTTTGCTTTACTTTTTAAACTCTCTTTATCTCAACTCACAAGTTTTCACATCTTTGTCCTTCTGATTCTTTCCCCCAAACAGTGGGGAGTGAGCAAACAACTCCATGGGGTTTGTTTTCTGGTTGGAGTTAAGCCATGAAAATTGTATAGATGACATTGTCTTGTTCCAGTAAAATAGAGTTCCATCTGTATCTTTGCTCTTTAGTCATAAATGATATTTAGTGAGACTAACAAAAAGTTCTGGTTGTTTTATTAACAAATTTTCTGAAAGAAGGTTTTGTGTTAAGCAATTGTGAATTTTATTCTGTGCTATTTTATGTAGTCTGTTTTCACACAGATTTCAGTCTTTTCTGTTGTATCTTGTTCTTCTGTTACAGACTCAAGAAACAGAGAGAAAAAGAAAATAATTCTTTCCTTAGGCTGTTACCAGACTTGTGAATAAACGTACTTTTATTTTTTTAGTAAAAAGGCAGAATAGCCCAAAGTCTCAAGTATTAACAGTTCATGGTGCATATTACTGTAGGGGAATAACTTCAAGTAACATTCTTAACTGACGTGTGTTTTGTTCTTTAATTCAGCTTGTATGTGTCCACCTGTGCACATTTAAATTATACTTTCATTCAACTTAAGATAATTATGATGAAAATTATACATATCTCAAGCTAAGGAGTCTAACACCTTCAGTTGTGTCCAAAGGGTTATTTTCAGCTGTTTCAGGAGGTAAATATTAACATGACATTTTTAAAATAGGGTAGCTGTAAAAACTTGTATTTTTTTAGCTGTTCATGTTTGTCTTAGAGGGTGCATTTGATGCTCTCATTCACATAATTGATAAAGA
>WAAE01016702.1:0-19779 GCA_013400495.1 Nicator chloris
AAAAAAAAGTCAGTTTCTCACACTTCAGTTTCATGGGGTAGAACAGTTCAAAGGCCTGATCAGCTCTGGTTTTCTTTCAGGAGACATCAGAGTGTATTTACCTCAGCCATGATGCAGAACAGGGATTTGTGATTGTGGGGGCTGTGCTGTAGGCTACAGACCTTTGAAGCTTTCTTATTGCCTCACTTCAGCTCATCTTTAACATTTTTTTCTCATGGTGCTGGCATCACTCATATTCCTGCTTTTGAGTGATAGCTGGGCTGCATGAAACCTGACTCTGGCATTGTGTCCTGTGTGCAATATGTAACTATTGCTGTGCTACCATGCTACAGATTTAATGGTAAATATCCACATGGCCCTCACCCTATACACAGCCGCCTGACTTCAAGAGGTGGTGTCTCGTCATTCACTAGATAAAACTGGACTGTGGTTAGCCCTTTCCTGGGGCATATTGCAGCTAATTGATTGCAAGGAAAAGATGCACGATTCCGACGTGGCACCTCCCATACATTCATTGTCACTTGTTCATTCCTTGACAAGGAAGGTACAGTTTGGAAGGATTCATCTGCAGCCTGTCCAGACCTGTCAAGTCACACGTGCTGAGTAAAGGCTTGCTCACCCTTCTGGCCCCCTTTGCCTGTCCCCTCCCAGTGACATCTCAGGTTTTGTAGCACGTAGAGGCGGCTTCTCCCTTTGTTGACCCCCTGCGTCACATGCAGCTGGCCACTGTTATCAGCTCTTTCCTAGGAGCAGTGCTCTGCGTAGGTCCTGTCTTATCACAGGCTTTTCCAGCATGATTCCCATGTCTTGCAAAATCCGATTGCAACACGTTCAGCGGCTCCTCTTACTGCTGTGTTATTGATGTTCCTCTAAACAGATGCAACCTGTATGTCAGGTGGGAAGTAAACATGGTCCTGGCTGCATTGACACAAATTTCTGTCTATCTTTGAATGGAAAAGACAGACAAGCCTGAGAGGAGTGCAATGTTAGTCAGT
This sequence comes from Nicator chloris, assembly GCA_013400495.1. Classification (NCBI taxonomy): domain Eukaryota; kingdom Metazoa; phylum Chordata; class Aves; order Passeriformes; family Pycnonotidae; genus Nicator; species Nicator chloris. Next base: position 996 of record WAAE01016702.1, read on the forward strand.
GTGTATACTGAGCTCAGTACAATGCTATCCCCATTCTCAAAGATCACAGGAAAAGTTTGGTACATTTTTTGCTGATTCAGCGCAGAGCATTTTCAATTGTTTCCTCCCAAAGCAATGTCATTCTCAGTGCATGTCATTCACTTACTAATGTAGTCCTAGCTTGTATTTTTCAGCAATTCTTTTCCTTGCTAATCTTTCATATATGCATGGGTGGAGTACTCATATAACTCAAACCTGTCCAGCAAGAAAGAAGTCACTGCATGGAAGATGTATTAATCTCAATTACACATTTAAAATTGTAACTGACAATGTGTTCTGGAGTTTCAGAGTGATTCCAAGAGTTTTTCAATAGCATCTTGTTAAATTTTATTTAGGAAAAAACCTTGTTAGATGATACTTTTTTTTTTTTTTAAGAAATGTGCTAATTTGGTAACATTTTATTAGGCATAAGATATGGTCTTTTATATTGAGATTATTGTGTCTGGTTAATTCACAGTTCCAAACTAAAAAAAATTCAGGCTCTTGTTTAATTAATTTATTTCTTGTTGAATTCAAAGGTTAGGAGAAATATTTTTGTTGCTATAGCAATGTGACAAGCACCAAATACTCCAAATTATTCACATGTTAGGAAATGTCAACCTCAATTATCTTTATATTTTTTTATTCAAATTTTCAGTCATAATGTTGAACTGACATTTTTTCTCATTGCTTTCATTTTTCAAGTTATGCATAGAAATAAATGAATGTTCATTAAAATACATATCCACTTTGGTCTCTCTGCATAATTTTTTAAGCTTGTTATGGAAATAAAAGTTATGCATAATTAAGAGCAGATAGTAAAAAAAATGAAACCTTGCCAGAGCTTGAAATTTGCAAAATGATCCAGTAAGAAAGCCAAAAAACACAGGAATGCCTAAAGTAAAAAACACCCCTGTAAAATAGAAGCAGCAATTGATTTTATTCAAGAAAAACATGCCTATTTGTTCAATCTTCTCTGTGTTGACAAGTCATGAAATATTACGATCAGAAATGAGTTGACTCGATATATGTACCACGTTGAGAATAATCTGATGAAATATTTAATTTTAAAAGAACACTATAAGATACACATCTGTTTCTTAAATATATTTAAAAACCTGTGAAAGATAATTATACTTCTAGCACAGAAAAGGGTAAAATATGCCATTAAGTTATAATTCTAATAGAACTATAGCAGTTCAATAAAAAATGGAGTCAAATTCTTCCATTGCTTACAGAAAGAGCTGATTCTGCCTACATTCAAGAATGGCCTGTCAGATGTCTGGGATGAAATTACACTAAATATCTTTTTGAGTAATTGCACCAGAATATGGGAAAGGGACAGGTCTGGTAATCTTTTTCAGGGTGTGCTGTTTTGCCTTGCTGTTTTATAGCACAGGACAAATGGTCCCAGCTGGGTTATCAACAGAGCTTGGACCCCTTTAAGAGGACGTCTCACTCACATTGCTCCTTAGTACATTGGACTACCTTGGTCTATTAACATCTGTGACTCACTTGTGTCTATGACCCTGTTTAGCATATTTTATAATAAATTCTTTAGTGGAGTTGAACTGCTCTAGACAACCCCTATTAGCATGAATCATTATTATCTAAACATTCAAATGTAGAACTGGATCTATGTTGTCTGGTTTTAGCATAGCCAAACCTAGCTTGCAAACATATTCTAGCCTGGAGGTCTATCACTTAAAAACAAACTTGAATTTGCTATGCCAAAAGCAGTATTCATTAGTCAATCTTGAATTTTAAATTCTGCCTTGTAATAAGGAATCAAGAGAAATAAGCGTTTTAATAAAAGTAAACACTAAAATTGTTTGAGAAATAATGCTTGTGATTATAAAGGTGTTGTTTTGTCCTTGCATCATGAATGTTCCAGGCAGCCCTGATTCTCCCACCTCAAAAAAAAAAAAGAATTTGTAAGAGCTGTAGTAGATAGAGAGAAGACCAATAAAGATGATCAAAGGTATGAATGACTTCCAGGGGAGGAACAATTATACAGGCTAGGAAACTTTAGTCTGGAAAACAGACCATTGAGGGGATATGTGATAAATTCATAAAAAATTGGGAGTGGCGTGGTAAGGGTGAATAGGCATCACTTGCTCATTGTGTCTCTTCATGGCAGAAGTAGAGACATCAAATTAATCCGCAGGTTGTTGGTTCAAAAGAAACAAAATGAGGTGTTTTTTTCATGTAGCATGTGCTAAAGTTAAGCACTGCTTGTGGAAGGGTTTTTTGAAAGTTAAAGCTTGCACAGGTGGAAGGCCAAACTGGAAAACTTAATGGAACAGATATCTACAGGGTCACAGAGTACACAGTTCCCATGAACCGCCCACGTTGCAAGTAATCAGTCTGCTGCAATGATTGGGAAAAACATGACTACTCACTTGCCCTGTTTTCATAATTTTTCCCTTGGTATCCTGTTCTATCCATCATGTTGATCTGGTCCAGCACAGTTATTCTTATGTTCTTTGTTTATTAATTATCTTGAATATTTATACAGCACATATACACTTTTTTGGGTACCTACCCAATAATTATGAGTTTCTGTCTCAAGATTACTTCCTGAAAAACATTGCAGAAAATCTGTCAGAATAGAAATAAAATACAAATGAATACAGTCTGATCTGCATTCCAAAATGCAGAAATAAAACATAAAACACTAGTCAAACATTTGTAGCTTAAATATATATGTATAGTTATAGTAAGTCCTCCATCATGGTATAAACATTTAAGAGATTTTAACATTGCTATGAAAATGCATTATCTTTCACCATCCATGAAATTAAGTACCCAAATATATTTTTAAAAGTCATTATATTGGAAATGGAAATAATATGTAATGATGACTGGGAAAGCAGACAATTATAGGTTGAAGAATCTGACCTGTAACACAGGTAGTATTGCTAACTATTATTTGGACCTCTTACATTATTCATCTGCTTGAAAATCTAGTGAAACACGCTGATTTTGACCAGGGTCTTAATCAAGAAATAGTAAGTATGTGTTTTTCTTGACAACTTCATGGTAGAAAATTCAACATTTGGGTATGCCATTGAGAGACCTCAGTGAGGCACTGTATGGGAAAGTGTTTATTTGTTCTGGTGGATCTCCTTTATTTATCTGGCAGGTGAAATCACTCTGCAGTTGAAAGCAGAAAATTTGGGTGCTAAATTGATACTGGTTTTAAACTCATAGTGTTGCCTTAGAAAGGCTGACCTGAAACAGAGACTGGACAGAGCTAGAGAATAAAGTAGATATTTATTAAAAGAACAAGAGTCTGACTAGGGCTGCACCCCAGACAGACCCCAAATGGCCACACAATGGCCCCTTGGTCACGAGGTTTTACATTTTTATAAGTTTTGGTCCATTTGCATATTGGGGTCTAATTGTCCAGTTACAGCTTCAGGTTGTGAGGTCCCATCCTTCTTGTTCCTCCCTCCAGTCCACCACTGTTTATGCTTTTGGGCCTGAAAGTTGTCCTTGGTTTCCAACGGGAAAAGATTTGTTTTGTCTACCTACTCTGTGAAGAGAGCTTACTAGCACTTAGTATGAGACTTAAAACTACACACTTAGGCAGTACAGAATCTGAAATCATGAAAGCTAAAACTTAAGGCATCATCAGTTAAACACATCTCTTGTCTGATGATTTCATGTTTTGTTGGGAGATTTGGGATGGAAAAAGGCACAGACTACATGGACATTTAACCCTGCCCCACAGGATGTCCTGTCTCTAAATTGGATGGTGGCACTGAAAGAGCTGTGGTGAACGTCTCTGTGGCCAAGTGGAGACCAGCGATGAATGGCATTCCTCAGGAGCCATCACTAGGGCTGGCACTGATCAACATCTTTGTCAGTGTCATGGACAATGGGATTGAGGGCACCCTGAGCAAGTTAGCTAGTGACTGAGCTGTGTGGTCTGGTTAGCAGAGAAGGTGTGCCATCCAGAGGGACATGGACAGCTTTGAGAGGTGGGCCCGTGCAGACATCATGAAGTTTAACAGGGCCAAGTGCAAGGTCCTGCACTGGGGTTGGGGCAATCCCAAGCACATACAGGTTGGGCAGAGAATGGATTGAGAGCAGTCTGAAGGAGGAGGTTTTGGGGATGTTGGTTGACAAGAAGTTCAACACATCTCAGCAGTACACGCTTGCAGCCCAGAAAGCCACCATATCCTGGGCTGCATTAAAAGTGCTGTGGCCAGCAGGTCAAGAGAGGTGATTGTCTCCCTCTATTCTGTTCCTCTGAGACCCCACTTGGCATATTGCATGCAGTTATGGGGCCCCCAGCATAGGAAGAATGGGAACATGAGGTAGCAAGCCCAGAGAAAGGCCACAAAGATGATCAGAGGGCTGGAGCACCTCTCCTCTTAAGACAGAGGAGAGAATTGGGGTTGTTCGGCCTTGAAAAAGGAATACTCCAGGGAGACCTTCTAACAGCCTTCCAGCTACTAAAGGGGGGCTACAAAAGAACAGGAGAGGGATTTTTTTATAAGGGCAGATGGCAAGAGGGAATGGCTTTAAATTGAAAGAGAGTAGGCTGAGATATAAGGAGGTAATTCTTTGCTGTGAGGAGGCACTGGAACAGTGCCCAGAGAAGTTGTGGATGTCTCATCCCTGGTAGTAGCTGGCCAGGTTGGATGGGGTTTAGATCTCATCTAATACCTTAAAGGTCATCTAGTTCCCCTGCCACGGGTATGATGGACAGTGTCTCTGCCAGTGGCAGGGGAACTGGAACTAGATGATCTTTAAGGTATTTTCTAGCCTCAACTATTCTACGATTGGATGATAACTCAAGTGGGTCAGTGGTGTGTTTGTAAAGGAAATGTGAATCCAACCAGCCAAACACATGAATGTCACTCGGAAAGCTGACACTTTTGCAGAAGTGAAAGCAAAGGACTTATACCTCCTTTGCTTCTTACTTTCTTTGAGGAAGAGGGAAGTATTTGCCTTGGTAACAGGAACTAAAAATCAACAGTAGCAAACAGACAAGTACATCTGTTCAAAAGTAATAGAATATATGAAATGAGATGTCGACTGGTGTTTCTAGCACTGCTGCTCAATCAACAGCAGTTTCTTTCCTAGTGCTTTCTCCTGCAATTGAGCCCCATAGTATGTATCCCCAAATGACCCAGTAGGAAGTGTCAAAGAAATCTGGCTAGGCCAATCAAAGGCTTCCGACTGCTCCAGAGGGCACTACATGGGACAAGATGGAGTATTAACCTCTTGGGGAGATGCTGGAGGGGAAGGACTGTTCGCTCCCCAAAGAAATAACACTTTGAACAGTCATGCCTCTAATGTGCCTTTTCTCATATTTTGCTCATATTATCCAACTATTAAGAAAGCATAAGTTAAATCTAGGCTGTTTACAATAGAATAGCACAAATTAACAAGAAACAGACTTCAAAGTAACAGAATCAAAAAGCAACAGCAAATGTCTGAGTAGCTTTTTTTTTTTTGCAGGTTCTAATGTACCTCAACTTGCATGCAGACTTGCACACCAACAACTCTTGCACACCAACAACTCTCATCACTGCATAAAATAAATATGCATAAAAAATGTTTTGAGATACAGATGGTTTGCTTTGCTATTAATGTTTGGATTCAATAACAGTTTTACTTTCTGAATTTAGTCTTAAACTGACTGTCCTTTGCACCTCAGAACATGACTTTTATTTTAGCCTCACCAATAATATTTTATAACTGACACTGAGTGACAGATTAAATCACAGTTCTACTCAACGGGAATATTCCACTCTGAAAATGTGTAAACATAAACGCCCTAATTGACAGCATATTCTAATAAAATTATTTGTTCTATATTAACTCATTTCTGTGTTCTTTCATCATATCACAATTGGAGGAAATAAAACAATGGACCAGCTGTAACACAGCACACTGCCTCAAACTGTCAACCAGGAAAAACTGCTGTTATCAAAATAAAACCCAGCCACAGTGGTCTGTTATTTTGTGTTAAGTAGATTGATCATCACCAAAAAAAGTCTCCTAGCAAAAGTTATAAGACAAAGACTCTTTGTCAATCAAGAGAAGTGTTTCATTATTCTCAAAAAAGTCACTAGGCAGTGATCTGTGAAAGCATTAGATTATGAGAAATTAGTGGGTTTTGGGAGAGGGGGAAAAGTGTAGGTAAAAGAATCATCTGAAGGTAGAGTTGGGGGAAGTTTGGTGGAAAAGATTAAGAGGCTGTTTCAGTAAAAGGTGGTATGAAGAGATGAAGTAATCATTTAGAAGACAGGTGATTAAGTGAAACAGAGCAAGTTGAAGGCAGAGGGGCACTGAAGAGAGACTTTGATAGGACTGGGGAATCACCAAATGTATGACGTTTACAAAGGAAAAGAAAGGGCCAGATTCTGCATATGGGATGTACAGACAGACTGGGGAATGAGATACTGGAAAGAAATATGGTGGAAAGGGACTTATGGGTCCTGGTCAAGGGCAAATTGAATGTGAGTCAGCAGTGCCCGGGGAGCCGGGAGGGCCATCCATGTCCTGGGGGGCATCAGGCACAGCATCGCCAGCCGGGCAAGGGAGGGGATTGTCCTGCTCTGCTCTGCACTGGGGCAGCCTCACCTCCAGTGCTGGGGGCAGTTTTGGGTGCCACAATGTAAAAAGACATGAAGCTATTAAAGAGTGTTCAAAGGAGGGTAACAAAGATGGTGAAGGGCCTTGAGGGGAAGCTGCATGAGGAGCAGCTGATGTCAGTTTAGCATTTCCCCCTGGGGAAGAGGATACTGAGGGGAGACCTCATTGCAGTCTACAACATCCTCATAAGGGGAAAATGAAAGGCAGACCCTGATCTCTTTTCTGTGGTGACCAATGATAGGACCAGAGGGAATGATCTGAAATTGTGTCAAGGAAGTTTTAGATTGGATATTGGAAAAAGATTCTTCACCCAGAGGGTGGTTGGGCACTGGAATATGCTCCCCAGAGAAGTGGTCGCAGCACCAAGCTTGCCAGAGCTAAAGAAGAGTTTTGACAACATTCTCAGGTACACAATAAGACTCTTAGGGTGTCCAGAGCCAGGATTTGGACTCAATCCTTGTGGATCCTTCCCAATTAAGAATATTCTGCGATTCTTTGAAGTGCATGGAGGAAGGGGATTCTAGGAAACCAGAACTGCAAATGGATGGGTGAGTCATGTTAACACTGAAGAAGCCTGAGTTTAACATATTATGGCAATGGGAGTCACAGAAAAAATGTTGAGAGAAAGAAAATCAGCAAGAATGATTCAGGAAAATATTTGTAATGCAGGGAAATAGGTAACCAAACGTTTCTGAAAGTTTGAAATAAGGAAAAAAATGTGGCCGATTGTATAAGAAGCTAAACTAGAATGAAAATTTCCCCTCCTTCTCAGGTTCAGGTAACATTGAGTAAAGAGTAAAGAAAGAAAAACATTCAAAACAAAGTGATAGTGACTGCAAGATAAGGCAAATCACTGAATTTCTGTTTTAGAAGGACACCTGAAATAACTCCTCATCAGGGAAGCCAGCTGAGAAAAATCTTTTCCTCTGTCCCCTTCCTTCCTTTGGCTACTTGGATACACCTCAGAGTTGTTAGACCTTATGTAATTTCCAGCATAGGTGAATTCTCTAGGTCTGCTACTCCAGGCAAATCAAGCTCTCAGGGATATAAACACTTAACAAGTCAGTCCCACTGAAATCAGAAACATTTATTTACTTAGGAATTTATGACTTCCTCAATTATAACTTCTATTTACCATCTCAGAGAGAAACCACACTTTTAGAGGAAAATCAAATAGACAAACAAAAATTGCGTATATACCCTAAATCTTGCTTTTCCCAGTTGTTAGCCCAGGAGGACTGAAGTTCTTCAAGGGCTATTGTGCCTCTCTGTGTGACAGAAATCCTCTGAGCAACACCTTCCTCTCACATGGAAATATAGTCTCCCTTTAAAGATCACTATTTTTATATCAGGGGTCAAGGACATATTTCTGGTTTTGTCTTGTAAAAAAGCTTCAGTGACTTGTGAAGAATTTATTTACTATTAAAAGAGTCATTATTTTATTTTCTTGTTTGTATTTCTTTACAAATCTGTATTACAATGAATCAATATCCTATTACAAAAATATTTTAATTGCTGGGCATACTCCATTACCACAATTTATAGCAGAAATCCTATGGTCTTGTAATGCACACTTTAACTACATCTTGTTGCAGTAAGTATTAGAAGAGGTTTATTACAGTAACAGAGGGAGAGGGACCTGTGCATGTTCCACCCAAAGGTGCATTATTTTTCCATGAATTAAAGCAATGTAAACAAAGAAGGGACCAGTTTTCTGCAGTGTCACTGAAGTTATAATTAAAGGACAGTGAACAACACATCTAATTATTAGGAGATGGGAACTTGATAACTTTGGGGAAAGGAACTCTCTGATGTTTTGCTTACGACAACAGGTTGGACTCAGTGAACCTGTAAACGTATTTTATGGCCTTATATTATGAATGTCAACTCTGAGCTTATTGCCATTTAGTCAGACTGGAAACAACAAGGACAAAGATTTGCTCAAATGTGTCAGCCTTTTGAATATCAAGCAGATTCTGACTGCTTATTAAAAACCTGTCACTCTTTGGCTCTTACAAAAGGAATTAAATAGTTTTACCAGGTTATTTAATCACTGAAAATATATCACTGTTATCCTGTACTACCTTAAATTCATTGCTATCTGCTTTTCATCATAGAATGGTTTGGCTTGTTAGGGACTGTATCGATTATCTAGTTCCAACCCTCATGGCCATGGGCAGGGACGTTTTTCACTAGACCAGACTGCTCAAAGACCATCTGGCCCAGCCTTGATCCGTTCCAGGGACAGGGCACCCACAACTTCCCTGGGCCACTGTTGAGTTTCTCATCCCCAATACAGTCCAAATCCTTCTCTTCAGAGGTGCTCTTAACCCATTGTCTGCTCTGCCTGTATTTTTACTTCGGAATGCCCCAACCCAGGTGCAGGACGTTACGATTGGCCTTGAACTTCATGAGTTTCACGTGGGCTGACTCTTCAGGCCGCCTGGATGGCATCCCTTCCATCCCGCATGTCGACTGCACCACACAACTTGATGCCAGCAATCTTGCTGAGTGTGTGCTCGGTCCCACTGTCCATGACACTGACAAAGATGTTAAACAACACCGGTCTCAATATCAGCCCCTGAGGAATGCCACTCATCACTAGCCTCCACATCTGGCCATTGACCCCATTATGGATAATTCCCAGCCCTATTAACACATTTTCAAAACAAAAGTTAGCAGTTAAGCTTGTATGGTCTTAAATTCACATTTATGACACATGGAAGGAGTACAACTGCTGAGCTGTGCTAGTGAGGGGAATGAGCAAATTGTTGGTAGGTGGTGTAGGATGACTTACGAGATTAAAGTTTCTAAGTTAAGTGTTTTAAAATGAAAAAAATTGGAGTATCAGGCAATTTAAAAATCATTCCTAATAATGATGAGTCTCTGAGACATCATTATGTGGTGTTGCAAACCAATTAAATATTCCAGCCAGCAGAGCCCTGGATACATCACCGGATACACAAATCAAACGTGTGGTTGACATTGGTCAGTCAATGTGCTTCCTGGGGTAAGACTGACTGAAAAAAATAGTATCAGTGATGGATGGAAGAAGATGCTACATGAAGGGGTGGTTAATGCAGCCCTCTATGATTAATTTAAAAATCCTGCTGTGATGATGGAGGCAGACGGAGCATTTCTATTGAGTGACACCTGAGGCACAGCGCCACTCACTTCAGAGATGTGCAGAAAATAGATGTCAGATGAAAAATTACATTTGATGGGGTGTACTGGTAGTGTACTGGTATACAGAATCAATGGAATAACTAGACAGAACTCAGCTCCCAAATTTCATTGTCAACAAAGAAAAAAGCTATAGGACCTTGTTTCTGCCTTCACCACGATATCAACTTCAGACCTGAGCAATCTGGCATGTAGAAAGCCTCACCATGGCAGGTTTACTTTTTATTTTCATTTCTGCCTACACCAATTAGTCTGTATGAATTTGTATGGAATATTATTTTTTATTATGAGCTCTGTGTATCAATGGATTACCTACGTTATTTTAAAATCTTAAAAAAACGAGGATATACAATATGAAAGTCTTATTTAAGCAAAAGATACAACATTTCCCCCAGAAACCAAAGAGTTAATTTAAGCCTCAATGGTAACAGATCTTTTCCACCATTTAATTAAGAATATCAACATATAATCTTTGGAGAATAATATCTAAGCCTTTGAGAATAATAGAATTACTGGTTGGAAAAGCTACAAGAATATCTGATGCCCTTTGATTCTTCTTAACTTTATTGGTGGGGTTTTTTTGTACTATAGAAACAGCAATAATACAAAAAAATGTTATAGTACCATAAAAAGCAAAATAACTTCACTGAAGCGGTCTGGACCATGTTGCTAAACAAAGCTAAAGTGAGATAGTCAGAGACAAACACGCAGAGTTTCTTCAAAGTGTTGTTTTCTCTGAAAAATATGCTTATTATGTCTAACTTAAGTGAAAGGGTACAAGCAACAGTGACAGAAAACATGAAAAATGTAGGTCTCAGAGAGTTTCTGGATTTTACTACTTGTTGCTTTGAAAAGGAAAAATGTAAATGAATCAAGTTCCATCTTGTTCAGAAGATAAGGAGCCCTTCAAGCAATTGCAAAGAGTAGGAGGTGTTGATGAGTGATGTCTGCACGAGTGCCACTGGGAGAACTTGTATTGCTATTTGATTTGGACAATGATAGGGGAATAAAATTTTCTTCATTATTATTCAGACTAATTCAAAATGTTAGTACTGACCAAATGTAATTGTTGCAATTGTTTGAAATAATCAAGCTCTGTTCTCTCATTGTCCAAACATTTTTGTGTTTATTACATAAGGAAGTCAAGAAAAAGGTAACTCCTCATGTTGCAATCTCTCTCATCTTAATGTGTAAACACACCACCAAATATCCTACACAATATGTGCAAATGACAAACATCTAATTTGTATTGACAGTTATCACAAATATTTGCACAAATTAATGTCACATACATATGCATAATTAGTTACATTCAATAACCAATTTGTTTCCAGATTGAAGTGTGTATTTTCCATGTGCAACACCACATCTGAACAATTTGTGATTTTCCAGACACTTTCATGTTTTTGATCTCCAAGATAAGCATTTTCCTTCCCCAAATAATACCCAGAGGTGCATTTCTAAAGACAAACAGCTGTTGTTTTGTCCTGTCTGTACGTCACCTAGAGAAAAGTCATAATTGTGGTATCTTCTATCTTCTCTCTTAGTATAAAATATGTGTAAATAATATACTTAAAATACTGTAAATCTTATTTCTTGCACTCTACAGTCGTCAAACCCCAGACACGTACAGTTTTCCTCTTATAGTGGAAACAACAGGCAATTGGGCTATGCCCAGAGTAATTTATAAAAGTAATTTAAACTGATGATGGGAAACATCTTTTTTTTTTCTGCAACCATCATAAGAAGTATGGCAGCAATACTGAGGATATGAAAAGAAACCAGAGTAAACAAAGAAGCAGCACCGGGTGAAGTTGCAGGCACTTGCTGGATCAAAGTCATGCTTCAGTCTCACAGCGGTGCTTTTGCCTCTGGCTGCGGTCCAGGAGAAAGGCCCAAGGGAGCGAGCTCCCCGGCGAGTCACGGCGTCTCTCCAAGCAGGCGTGACACCTACAAAATCAGACTTGGCCTCACCCTGCCTGAAAGCAACTCTCTACCCAAGCTAGGAGTATCTGAGTTAACTTCTAACTCAGTACCAAGCCCATTTTTAATTGGCAAGGTAATCGTGTGAAAATGCTGACTGAACTGTCACTCGTAAGTACCAGCCTTTTAGTTAAGCACATTTGTAGGTGGGGCATACATAAGCATAAAAAAGCCTGAGGACAAGTTGGAAATTGAGCTCTGGCAGCCACATTGTCCCGAGATCACAGCTTATACATGATGTTCACCAAAGCTACATAAACTTTGCAAAACTCTACAGTCTGGTAAATCCCATGAAATCCAGTGCTTGAGAAACTTGGCTTTTCCTTGGTGAGGAATTCCCATGGTGAATCCACTTTGTGCATTTTCACTGTATTTTGCATACCCTTATAAGACTGTAATTAGGTTGGATTAAAAATCTGAACTAGAAGTAGAATAAAATTCTAAATTCTGTGTAATTTTAAGCTAAAATCCCAAATTAGGTCAATAAAGCAAGTCACCCACATCTTCACATTTGGGTCATAGAGAGGTCTTTGAAGTCAGTTGTGTTACAATCCTCTAAAACAGTGTTAATGGCCCAATTCTAATTTAAAATCCAGTTTTATGGCATTCCATTCATTTCCATGATGTTTGTTTCTCATTTGCAAAGTCAGATTAGAATCAAATCCAATGAGGTTTGCTGCAGAAGGTCAGATAAGACTGAAAAAGTATCTCCAGGCTTTTTTCCTATGGAAACAAGTCCTCTAAATCATGTTGATTCTCGCAAAAAATATCAGGAATTATTATTAAACAGCAATTGTATTGTCTTAATTTGACTTGTTTAGTCTGCATCTTATAGGATGGGCTTAAGTCCTCCAGAGACATCTAAGGTTGTAAAAGCAGCAGTACCAAATTAAAGCACAGCTGGCCCAGTTCCCTCTCTGATAATGGCCAATAATGGATCCAGGGAAGAATATATGAACGAGGTAGGTATAAAGTGGCACGTTCCTAATGAGCTTATACAGCCTACAGCAATCTTTGGCACAGTGACTTCCCCAGGAAAAACATGACATGCTTGCTTCTTACAGTAGAGTGCAAATCAAGAGTAATTGCATTGAAATTTTGTGGAGTTGTAAAAGGGTACACAACCAACAACAATAGGTGCATTTTTTTTTTCCTGTAGACCCAAGCAAAACCCTTGATTTTAATATCTTCCTATCATTGTGAATTTCAAATTATGTTTAAAAATTTCATTTAATGTTTTAAATTTTCATTTTCATGAAAAATATCTCCTTACCTTATGGTAGAAGCAGCACAGTTAGAAAAATAAATACTTTTGAAAGATAAATGTTAATTATATTGAATTCTGCTAGCAGTTACTACATGAAATCAAATTATTGATAAAAGAAATAACGTTGAAATATTTTTAGTATTAATCATGTTTATGTTCCAACCATAACTTATATTGTAAACTTTAAAAGCTGTGGGTTTTTTGTTTTTTAAATGAATACACTGAATGAGATTTTTAGACACATCTATTATTCACTAAGAAGGTTCATGATCATTTACTGTCCATATAGTGCCCCAGGTGCAGATTGTGTGGATGAAGCTTTGTAAATACAAATTTAGACAAGGTTCCTGCCCCGAGAAATTTGGAGCCTATTATGCACCACTGCAACACTAATAAATTAAGGATTAGGTACAGGAATATGTGTAAAGAGACAGAGAAGGTCAAAAAGGTTACGTGGAGAAGATGGAATTTAATAGGACATCTGAAATTCACTTGATTCACAGGTGGAGCAAATGTGTTCTCAGAAGAAATATTCTTGTGCAAAATTTCTTCAAATATTTTTTGAAATAAAGTGAAGGCCTTCACAAAATACAGGAGATAAGAACTGATGTGCATATGAGCTGTTCATAACTAAAAATGAGGATTTTCTATGACTTGAGTTTCTTTCCTTTTTGCTCAAAACTGGGCTGGCAAATAAGTTCCTGAATTTATAGCTTCTGCCTTGCCCCAAACTAGTAAGGATTGCATGACTAGAGTTTTAATTTGCTGATATCTAACCAGTTCTATTTACAACCTTCAGGCCAAATTGGAGTGATTGTAGGGAAACCCACACTTTTCTAGAAATGAAAGACCAAAATTGCAGGGCAGTCCTAAACCAGCTCTTTCCTCAACAAACATGCATTGGGGCTTGCACACTCCCTAACCTTTTCTTGGCTCTCTTTGTGAATTCTTTCTCTGTCCCTGCATAGAAGGTGTTGGTTGTGCCTGGTGGCCCGTGAAAATGGTACAAAACAAACACTCTGTCCAAGGGCCTTATGGCTCTTGAGGCATCGTTTGGGTTTTGTCATGGCTAATCTGAAGAACGCCTTGGACATGGACTCGGCAAAACGCTATGTGCTCAAATAGAAAAAAATTGTTACTAAATGTTTAAATCATTACTATCTTATATAGCACCTGTAAATCACTTTTTCACCTCAAAATATAATGCTGATCATAATTCCTGGTTTTGTCCCATGAAATGTATGACTTCAGTGTTTTAAAGATTAACCCATTTAAAAAAGACTCTAAATCTGTGATTTTTTTCTTATTACAATCTCCTTTCTTCTCAGCATTAGAATTTGATCTTGATTTTTTTTTTAGCCAATGTGCAAGACACTTGCAGTCAGGTGAGACTGTGCCAAAAATGTTGTATAACATCAGAAAGAAAATGTATAACTTGCTAGTTTGAAAGTATCATTTAACTTTTTAATTTTTTATTAGCAATCTAGTTTTACATGACGAATTGAGTCAGCCAGGTTATTTTTAAGGTATACTGAGAAGGAAGGAAATCCCCTAGTTAAGAGAAATACAGAATGATTATAAACAATCTCCTGAAATGTATTTTGTTGTATATGTATGAGAAACAGAACAAATGCGAGCAGAAGCACATACCTATCATGTTAATGAGCTACATTTACAAGCTAGAGGAAGGGTATGCAATGCTGTGCACTGTACTAGAGACTTGCAATCTTTGCTTTTGCTTTTCAGTGTTTTATTGCTGTCTCTAGATAATTTGGAAAAAATACAGCATGAAATTATGTAACTGTAAATTGTAAAAACTGTAATATTGGGCACCAATATAAAGCTGAACCCTTAGAAATAGCTGCCATGAGTGAAATGCAGTTAGTATCATGAAAGCAAGTAGGGACCTGTTAAATTATGCATTTTAACACAGCTGTCTTCAAAAGGATTCCGATTAAAAGGATACAAAAAATTATACACGGAAACAGAAAAGAAAAAAAAAAAGGAAAAACTACAAAGACATTTTGTAAATTGTGCTTCTCTGGTGCCACCCAGACCACGGCTGGAAAGCTGAGAATTCTGCTAATAGTAATATAGGTTTATTCTTTGGTATAGTTTGGTATTCATATGAAAAATAAAACAACAAAGAAATAATTTAAAATGACCAACAGCACATCACTCAGTCTCTATATTTCAGAGGATGCACAAAGACTGATGAAATGTGTTTGCTTCACAGTGGAGCCAATAAAAGGAAGGAAATATAACCTAGGAAACATTTGCATTTCCCACAATATACCATGTCTGTAGAAATAATTAATTGTAGAGTGGAAAATTATTAATTTTTGGTCAGATTTTTAAAAAATTGTGTTCTTTTTTCAAGTCAGATCACAAAAAACAACAAAACCAGTGGAAAAAAAAAAGAAAAGTGAATAAGAAATGATGGAAAAATACAGGAATCAACTAGTGACACTGGAAATGAAGATGAACAATAACCACAGTGCCAAATGGCAAGTACAGTCTCTTCCTCTGGGCAGACTGAAACAAGCCAGGACAGCCCCAGAGCACAATCCTGTGAAGTTCTGGACCTGGCAGAGACAGTGCTTCAAACACAGGGCTAAGGAGGAGCAAGCACAGCTGCATATGCCCCAGTTCTGAGAAGCCTCCTTAAACATCCTTTCTGCACTCCAACACAGCCTGGCTCTCTCTCCTAAGAACCAAAACTGTTTCTGCAAGTCTATAGTAGAAAAGCAAGAGCAAAGAACTAATGAATCGCTCTCTTGTTGAGCAGCCATAAAAGCATTATATATGTTTAGTTAAACCACTAAAACTGTTTTTAAAACAGATTTAAATGGGCTCCAGCCTATTCATACCTCCCTTGTTTAAAATTAATAAAAAGAAAACCCACCAATGGAAGTGTCACCTTCTAAGCTGAGCTCAGGTCCCATGATCAGAAACAAAAGTCTTGCCTGCATGTTCACTTTCCCCCAGTAGTGACTGCAACCAGTCACTAACCCACTCTAAACTCTGACTTTATACTTATGTATAAAATGTATGTTTCATGTGAATCTGCAAAGATCCTCTCCTAATTACCCAGGGCTGGAAGAGGGACTGTTCATTTGACAATGGAAATGCACCAGATCTCCATAGTTGAAGTCCATCCCTATAGACCTGGATAAGCCCTGCAATTCTGGGCTCTCTCCAGTAAAGCTACAAGCTTATGGTAAGCCCTCACATTCCCAGGATTTTGCCACATACTTGTGTTCTGCTCTTTATTTTTCCTGCAGTGACTCTTTTTTGTTCAATACCCAATAAGCAGGGAAAGACATGCATAATTTTCATCATGGTGATCCAGGAGAAAGAGATAATCCCATAGGAGAAAGCCAGATGGCATCACTTCCTGTCATCTCTTTTCTGGCTCACCAGCATGGAGACAGATTCCAGTCAAAATGGGGATCTCAAGGAGCATTTCCAGGGGAATTAAGGGGCAGGGTGAACATGGGGCTGAGGCGGCAGGTGAACACAAAACCCTGCATGATGGGAGGAAGAAGGGGGATACAGAGACATTGGACTGTTGGCAGCATTACAAGAAGAAACGTCAATATTTCTCTTACTGTTTTTTCCTCCGTGAAATTTTGTAATAATGTAGGAAACGTGGGTTTGGGTTTAGGTTTAGGAGTGAGGTGTGTGTGTGTCTGCGAATGTAAAATTTGAAAAGCAACATATGCCTGGAAAATTATGACAGTAGTATAACATTATCACAAGTCTTTCTCAGGGTAGTAGTTGTATTATGTCTTCTGAAGAGTACCTATGAGATATACATTCAATTTGTGTCTCTGAAGCTAACTGAAGCTTCTTCCCAAAGCCAAAGGAATCAAGGCATGAATCCATGTCTGATAGATGTGGAATTAGGATAGTAGTCTCCACCACTGAAAGCATTAGGACATGGGAGATAGAAGCCAGCAAACATCTTAAAACCAAAGAAACATTTTAATATGTATCACACACTCTTTCACCACCCCTGGAAAATGCCTAGAACTCTATAAACTCTATTGTACTTCAATGTGCATGACTTAAAGATGGTTTAAGAGTCCTGCTTTAGTAACAGAACATATAATCAAGGCTTTCAAAAAGGATTTCTCTCTTAAAGAACCTGTGTTGCCAGAAGGTATGTTTTTTGGCAAAGAAGTTGTTTGTACAGACTGTTTACCAGGTTGTTTACTTCCACTGATTAGTGTGTAGCAACTTCACAGTTAGCAACAGGGTAATAAAATGCTACTTAAATGGGAATTTCCTGACTGTTTACCAAAGTAGGTATCTTGATCTCATGCATATATTGTAAAAAGTTTGTATCTTGTGCAAAAGTTTTGGCCATAATTAGTAGGAAATCACAAAATCATGTGATATAAATATATCTAGGTAGACCCTACTGGTCTTTGAATAGAGTTGGATCTCTGAGAGAGAAATAAAATAACACAGAAGTCATCGATCTCGTCTTTTCTGTTGTCTTTTGGTAGGAATCCATGGGTATTTCCAGATCTAATATTTGAAATCATACAGAAGTTTGTTAATTATTTTTCTGACCCTTGATATGAAATAAAGAGATCAAAAGCTTTAAAGTACTAAACACAATTAGGAAATACAACAGATGAAATTTCCTCATGAATCTGAAATATCTGATAAAATATTTCTGGCATGTACATACTACTATTACCATTTCAAAATATGGTCTTGCAGAAGTGAGAGGCAAGCTTCTGTACAGTGACTACACCTACTGTGAATAATTCCGTGAGTCATGTTAAGATTTCACCTGGCTGCCTATTCCCTGGGATAAAGGCTTTAGCAGATGCACTGCTACACAGGGGGAGGTGTGGCTGCTGCCTTCCTTTTTACAAAATATAAGTATCAGTGTGGTCTGATTTGATTAATGAGCTCAGATATAACTAGACCAGACCATGGGTATAAAATTCCTTTGGGGGAACGGTACAGAACTGTATTCTAAGATAGCAAAAGAACATCGCCCAGTTGCTTATTGGAGCTATAATTAGTCTTACTGAAAAAAAAATGTGGCACAGTTGTCCTCAGATGGTGCCCAGTTGTCCTCAGATGGTCCTGCACTAGGGAAGGTAGCTGTGGACAGAACAGCTACAGAAGTGACATCTCACATTTCCAGTGAAAGGCAAAATCAAACCTGGTATCAAGAAGGAGCACTTGAACACTCCACCTGGGAAAAATGGCCAAACTCTTTGAGACTTCAAAGTGAACACCAATAAACTTTAACAAAGAGAGGACTGGCTCCCTGCCAGCCTCTCAGAGACCTTCACAGAACATCTAGGGAAAGCACTAGATCATCCACAGACTCTGCACTGTGAAAAGCAACCTTTCCTCACCAATTCAGAGGCACAAAATGTTTGTTAGAATAGCATTCATTAATCTTAATTCAAAAAACTCTTTTTCTGGCAACCTGAAGTAACTGGAGTGAGCCCAGAGGAAGGCCACCAAGTTGATTAGAGGGCAGAGCCTCTCTCATAAGAGGAAAGACTGAGAGAATTGGAATTATTCAGCCTGAAAAAGAGAAGGCTTTGGGGTGACCTAATTGCATCCTTCCAGTGCTTGAAGGGAGTCTGCAAGAAAGCTGGAGAGAGACTTTTTACAAGGGCATGTAGTAACAGGACTAGGGTGAATGGCTTCAAACTGCAAGAGAATAGGTTTAGATTAGAT
>WAAE01016704.1:0-19534 GCA_013400495.1 Nicator chloris
TATATATATATATATATATTATGGTGCCTATGGTATCTTCTTTCACTAAATGACTTGAGTCATTTTCACATTTAGGATTTTAATATAGCAGTATAAAATTAATTACAAAACAGATTTCTAATGGTGAATAAAAGAGTGATCTTCTACACAAAGAAAAGGTTTAACTGTTTAGCATCAGTTCCAAGCAGTTAATTACATATTCCAAATCATGCAGCCAGTACTGTATGATATTTTATTCCAAATTGCAGGATATAATGTATTTTCTTATAGTGGTATATTTTGTGTTAGCTCTTGTATTTATTTACATATTTGACTAAAAATTGACAGTAAGAAAGGGCATAACTTATGTTTGCAGACTGACAGTTGTTACCCGTTCTTGTTGCTAACTGCTGCTACAGTAATGATTTACAGGGGCGTTTTCTTTTAAATCAAAATGAAATGTAGTAAAACTGGGAAGTGTAATTTCAATTAGATGTGAAAAACAGCACTTCTGTAACCTTGGAGGTTGGATCTTAGTTGACATTATTCTAGATTTTAAATTATTTTAAGTAAATTAACGTACAGAAAACTAGAAATGGCAGACTGGATGTGTATTTGCAACCCCATGACCTTTTAAGTTACATTTACATTGAATAAATTGTTAGTCTTTTTAAAATACCATTATATTTTAGAAAGCAGTGTTTCAAATGTGATCTTAAATGTGTTTTTTCTTTAAAATGTTGTATGTAGTGAGATAGGTCTTGTAAAAGCTCATTCTTTAAGTGTCATAGAGAAAGCTTACTCATAGGCTATAGTCTACTCTGTGACAAAGCATTAACAATCATCTTGAGTTTTATCTGCTAAAACCAATACTATTTAAGATACATTAACACTTCAGGTCAGTATTGCAGTGTCATCTGAAATAACATTGATACCCACAAAATGGTTAGAAAAATGCATGTTATGACGTTTAAATTGCCAATTAAAATGAAAATTGTCCTCCAAGTAGCAAAACAAAGCTTTGGATGGATTTTTGTGCTCTATACCTCTTACGGGGGGTACCTCTGCTACCCCCTGTAGCAGCCTCAGTTTCTTCTGTGTTTTCTCTGACATCTGCTGGGCTTGTCCAAATGAAACTGGGATTAGTCTGAAATGTGTATGTACCGCTGAGACAGGGTAGAGATCGTCATATTTGAGTTCTCGCTCACTGGATTTGGGGCTTTGCCTCTAGGCACTAATGTGTCATAAAGACTGGAAGAATGTATGGCAATTCCACCTCCCCTCAAATGGTTTCAAAAGTTGTCGCAAAACA
This sequence comes from Nicator chloris, assembly GCA_013400495.1. Taxonomy (NCBI): domain Eukaryota; kingdom Metazoa; phylum Chordata; class Aves; order Passeriformes; family Pycnonotidae; genus Nicator; species Nicator chloris. The sequence continues at coordinate 1,292 of WAAE01016704.1, forward strand.
GAAATGCACAGCAAAAAGCTGCCCTATAAATAAAATATTTTTTTGAAAAAATGAATCTATATCAAAAGAAACTAAAAACTGATTTCTGGTGTATTTCAATATTTTTATTCAAAATAGAGGAGCAGTTCAAATTTTATGGTTCCATTTAACAGTCTACTAGCTCAGACGTTTTACTCTTTTCCAGATACCTCACGGAAATAATCTGTTTCTTAACTGTCCTATCCACTCTATCCACTGACCTAGCTCATTGTTCGGACATGAAATACGAGCATCTCTCCTGCATGCTTCATTTTGACTTTGAAAGATGCTTATTTCACAAGCAGTTTGCCACCTGTTTCAGGGGGAAAAATGTATGACAGGTCATGGTAGAGACCTCCATATCATGTATGACTTCCATTATGTCAGCCCTTGAAGCAATTATACCACATATTGTACCTGTGATGAGTAAAACTTTTATCTAAATAAATTGCTGTGGGTAATTGTAGTTCTCTAGAAAGCTCTTGAAAAGTTAGGAAGGAGACTAGGAACTACTGATGGCTTGTGTGTCTTAAAAGAAAGAAAATATTTTCCTGAATATTTGTTAAAATATTTGGGTATTATATATAATATATATATATATAAATATATATAAAATATTGGTATCCTCTTTTGGTACCATGTTCAAAAAAAGGAAAGTGAGCATCTAGATACCTTACTACTTGCCTCATCTCTCAGTTCTCTCCCAAATAAATTTTGTCATGGTTTAGGAAGGGTATTCCCCAATTTAGTGCTCTCACCAAAACCACTGCTGTCAGTTGTTTCCCCTCTCCCCCCAGTTGAAAGTACAAAAGGCAAAGATTGTGGGTTGAGATAAGCACCACTTAGTGGAAACAGCAATGAGATAAGAAAACAAACAGTAACAGCAACAATATTAATAACAAAAGTGTACAAAGAGGACTCCCAGACAACAACAGTTCCCCGCCTCATCACGGACAAAGGCGTCACCTTCCTTCCTGAAGTAAGAGAGGGAGCCCATTTTCCCTGCCTCTGAGAATGAGGTAGGATACTAGAGAATAATGACATACACATACCCACACCACTCCAGGTTCCACCCCCTTGTGCCTACTGTGAAAACAGCTGTGTCCTGGCCAAAACCAGGAAAACTTGGCTAGGCTTTAGGAGAACTGGGGGAAGAGAAATAGTCTCGTGTGAGTACCAGTGTTCTGTGCCTCTTTATTGACACAGACTTGGATTGCCTGGTTCAATATTAGGTGTAAGTGCAAATTAGTAATCTTAACAGACATACGGCAAGTTTGTTTATAATCAGACATTTGAGATTGCCTGATAGAAATCTGGAGGTATACTGAGATACTGTAAATGTTCTCTGAAATGCAAATAATGGCTCCATGCACAATTCCATGTCCAAATAGGGTAGTCTCATTATATGATCTTAGGACAGAAACAACAGACCTTACTCCTGAATGATCACTCATTCTTGTATGGAAAATGGGGATAATATTGCATAACTAGCCCACTTAGATATAATTGCAGCTTTTCGGAAACCTTATGCTTGTACTGTGCAATATTCTCTTTCTGTGTCAAGCAGATAAAATTGAAGCAGAGTTCCAGAAGCCCGAAAAGGAAAATCTACTGATTTTTTGAAGGTTTCTTGAAAAACAAAAGGTCTTTTTCTGGAAATTCTTGTTCCAGCTTGTTGGACAGTGGTTCTATCTCATTCATTAACCAATGATCAGCATCATTTGAATACAGAAAAGCTGATACAGAGCAGAAACCTCATAAAGTGATGAGAGGATATTCCTATGGTCAAGCTGAACTTAAAGGAGTGAAAAGGAAGGTCTGCTCTGTGCTTGACTTACAACTCATTCAGCTAACCTATTTTGGGGTTGAGATTCGTTTTCTTTTGTTGGGGGGAATTTGATTTATTTTGTAGGTGGATTTAGCTGTGCTTGTTTGGCACAGCTTTCTGAAAATTTGAGTCCATGTGTGTTATCCCTTAATTGCTATCCTTGCTAATTCTGTGAAGATAGAGGAACCAAAATAGTTGAAAAGCTGGTAGTGTGGGCTGTGCTTTGTGAGCCATTTCCCTGGCCCTGGGGTCAGATTGGTGTATATGGACCCACAACCACCCTACTTGTGGCTTATCCCATACAGATCGGGTGGCTTCAGTTTGTCAGTAGGAAGGTATTTGTGGGAGCTGTGAGGTGGTTTCCTGAACCTGTGACTGATGTAGGTCTGGGATGGCTCAAGAATGTGGTGATGGTAGACTAAGTACATGGGACTACATAGCCTTTTAAAAGCTGTAAGAATTTATACTTCCTCTAATTCTCAAATGTGAGGAAAAGCATCATCACAAAGCCTTGTACCTCACTTGTTTTATGATTAGACATCCTCAGCTTTGCCAGCAGAAAGATTTGGGGGTGCCTTGTATGACAGAATATTTCTGTGTGATGATGCTTGATGGAGGGGGTGAGAAATCTAGTGTGGTCTTGCCTGTTGGAACGAACCCAGGAACAATCTAACCACAAAAGCACTCCTGGGGTTCGTCTAGCCAAGGAATCCATAGTTCTGCTCTGTAACCAGTCCTGGCAGTGTTCCAGCATGTGGGCAGTGCCAAAGGTGGAGGAAACCAGATCCCTGAATGACAAGAGGCAAGCCACACTAACAGCATTACTATTTTGTGGGAAATGCAATAGCTTGTAAGGAGCAGCAAAGTATCAAACATCCAGTGTTGATGACCTGACAACGAGGGAGACAACACAGCTACTGCAGGGAGAACAACAGTGAGATGTCCGTAGTAGGGTTGGGAGATGTGTAGCCTACTCAACCCCTAAAGGCAGAAGGGAAAGGCACGCTGCTGTCAACTTCACTCAGTAGCCCAGGAGAACTGCTCCTTGGGTTCTTCCACCACCTCTGTTGAGTAATTACCACTGCCAGCTTGGACTTACTGACACTCTAAGGGCAGTGGGACTAGGAAACCCTTCTTGCTGGAGACAACAAATAGGACAATGGTGTGACAAGAGTGATTTACGGATAACTGATCCTGCCTTGTGGGACAAAACCTAGATCAGAGAGTAGTAAATTTTCAAAGTTATGGTACCAAGCTGATTTTTTTTATTTCCTGAAACAGAGTAGAAAGTTGAAAATTGGGAGATGGTACCTCCCAACGAGGCCAGATGCTGACAAGGTGGTCAGGTGGAATTAGGTATTTAATTAAGTCATAATTTTTCACAAAGTACAGTGTTCAGATTGCATGGCATGCATTTCCTCTGGCATCTGTTGAAGCTTTCTGCCTATATAGATGACCTCATGAGACAATTTGCTTGCGTCTGTCATGCAGTCCTGCCGTGCTGATGCTGTTTAAAGGTATGATCTGTTCTTCTTTTTGTGCACCCTTGAAAGGAACTCCCCAGAAAACTGAAGTGGAATAGCCTTCTACCACTACGAGCACAAACAAAATCCTAAAGCTCCAAAATAGCTCCTGAAGCTCTGAAAAAGGTGTGCTCAGAGATTAGAGGAGTGTTGAAAGCTTTTTCACCGGTACAAATACTTCAAATTAATTGTGAACCCTCGGCTAAAGAAAAAAACACTACCCAAGAGTTGGGCGTGTTTGGGCAGTTAGTATGTATCAAAATAAATTCTAGCAAACTAGGACACTCCTTGTTTGTGCTTGTTCTTTTGACTCGCAAGTGTTTTTCCTACAAGAATTAATATAAGACAAAAGAGGGGGAGCTGGGTGGGTAGGGACATGAGATACGTGGACGGTTTGAACCCTCAGGCACAGTATATATGACCTGGAGGGTGGAGAGTAGCACTATCAACTGGAGATGTCTTTCAGCAAGCATTTTTTTTTTCTGCAGCTGGCTTATGGGTTTTGTGCGTGAAAGTTTTTGCTTTATGAAAAGTTATACAAAGTTACAAACATTTTGATTATCACCTTCCTTCTTCGATGTCTACTGCCGTCACGCTTAATAAAGAGGAATGAAGAAATGGGGTAATAACCCTAGAGCAGCACGTGGGGCTGGGGGAGGTATTGTTAAGTAAAAACTCCAAAGATTGCTATTTATCAGGAAAATTAACTTAGTGTTTCATTATTATTGTAAAGCACAACGTCTTTTAAAAAATAAAAAAAGAGTAAGGTGTAAAAGTGAATGCGAATCTCGTTTACTCGTGAAATACATCTTCTCCAGCATTCTCTCTGCTGGATTTGTCTGCTGCTGCAATGTAGCGGCCCTGTGCTCGTGTATTCTATTCCCAACTAGTCTTCTTTCCCAGGAAGCAGCACGACTTTAGCGAAAGAACGAGCCTTTTACTTCCTGCTCCTCTCTTCATTGCGTTATGAACAACCTTGTACGGTGCAGGCTTGGTCTTGCATGCAGAACTGTGTAGCTTCCTTCCCATCAAACAGCCTTGCATCCACCCCTGTGAGCAACATGACTCTTCAGCCTTCCTTGCTTTCCTGCACTTTCCACTATAACGGCTCTGCCTTTGTAGCCCCTCAGCAACGCTCCAGGTTTTTTGTTTGTTTTTTCCCAAAAGTTACAGGACAATGATGTAATTACATCACACAACCCTCACTAACATGCTCTGTTCCTGCGGTCGTCATTGCACGCAGAGGCTGCACAGCCCCGAGGTGCTTTAGTTTTGGGCGCAGGGTTAAGAGCTGCAACCGCCCGAAGGAAAACTCGCTTGGATTACCACAAAATCCCTAATTTTAGCAACGATCGCTGCAAGCGAAACTTCTCTCGAGTAACGGCCGGACAAAACGCGATGAGGAAGCACCGGCAGCAGGATGTTGTGGCAACGAGACCGCACGGCCCTGCCCCGCGGGTCCCGCTCCGCGCCTGCAGCGCGGCCGCGCCCGCAGGCAGCGCTCGGCACCGCGGGGCGGGCGGGGAGTCGGAAGAAGGCGCGAAAATCCCGCGCATGCTCCATCCCCGGCTCCCTCCGCGCCTTGGAGCGGCGGGCGGGCGGGTTGGCTTGGCCGCTCCGCGTGTGCCCGTGCGAGGCGCGCCGCGCCCGTGACGTCAGCGCGCAGCGTCAGGGGGACGCACAAAAGTGTAAGTTTCAATTTTTTTAAAATTTTATTAAAAAAAAAAAAAAAGAAAAAAAATAGACGGGGGAAGAGTGGCGGGGTCGCGCGCGCAGGGTCCGTGGGAGGAGGGGGGATCGCCGCGCTCGCTCGTCCCCGCTCGTTTACCCGCATCGCCCCCATTCCCGCGGGCAGCCCCTCGGCGGCAGCGGCGCTGGGCAGGTGTGCGGGGCCGCGGCGTGCGGGGGCGGCCGGCCGGGAGCCCGGCGGGCTGGCGGGGGCACAGGCGCGCTGGGAAGTGACAGCCCGCCGGAGGAGACCCTCTTCCCCTGCCACCTCTCCTCCCTGCACCCCCTCGCCCGGAGCGCGCCGGGGGGAGGGAAGGCGGTCCCTGCCGGTGCCCTCTCCTCCCTCCTTGCTTCCCTCCCCTGTTCCCGGGCTGCCGATGTCGGTGTCCCGCCGCCTCCCCCCGCCCCTGCCCCCTCCCGCCAGGCCCGCGCAGCCGCCGCACATGTGCAGTCGGGCGCCTCCGCAGCAGAAGCGGCGGCAGCAGCGCGGCGGCGGCGGGTGCTCCCGCTCCGCGCTCCGGGTCCCTGTCTCGGGGCGGCGGCGGGGGATGGAGCCGGCTCNGCGCGGGGCTCAGGGCTCTGCCCGGGCGGTGAGGCCCCGGTCGGGGGGCGCGGGCGGGCGCGGAGTGCCCGAGGCGCAGGGGCGGCCGCCGGTCTGTGCCGCCCGATGCGGCCGCGGCCCGTCCGCCTGCGAGGAGGAAAAGCGGGGCTTGAAGGCCCCGGGGGGAGCTGCCCCTGGGGCCTACTTGTGCCTGCTGCTGGAAATGGGGGTGGGGAGGAGGAGGCCGTGATCACTGCCCGCGCCGAGCGCTCGGTGTTGGAAGGGGCGCAGCTGGACAGGGACCGGCCTCGCGTGGGATCAGGCACGGGCTGGGGGAAGGGCTCTCTCTGCCAGGGCACAGCTCGCCCCCGCCCTCGGGAAAGGAGTGCCCCCCACACGTGAGCGTGGGGCTCAGCAGACGAAAAGGAGGTGATGGGAAACTTTTCCCTTTTAGAAACGTGTTTTTTTCAAAAAGAAATCTCAATTGTACTTGCTGGTAGTCAATAATTTCAATTGTAAAAACTTTCCCTCCTTTCATTTTTTATAGCTGGTGCTGTCTTTGCTTTCTGCTTTCCAGAAAATAGCATTGTCTCTGTGTCCTGCAGACATCAAGATTTTAAGACGACTGGTTTTTAGTCTTTGGTAACATGGCAAAAGATGTAAGTATATTTGTAGCACATAAAGTGTGGAAGCATAGAATGTTTTTATTAACAAGAGCAAATGGGGTCTTGCTTTATAATAGCTGGCACTAATGAATATGTGGAACTTTATCTATACTGTGCATCAAGCCTAGGCTGTTTTCCTGTAGACAGCATATACCAACTTCAGATCTGCTGCCTTTTTTTCAGAGTGATTAATCTTGAGAATTCCATATGCTAATAACAGCATTTGGGCCATTGTCATTATGTGCATTCATATTGAATACTAAAAGAGCTTGGGTTTGGATTGAAAAAAAACCCAGCAAGTGTTGTTCAGATGGCGGGGCTGTCGTTGACTACTGTTGTCAACTAACGTTGCCTTTCTTGAGTTCAAGAAGACATCAGGCATTTGAGGGAAGATGGTTCGTTCTCCATATGTGTTCATTGTTTGTCACTGTCTACCAAAAGATGCTCGTTAATGTCTGCTAAAACAGGCTTTGGGACTTTCACCATAGATTTCCATTACTGCTGTCATTAAGGTTTGCAGCTTTGATTCTGGGACCTGCCTCACAGAGCATGTTTGCCCTTCACCCCTTCCAGTACTTACTAAAAAAAATTCAGTTTATTCTGCCTTTAAGATGTCATTGTTCATACCTAATATAATTGGGCTTTCATGTTCTCTTATTGAAAATAAGATGATATACTAGTCTGTATTCAAATTAGAATATATCTCCCCTTCAAAAAAAACCAAACGCCCAAAAAACAACAGCATGGAAGCTAGAGAAAAGTGATACAACTCATTGGTTAAACAGCAGGTTGCAACCTAATGTGGAATGTTGCAGCTTTCAAATAGTGGGAGTTTCCATGAAAGAGTGATTAGTTTAAAAAATTAATCTTGTAGGGAATTTTAGTAGTTCAACTGAAAAACATCTAATGCGCGGAGAAGCAACCAGACATACGTAGTTACTCAAAGCTTGCCTGGAAGAGATAAGGGTGGCCAAGTACATTACAGATAGCAGAGTTCAGGGAATGATAGGCCATGTAAGCGGGAAGAAAACGAAAGTGGAGTGTTAGACTAGGAGATGAAATTGAAGCAGTTCAAAGTAATTGAGATACCAAAGTACATTTGTTTAATGTTAGCTTTTGGGAGAGAGATCAACTCAATGAAGAGTTGCTAGCACCTGGAAATACAGATGAATGTACTGCTAGATCTAAGTGAGAATAAAACATTTAAGAACGAACCTTATTTTTGAAAGATCTAGTTTCTTCTTGGAAAGAGAGTAGTTAAGGAAGAAAGGAAGGAATAACCTACCTCATAGTAAACTTAAGAAATGGGATAAGGTGCTACAGGTACAAAAAGAAGTTGCTTTCAGTATTTTTACTAAAGAAGTAATAAACTGAACTTGGAAAAATTAAAATCTAGGTCAGGTTTTAGGCAAAATTTTAAGTGTTCTTGAGCACTGGAACAAGGTAGCTAGAAAGAGTATGAAATCTTAACTGAATATTGTCTAACCTGTTCTTAAGAACATCTACATATACTTCAAACCTGCCTCAGGGAAGAAATATGAACGGCTTACCTTTTGGAGACTGTACCCACCATTACATGACACCTAAAATGTGTAGTAAGTGTTGAGAAATTTTAAATTTCTGGGGCTGAATATGGGCCCTATGAATTGTGGTTTAATGCTATAACATAGAGATGTTTATTGGTATAACACTTTTTTATTTTTTAAAGGGAAGAGATTTGTTTCCATATTTTTGTTCAAAGTCCAGGTTCTTTTTCAAAAGGAATAATGGAATTAAGCATGATACAGACGGTATCACTCAATTTCTGGGCACTGAGTCTCTGAAAACCTGTGTTGCTGTAAATTTAAATATGTGAATACGCTGATGTGAAAATATTGCTGTGATTAATGGCTTGTGGTTCTGCCATGTCACCCATCAAGCACTCTAAATGTCGGTGAGATGTAGTGGTGAAGAAGATGGCTTAGTTGATGATTCCTCCTGCCCCTTCCTTCCCTTTTTCTCAGCAGAGCTGAGATGGCTAAACTATGAGAAGGGTTGTGCTGCTACAATTCTAAGTCTGGGTTTCAGGTGGCATTTCCATGGCCAGGCATGTTGGGAGTGGGAGTGCAGGCGTGATGTGCATCCCGCTGGTGTCCTGTGCTGCTGGGGCCAGTGTGCTGTGGTGGCAGTGGAGCAGGGAGCCTTGCAGAAGGGGAAGGTGTGGAGACAGGGCACCACAACAGAACATGCTCCTACTTTATGCTTCTTCCTGCCTGCTGCAGGAGCGTGCTTTTCCTTTCGTTGCAGTTCTTCTGATGCCTCTTTATGAAAACTAGAATTTGATAAGACCTGCTAGAAAAGTCAAATGCTTGTAAGAGTTTGCAGACTGAGGCTTTACTGGATAATTGAACAAATGGAGGAGTGTGATGGAGAGTACGGGCAAACCCAGTGAAATGTTTTTGTAAAGTATTAAAGAATTGCAAAAGTAATGATCAGTTAAGCTAGCAAAATGTTTATGAACTATGTGGTCCAGATCTAAATTCTGTGAAGTATTACTTTAAAATGTATCTCTAATGCTTTTCAGAGTGTACAATCAAGAGAAAATAAGTAGCAAAGCATTGATTTTAATTTTTTTTTCCATTTATATTTTGGGGTTTTATGCAAAGTACTTTGATTTCCTCAGCAGTAGTCAGGAAGCTGTGAGGTGGGGGGAAAAGATACATTCATATGNTTGGGGTTTTATGCAAAGTACTTTGATTTCCTCAGCAGTAGTCAGGAAGCTGTGAGGTGGGGGGAAAAGATACATTCATATGTAGCACATTATTAAGAGCCTGCAGGTAGAGTTTAAGGGCATAATCACCATGTTATAGCTGGATAACTTGAAAAACAATGTAAAAACAAACACTAGCTTGTGAAGGTTAAAGTATCCATGGGTATATCAATTTATGTTTTGAGTAGGGGATCTGGAGTGCAGTAAAGATAAAGGGCAGAAAAAAAGGAGCACTCATTTTCCAGTGTGATCTGGTAATAGCAATAAGCGCAGCCATTTTTGAGTTTATGAACACCATGTGAAGCTGAGAAGCAATTCTAACGGAATAAGGCAGATGTGGTATATCACATTCAATTCAGGACGTCTTAGTTCCTAGAAAGTCTTCACTGTTTGGGCAATTTAAAGAATCAATGAAAAGGTACGTGTGGACAGGAGAACAGCAATTGCTGTATCTCAAGGACTTGTGTACCTTGAGAGTGGGATCACTGCATTGCTTTCCAGACTCTGGGTGACAAGTTGGGGTCAGTAGTTTCTGGTACAGTTTTACACCTTCATTTGCACTGTGTGGGAAATTTTTTGGTCATTGCATATGGGCAGTCTCCAGAAACTTAGCCAGAACTCCTCTTTCTGGTTAATCAGTGTTGCTCTGAGTTTGCCTGTCTCCTGTGAACCCTTCCACTACTTATAAATGTGACACCTTCCAGGCAGGAGCTGAAGGAGCCAAACGTACAGCCAAGGTCCTCAATCTACTTGTTCTGTTTACTGGATTCATGGGAGTAATAGTGTGGGGGGAAAGCAGTTTACTGTGTGCAGTGGTCACCCATCCACCCTTGGCATGCCTAAAATTAGGCAGGATGCAGCACTGAATGAAGTAGAAGGAATTACTGTAGCAAGAAAGTAAATTTGATAGATAATTTTTTTTTCCCAGCTTCTAGTATAAGACTGAGCACTGCTTGCTGGCCATTTATATTCAGTTATATGTTGAGAATTATCTGTTAATTAAGATGATAAATGTTTTTTTTAGTATCATCACTTAATGTACCTTACGCCACTAAATTACCAGCTTCTGTAGCATGGCTGAAGATCCAGCTTGTGGTGACCGTGTTTCTCCCCTCAGTTTTTTCTGTCACTGCTGAACTGTTGAGGCCTCTTGAGGAGCCATAAGGAAAGAGAAGCTTGTGGATCTTTTCTCCAAGACTCAGTGTTACATAGGAGAGAAGAAGCAGGAGCAGTGGAGTTTATTTTCTGTTGAATTTCTGTACTCTTAGTACAATCACTTGCAGGGACTGGATCTGTTATTGAGGGTAGTCTAATGCATGGTGTTACAGTGAATATTAAAGAGAAAGGGGCTAGGCAAAAGGAATAAGTACAGTTCCTTCTGATCTCCAAAATTACTCTTACCAGAATAGATGAGTCATGTAAATGAAATATTCTTATCTAGTTCTGTTGTTTGTGATTGTTTCTGTTTTTCACCATTAGTGGATGGCCTCCTTCAAGCCATTCAAAAATTAATTGTTCACAGAGAACTTGAAAAAAAATTTCAATAACTTTTTAAACCAACACACCACTGTTAGCCTTCAGAATTTCTCACAGACTAAAATACCTTTTTTGAGAGTTGTTCTTGAGTTACTGTTTCATAGCTAACTGACAATGGTGGTGGCTTTGGAACTGCTTGTTCTAAACTTAGATTTTTAAATTTATTTTTTAAAATTATGTTATACTGTCATCTTTTGCTTGAATTATTTTATGAGTGATTTTTCTTTTGATGCCTAGTTTGCATAAAAATTATTGTATCTCTTTATGGTACTTTCATAAATCTTACTGAGTAGTAGATATGGCACATGTATCTGGTTTTGCAAAGGAAAATGTTCATTTTTCCCATGAGCATGTGGAAATGTGAGGACACACCATAAGAAGTGTAAAATGTTCATCACCTGATCTAACATTACTGTTTAAGAGATGTACAGATGTGGGAATTAATGCTGATGCTTTATTTTAGTTGAGTATTCAGAATACATTCAGTTGTGTAGCTTAATCTAGTGGGTTTATTTCACAGTATTAGTAAATACTTTGCTCAAATATTTAAAAAGCAGACAGCAAACTGGTTTCTTCACACAGTTTTACTGGATAGGTTAATAGGGCTGCTGGTTTTGTGGAAAGTCAAAATCTGTACTTTTGTATTATTTTTTTGACAGAACACTACAAAAGTTGTACTTTTTAATAACTTCCATGTGTCATCAATCTTGAGCAAGTCTAAAAAAGCTAAGTTTGGGATGAATTAAAAACAAGAACCCAATTGAAGTAGGAAATGCACTTTATTTTGGACTTTTTTTACATGATGCACTTTCAATCCCTAGAAAGTATTGAGAAGTCTTCAAAACATTTTTCAGACTTTTCTTAAATACCAGCATGCATTTTTCTCCTTTTATGTTTATTTGTGGGTTATGTACTGGAAATTTCAGTGAGGCAGACTAGAGAAGTTAAGTCTTTGAGGAATCTCAAGCGGTCATGCACCTTCTTTGATATCATTTTAATTCAGTAGCTTGATGTACTTCTGTTTGCCTTTATTGAGTTCTAACATGTCCAGTTTGCAAACTAGTGGGCAAACAATATTATGAAATTAGGTCATCTAAAAAGGCATCTCTATTTGGAATTTTGAATGTTGCTAATTTTTTTAATTGGCTTTTTCAAAGAAGGCAGAAGGAAAGTGATTTTTAAGCTCTCTTTTATACATTCCAGGTACACAGTCAGAGCTGGTTTTTTCCTATGTTGGTTTGTATTATAAAATCAGGAAATAGCAACTCGGAAGTTGCCTGTCACCTTGCCAATTTATTTGTCTAAACAAATCATTTTCTTGTAGGGTGTAAGTGTTAAACTTTATTAATTGTATGTGCCAATTAGCGGAAGTGGCTTTATATAGGTATGTTGCAGTATTTTACTAAATAACTACACTGTGGTGGCAACAGGCTCAACAAAAATGCAGATTTTAGAAATTAAGTTATGCTGGGGATCAATCGTTTTAGTGTTTGTATTTGATTGTGTGGGTATCTATCAATGGAGATTTATTATGGCTAATTAGGAGTGGGAAGAAGAATGGATCAATCTTTGCAATACCTCTACATTAAAATGGCTCTCAGGTAGTAGACAACTTGATTTTAAAGATGGCCAGTGGTCCATATTCCCCAAAAATGCTTCTGGCTACTTGTCTTGTGTTACATTATGTTTGCTAAGGGTTCCACTATTGCATTATTGGTTACACAGACTTGGTTGAAAAGTTACACTGTGGGCCACTCTAGCCTTGTAATACACTGATAAGGAGGTTGGTGAGGCAAATGGTTCTGGAAGGGTCCTGTGTAATGTTACTTGTTGATTTTGGCTGTGGTTCAGATGCTGGTGAATGAGCTGCTCTAAAGTCTTGGTTTGGCTGAAAAAACAAGAGTCTCTTATGGTCAAACCTAGAATGGTTGCAGGACGCAGTTGTGGAGGTGGCTGCTGCTGGTACCTCCACATATGGGTATTTAGTCCAGGAGAATACTAAGGATGATTCTATTTTCTGATTAATTTATGTGGTAAAAGTGGAGAACCAGTGCTTTGATGTCATATTCACTGCTAGGAGTCTCGTATTCAATTCTGCCTCGTTCTTACAGGTTCACGGTTAGTTTTGGGGATGTCAGCTTTAAATATTGCAAGGGTGGTGTCACCTGAGCTATTTAATTACTGTAAGAAGGAACACCATGGAGTGATGTTTGAGGTGTTCTTGATCTGTTGGCTGCTTAGACAGGACCACCATTTGACTTCTCTTCAAAGTGAGTTCTTAGTTTAATTTTTGCTGAATTCTGGATGTGTTGCTCTTATCAGAAAGAACAACCAAGAAGCTAATGGTCTTGACATATTCTGCAATAAAGGAGACCTCAGGTGTCATTTTGTGTATTACTCGGTGTCCAGCTTACCTGCAGTATCAGCAGAGCCTGTATTCAGACGAAGATCGACAATGCTTGACTGGGCTTCGTACCTGCATTTAGCTTTTTGCCTTCACAATGGTGTGGTATCCAAACCTTTATTTTAGTGCTTTGACTATGCCATGTTAGTTAAGATGCTAAAAATTCAAATACACTCTTTGGAAAGCTCATTTCTATGGTGTAGCTCATTGCTGAGTGGTTGGCAGACAAATTAGTCTTGAAGATACTGTCACGAACTGAGGATGATTATCTCTGTTTCAGAAAAAGGCTACTAAAACACAGTAAAACAACACATCTGAGAATTTTGAACAATCAGACTCCTGTAGCCCAACTTCAAAAGGTTTTGTTATTTATACAGTAAAAATAATTCTTACTGGCTTCATTTTGAAAATGAAATCCAAATGTTTTAAATACCTGAACTTTTTTCCCTTTTCTACAATATTCCTTCATTTAATATCTTGATTTCCTTTTAATTGTTGCAAAAAATGAAATGGATGTCTCATAAAAATAATCTTTTGCAGTTGTATAATAATTCATTCACAGAGCATATTTGCTCTGGTCCCTGCATGAGATGAGAAACCAGTGTGGAAAGTAGTTCATTATCATGTTATAAATGACATTTGCATATGGATAGGGATGAAAGAAGAATAAAAGTTATTTCTGATTATAAGCTTTATTCCAGTTCCACTTTGTAAGTTTGCTTATTTTCTGTTGATTCCTGATACTGAAGTAAGGCAAACAAAAAAAGTAACCCTGCATTGTCAATAAAATTGCATGGCATAGAGCCTTTCGACTTGTTGCCTTTAAAATGACTGGGGATCATCATGGATTGAGTTAGGTGCAGTTTTGCAGAAGATGAGTGGTTGTTTGCTGGTAGGCTTTTCCAATGCCTGTACACAGCAGAGGCGTTGTGGTCATGGAACTGTGGAATTGTTATGGTTGGAAAAGACCTCCAAGATCAAGAAGTCCAACCATCAACCCAACAGCACCAAATGCTTCTGACAAGGTCTGGGTGGAAATGCTTTTATTTCCCAATTCCTCCATTTTCTGATTCTGTCATAGCTACTTCTTTCCTAATTTATTTTGAACATCTGTCTGTGTCCCAGCTTATTTCCCCTTTCAGTTGTACTTTAGATTGTATTCGTTTTCCCACTTTGCATGTTCTTCCCTTCTTCTCGCAGGATTTGATCTCATTGTTCCATTAAAGCTGTCTTAGGTTCTCATCAGTTGTATTGCCGGTACTTTTTCAGTGACTCACAGTTTCTCTACCTCAACTCGTAATTCTGCTATCTTCCATCTGATTTTCTGGCTCATTTTTTGTGTCTTTCCCAGCCAGTTCCAAAATTGTCTCTTTTTCAGACTGTCCCATTCTGAATCCCATTCTTTAACCATTCTAGTATCTTTGGTACCTGTATCTCTTCTTCAAACCCAGTCCTGTGCCTCTGTGCTCTATGGGCTTAATCTGCAGTTAGTAACTGAACATTTCTGTTCTGAGAAACAACCTCATCGCAGGTACCTCTGTTTCCATGTATCTCTACCCTTTTTGCTCTTCTTTCAGCACTTCTTCAGGTAGTGTTCTTAAAATGCTCATTACCTAGAAGCAGGGTAGAAGAGGTATTTCTGTGGAACAAAAGCACCCTTCTCTTCCCCATACTTATTTGAAGTAGTGCGGGGCAACGTGCCTCTCAGGTTGAATCTGATATACACAGCACATATACTCGTTCAGTATTATTTTTGTCGGATAAACTTCTTGCTTTTATAGGTTCTTTGTCCTTTAGTCCAAATTCACCTTGCATATTTTTCTGTTTAGTTTAAAGGTTAGTGAATAATTTGATGGCAGTTTTTATTAACAAATTGAATTGCAAGGCTGAAAAGCGTTGGAAGAAATTATATTTTTGTTGTAAGGATGTTGATTTTCTAGTGCATAACTTCAGAGACTGCAAATAGTAGCTTGTTTATAATAGTAGCTTGTTCAAGATATTGAATTATTCTCTCATAGGGATAGAAAATCTGTAGGGATTTTTTAATAACTGAAATTCTCTGCATCTTCAGAAAATTTTGTTTCAGATTAACTTCAGTCCCAGCAAAAAGATACTTTCCAGTTTACTGATTTTCAGGCTGAAGGCACTTGTAGTGCTTTTCAGTTTTCACTTGTAAACAAAACAGAAATAGACTTCCCAGTCCTTAGGACTGCCAATGATCTCATAGCAGGCCAAAGCTAACTTTAGTTGATTTTTTTTATATGTTTAGCCTTTCAGTTAATTCCTTTTCCTTAGGAGCTCTGAACAATGAGCTGAGACCAAACCTCGTTGCTGGTTGGGATCTCCACTCCACCACAGCTTCCACAGTTCAAATTACCAGATCTACTAATTTGTCCAGTGGGCTTTACCCTCCTTTCTGGTAGTCTGTGGGAAGATATTAAGTTATTGCAGTTTAGATGCTGTGTTGGATGTCAAAAGCTGTTTTCTAAAATCATTGTTGGCTTTATTGTAGTGTGTGACGGATGAAGGCTGTACCTATATCCTCTTTAGGATTTCAGGGGTTTCTTTTTGTAGCCATAGAGAAATAGACATAGCCAACGTGTGTCTTCAAAGAGGAAGACTTTGCTGAGTTGTTAAGTTGCACACACTTTGCAACAGAAGCTTTCAAAAATCACATACTAAGAGCATTATTTCAAGCAGCCCCAGGATCACCATCAAAGGATGTAACGCGTCTTGAGATTGAGAATCATGAGAATATAAGAAGAAACTGTGGAATACAAAAAGAATATGAAGGAAAATAGTGAAAATCCAAATACCTTGTTACAAGTAGCTTGATAAGTCCTCAAAACTAAGTGTATTTTCTCATCAGAAAATAGAATTTCCTTGAAGTCTGACCCCTTCCTGACAGAAAGTTACCTTTCCATTTGGGAAAATCCAGTGCTTTTTCCTGTGTGGGGTTTTGGGGGAGGTGGCTTGGTTTTGGTGGTGTTTTGGGTTTGGCTTTCTTGGTTCATTGTGAATCTGTGATTATAATATATGGAATGGGAGCTAGAGTCACGTTTTCTTCTATTTTCTTTCTTTCTTTTGGATCCTGTGCTTCGTAGGTACTGGAGAAGTAATCCTAGTGCTTCCTCTAAACTAACCAGGCTTGAAAAATAGTAAGAATGTCCTCAAAATGCACACTGAGAGATGTTTTGTCTAGTGTTTCCATTTCAGAGCAAAGACACCAGAATTCTGTATGGGATGGAACTTTTGCTTTTCAGTTTTCACAGACCAAAACTTGTCCCTTCAACCAGGTGTAAGCTTTGCTAACCTTAGAATTAAAAGTGGGGCTGAAATAAAAGAATTTTCACTAGAAATGAGTTTACCCTATGAATAAGAGCAGCTGGGGCTGCTGTTTTGCTGTGGGATTCACGGTATTCTTTCAAAATAGCTTTCTTGGAGTCTTTCTGGGCATGTGCTTACAAATTACTTGAATATTCACATGCCATTTTAACAGCTAGAGGTGAACCTTTACTAAGACACCTTACTGCGGTAAGAAAGGTGATGGAACTGTAAATTCTATAGTGGTCATTAGTATTGTGGTCCCTGAGGGGATTCTTCTTGTTATTTGGTGATCGCTATTCTCTGAATTTTCCCAAATTGTTTTCTTTTATTGAGTGTGTGGTGCTTTTTCCCAAATGTTTTCTAGTTTTTCAGTGACTTTCATAATTTCAGTCACACAAAAGCATGGTATAGGACATGTATCATTCACCTGAGCCTTTGTAATGCTAGATTAAATTATGGTTTTTGGAGTGGCATATTGTTTGTGGTGATACTTTCTCACTGTATGTTTTAATTATGCAGAAGAAGACTTGAAGTTTATAAGATTATTTGATACTGTGATGTTGGTTCTTTCACTCAAAATGAATAGAAAAGATTCTACTGGAGATATTCTAATTTAAAAAAAATAGAAAATGGAAGGGACCAATAAGTAATTGATTACTGAATTGCCTAATTTTCCAATTGCTGGAATAGTGGTTTGCATTAATACTTGAATTTGCTGAGTATCACAGCTTAAATATTTGGTTTTGGAATATCACTGTAACTGATGTGCACTCGGTGCAGGTTTGCTTTTGCATATCAATGACTGAATTTAATAATTCAAAATTATTAAATTCATGTGCTTAAAAGAAAGACATTACAGATTAAAATAGCCATTTTCTTGGTGGTTTTCTGATCAAAACCACAATATATTAAATGCTTTTCCAGTCTCATTTATAATCTTTATTTATTCTCACGGAAAAAAGAATTTGCAGGTGTCCTCAGTACAAGCATCTTTCTGCTGTGGAATACAAATTTAAGTACTGCACTGAAAGAAATTATGACAATGGGACTGCACTTCCTGTGTGGTTTAACACTTCTGTTATGAAATTTAGGTAGAATGGGAGTATAAGGTAACTCTTAGTGAAAAATTCTCCTTCATATTTTCCCATGGGGTTCCAGTGTTCTGGAACGTCATGCTGCCCTAGTGTAGCTCTAATAACATCTTTGTACACAATACTGGTCTCATTGATGAGTCTACCTTTTTCTTTGCAAGTATCTGATGTAGTCTGTTGCCTTTCTGAATTATGTAGTTAAGTGTGATAAAGAGTGAGGCTTATAAAGAGGTCTGATGCCTGGGAGTAGGGTGGTTAAATTGTCATTTGTTCCAGTGGGTCTTAGAAATCCCTGCTGTGGGCAGGAAGGACGACAGGCAGTGTTCTAAAACAACTGAAAAGTTGTTGCAGCCTCCCCAAAACTGTGCTATTGTGTTACTTTTTAGGAGGGGAGAATGGAGGGCAGAACTGCCACAGGCTCTTCCTTCTAGCCATCACTTGTACTGTCAGCTCACTTATGTTTTCTCTGTGTGACCGGGTCCTTTGCTGCCATGCCATTACCGGCCCATGCTCTTTATGCCTCCCTTAGCAAAATTTGTCTTTTGTGGAATTCCAGCCTGCCCCCTATGCTCCATCACCTTCTCTCCCCGTTCACTGAGGAGAGAAAGTTTCCTTTTTCTTCAAGTTCCCTTTGATAAGAAATCCTTGGTCTGATACACCTGGATAAATAATGGCTCCACAGCATCATCTAGTGGTTTCCTTCTTTCGCCAAACTTCTGGCAGATCTCAAGTAGGGCTCTTCAGGTAGACTTCTAAGGGAGAAGCTTTGCTGCTGACTGACAGCAAAGCACTTGATTCTTGCTCAGGATTGTCAGTAGCCTGCATGTACCCAC
>WAAE01016706.1:0-17057 GCA_013400495.1 Nicator chloris
ATTTGGCTTTTGTTATTGGAAGTACTTATTAAAAAGACTTTTGGAGTGTGTTTACATTTCCTTTTATATTAATAGGTACATCACCTTTACATGAGCAAGGCAGTGTTACTGAAAAAGACGGGATAAAGCACTCAGCCCACAGAAACCAATTACAGTTCCACTACAACAACAAGGAAATGAAAACCAATTGAAAGCACAGCTAATCCTCATCTTTGAAGGAACACAGCACCAAAATACTTGTCATACACTGACATTTTAATGCTTCTCACTCCTCAAACTGTCCCACCAGGCCTCCTCTGTCCTTAACTCTTACACTGTTCTACACATGTCTTATGGGAGAAAGAATAATTAAATATCATACTAAGTCTTGAATTAGAGTTCAGTTGTGTACTATTTTGGGTTATCATACATTAAAATAGGGAAGTCAGACAATATTTGGCATGCTGTTATCTTCTGGAGAGAAAGTAGGTTTTCACATGCTTTCAGCTCTAAAAAATTCATTGAAACTAGGAGTAAAAATGTGAGATTAAGTATCTAAAGTAAGGATTTGTAGTCCTGGACACAGCATTCCTGGTGAAAGAACTCTGATATGCTGAACCATAAAAATGCAATAATAGTTTGTGGCAGTTCTTTAAAAGCTAAATGAGATTAGGGTTTTTAAGAGAAAAGTGATCCAGAGACATCAAGTATCAATCCAAATATAATACTGTCATATTAAAAGCTTTTATTTCAAGTAAATGTACTGTTCAAATGAAGCATAAAAGTCCCTTCTACTATCAGCAGTTATAGTCACCTGGACACACAAATAATGAAAACCATAATCAATTTTTCTATTTTACTTTCAATGTGTTTAAAAATCTTTAGAGTTCTCTTGTGTGTCCTCCTGGTCTGAAATGTCTAAGGTTATTACAGAAAGTTAACTGCAAAATTTGTTATTATTGATTATTTCAGGAGTTGGAATAGGCACTTAACTTCTGGTCATGAACAGCTAGATACGTGTGAGATTTGATCCAAACTACCAAACCAACAGATTTGTTACATCTTTATACCTGTTTCTTAGCACTCACTTTTGACGATCCCTTTCCAGCTCATGAAACAACTTTTTCTTTTCATTAGAATCTCCTTCATGGGTTACAGAACAGGAGTCATGATAAAAAACTCTCTTACTCATGAATTGGAATTTTATTGTTTAACCAATTATAGTTCTGAAATATTAAAGGAGGAATGAAAGTTGAGCTATCCTAAATGGAAATCTAGAACTAATTTTAACTTCAGACTGTTCTGATCCTTCTTATTTCCATTCCCTATTCCACGTTTATCCTCCAAAAGCAATTACTGTGTTTTTAGACTGTTAGTGAAGTATTAAAGAAAATGTTATTATGCCGATTAGCTAGATTAATGCTCCTTTGCTTCAATCTTGAAGCTGGTTTTGATCTGGGGTTCAGATCCCAATAACTGCCTGGAAAAAGTCTGGTATGCAGATTAGAAAAAAGTAGGCATCTGCTCATCCTTAGTTTGAACTAATACCTTTTTCCACGTAGAGAACATTTGCTTCATTTTTCCTGAGGTTAGTTCCTGTCTTGCTTTAAATGACTCCTGGAGCAGATCTGCCAAATAGCCTGCACTTGCCAAATCAGTCATGCATTCCTACAGAATGGAGACAGCGTACCACAGGCTGTCTCTTCTTCCCCTTCTCCAAACCCACCTCCCTTTGGCAGGCTGTTGTGAGCCAACGTATATATTTCCTGATCTTCATGCACCCAGGTCCCATATTGATCTTAACCAATGATATCTTGCTTATTCTATCATTTTAGAAAAATAATTGTTACATGTGAGACTGCAAGAAGAAATGTAGATAAATCTCTGCTTGTGATGTATCAAAAGCAAGCATTATCCATTTTTCTAAAGTCTGCTGCTTTTATTTTTATAAATGCAATGCATCACATTTTATTGTAATGCTCACTTGTGTACTACTAGCTCTTTTTTGTCATTTAGTTTTAACTATGAGGTTTATCAGAGTGCTGTTGGCTCCACACTAACGAACATTAACCTTTCACTAAAGTGGTTTTAGAGACACAGCTCTCAGGCTTGCTTCCTTGGAATAACTCAAACACAGTTATTGTTAGCTTTGTTCTTACGTTGACAATTTCACATGGTTAGGGGGAAAGAAAAATCATTGTTCATCCTATTCCTGTCACTGTTAGCAAAAGCCAAAAGACACTGGAATAAAAAGGATCTAAGTGGAGCTTTTAAAAATGACCAGTGTTCCTGAAGAGTCAGCAATGACAAGTAGGGATCTCAGTAAGTCAATTCAGGTTTCTGTCAGACTCCAATCACCAGAACTTGGCATACCTGCACTTGTGTTTCACCTGCCTCAGTTAAGTGCCTCATATTAAGTGACATGAACTTGGGGCCCAAGTGTCTTCTGCCTGTTTTGCAAGTGGACTAACTCACACCTTCTTAAAACGCTGTGCATATGTATGGATTACTAACTTAGCCATAACACCTATTCAGGAGATAATATTCAAGAATAAATGAAAGCTTCCCACAGAGAATTCTTTTATGCACAATGTTATTTAAAATCCATTGTTGCTTCTTGAATATCAAGGGAAATATTTTCTCAGTATTAATGGAAGAGAACACTTTTCATTTTGTTTCTGAAGATCAAGCATGATTTTAGAAAGGTTAGCTAGGAAAGGGAAAATACCTTGATTGTTTTCCACGTCTCACCCTATTGTTTTTTCAATTCGTCTGGTTGTCCATCTGAAACACCTTGCACAAAGGATGAATTAAAAAAAGCAACCCACAAAACTTGGAGAACAGTCTGCATTCAAATGCAATTTACACTTTACAAGGACTATGTTTGGTCAGCTCCTTAAATTACATAGTCTTGCAACGTGGAGATATTTTAACATTTGAACGAAAGTTTCCTATACCATCAGTAATTAAAGCATTTCTAAGATGATATCACTTTTGAGTTATTACCAGGTCTAATCGTGTTATTACTTTCATTATAATCTTGACCAAGTCAGTTTTGAAAAGGTGAGTGCTTTCAAGACACACCGTTATAAATGTCAACTGTGTACAAGTTGCTTGTTTTAAATCTACATGATCAGGCTAGCCTTCCTTTCAGAGGCACAGTCAAGGCCAAGGACACATATTTTCTTTTGTCTTTGAAACAAGTAACAGACAGTGTATTCTTCTTTCACTATTAGATTAATAAACAATCCTTTTTATGAAGGATTTTTTTACACTCTTTTGTGAAGTGTAAATAAAAAAGGAAAAATAGTACAATGCAATAGAGTAACAGAATGTTATGAAATGTTCAAATTGAAAATATCTTTCTGTGAAAGATAATAGCTAAGAGGACTACAATTGTCAAAGCCCATTCAGATTAATGAATGGAAATAATGCCATTGTCCTTTTCTTATATTGTTATACTGGGGTTCCTTTAAATTTTTTTTGAGGGAGATGTGGCGGAGGGGTTGGGCAGGGATGGATATATTCCATGTGGCTATTTTTATAGAGACTTTAAAGAGAATGTAGGTCTCTATAATTTCTGAAAAATATGGTCAAGAAAATATGGATATTGTTCTATATGTTCGTTAATAGATAGTTCAAGGTAGTCGTCACAGAACTTTCAGTTACAAATTCTCATTGACCACTGTGCAATTACTTCAACATTTCTTCCAGCAATGGACTGAAAAATTACTTACAGAGATCAGAGACTTTCTTTCTTTGCATACACAGAGATAACTATCTAAACCAGAAAAAAAGCCTCGCATATGACTGCAAAACCTGCCTTCTCTCCCTCCTAAATGTACGTCTTTGATTAACCAGTAATTTGCTAGTCTGAGAATTCAACAAGACTGAATTCTCAATTCATACTTCAGATGCAGCGGGAAACACATTGTCTTTGTTTCAACCTCATCTTCAAATCTTTTTTTCATGCCAGGAAGAGTCCCTCTGCTACTCCAAGGATATTTCATGGAAATGTTCAGTCAGAACTTTCTCAATACTTAGGCTCGTTATGCATGGCATTATTTTTTCCTATGGACAGTTGGATCTAAAAGGCAAGATTTTTGTAGCAGGGAGCTACCTCATTTCAGACAAATCCAGTTCAAGCTTCCTCCAAATAGAACAACCACAGGACACCAGCTGAGCCAAGCTGGTGGTGCCTGGGGGAAGCATATTCATGAAAGAACAAAATACTGGACAACAGAGTAGTAGTAGGAGGAAAGAGTTTGAAAATTGCATGAATACCAAGGTGAGAAAAGAAGGAAGAAGGGGGAGATGGTCCAGGCAATAGAGTAGACATTCCACTGCAGCAAGCAGAAATGCCTTCAAAGCTGCAGGTTTATCCTAAAGGAGCTGCAGCCCATGAGAAGGACCCTTTCTGGAAGAGAGGAGAACTCTGAAGAGGAAGGACAGGCAGAGAGGAGCCACTAGGGACTGACTGCAACCCTCAATTCCCCATCCCCCTGTGCTGCTTGTGGGGTGGTGGCAAGAAAGGTACAGGGCCCTAGAGTGAAGTTGGGCGTAGGGTAAAGAGGAAGAAAAGTGTCGGTTTAATACTTTGTTTTGTTTCTTACTACCTGAATATACTTTAATTTGCAAAAAAATCAATATTCCCCATGTCCGTAACCAGTAAGAAACCTCCCTGTCTTTATTTCAGGCTACCAGCATTTTAAGATGATTTTCTCACCCACTCCCACAGAAGGAGTAGTGACTGAGTGGGTGGGTGTGATTTTGTTCCCTAGGCAAGGCAATCCCACCACAGCATCAAAGTTAAATGTAGGTGTGTCACTCATATGACACTATAGCTAATCTTCTAAAACAAGGCATGACTCAGCCCCTTGGCAATGGCTTTCATTGTGTTCTAAGTTCCAAATTTACAGAATAAATCTATTCTGTAAAATTTGTTTACATTTAGCATTAAAACGCACCTAAAGCTGTGTGAACACAGGTAATTGAACACAAAATTAACTCCAGAGGTTTAAGTATTGTACTTTGAGTCAATCGTTTTCACAAACAGCTGCACTGGTAATGACTTCCAAGAACACTAGGTGCACATTAGATAAACAACAACAAACAGCAAAAACCCAACAACGCAAGAACATCCAAAAAAATAACACCCCAAACGTACTGATAAGGAAAAGAGGAAAGAATAATACCTTTAAAATGCTGAACATGAGCTAAGGTGGTGAGCTTCCTACAGATACTTTAGGACAGAAAGTAAAAGTACTGCATGGCCCCTCCTCTAGGTATTAAATATTTTTGTGAATTACTCCTGTAACTGAATTGGGAAATGAGACTAGCTTCTAACAGAGAGCACTTGATAAATACCTTAAGTATGAAAAACTGTATATGCAGCAAGGGATGTATTAAGGCTAATTGCCAACAAAACATTTCAGCCTTCCCAACTAAAATTAGTCATCTGTGTATAATACTTATATGGGCTCCCTTTTTATCCAGTTCATCTGTGTATAATACTTATATGGGCTCCCTTTTTATTCAATCTAAAGACTTCTTCCAGACAATTCACATTGTTCTCAGGCACCTCTTTTTGAAATGCATTAATAACTTGATGTCAATGTCTTTCCATTGACCACAGGAAGTGATAAATGTCCAGTTTATAAC
This sequence comes from Nicator chloris, assembly GCA_013400495.1. NCBI lineage: Eukaryota > Metazoa > Chordata > Aves > Passeriformes > Pycnonotidae > Nicator > Nicator chloris. The sequence continues at coordinate 5,641 of WAAE01016706.1, forward strand.
TTGGCAAATGTTAGACAACTGAGTTGGGTGAGATAGTTCCTACCCAGGCTAATCAGAGGCAAACAACTTCTAGCAAAATAGTATCTTCTCTTTGCCAGAGGGAAACTAATGCAAGGCCAACTTTGTAATGTATAGGGACAGGTGAAGGTTTCTTTTTCCTTGCTTTTGTTGTCTTTCTTTTCCTTTTACAATGCCCCCCTTGTCTTTAATAAGCTTTGATTTAAACCACCTCACAAAACTCATTCCACAGCCCTCCAAAGCAAAAAAAAAAAAAACAAACCACATACTAAGCACCAACACCAAGCTTGGAAGGCTTACTACAATTTTTAACACTAACCTTTTTGAAAAATTGTTAGGCTTCAGGCAGTGGTGTAAACTCCAAGACAAGGAACTTTGCAATTTACCTTATTTGACTTCTGGTTTTTTGTTTGTTTTGGACCTTTATAAGGGATCTTCTGGTTAATGAGTACATTCTGAGACAGCTGGTTAGACTTCTTCATTACTTAAACACCAGAGGGAATGCACATGATCAGAGCGCCAAAAGTGGTGAAATGGAGACCTCTATTCTTTTCTTTTGTGGCAGAGTATAAATAAGACTACTTTAAATGTAAAGAGCATAAACACTGAATTTAAAATTTGAAACTTGGAAAAAAAGGTCTCCCATTTAAATTATTGCATATTACCCCATTTCATAGAAGTAAGGAAAAATTTCACGGTCCACCAAAGCAAAGAGGAATTGCAGTGAAAATGTGAAAATTATCAATAAAACACCAAGGTGTTAAGATGTAGTGTAAACTACCCTAAAGAAATTTTCACCTGGTATCTTTGACCACCCAGGAATTAGTTTTAATTAATACAAATCGAATAATGAGGGAAAGTATAACGTTTTGGAAAAGATATTGCACTGTGGATATTTTTCTCCTGTTTGTTGCAGATTTTTATTATGTGTAACTGAGAAAAAAGTTGTCTATAAAAGAGTAACTCTAGAATAACCCTAATTAGAAAGCATGTACACCAAAAAGACAGTTGCTTATGCATTAAATTCTACAATGTGTGTCAAAAGCATCTATCTCATCAATGCAGCCATCTCAAAAGGTAACACTCAATCCTCTGTGATGTTGTACCTTGAGTAATCATTTACACTCCTGCACAGACGATGTAAATCACTGTTAAATCAGATTATCCTCTGAGGTAAGACAGCAGTTAAATAAGGCAGCGAGCATCATCACAGCTCCCATGAAGCCAAGAGCACTGAGACAACGTGTGTGAGCAGACCTGCTCCTGAGACCACTTCAGCCCCAGGCATGCCTGACACGGCAGAGCAAAGAGTCTGATGGAGATGAGACACACAGAGCCTGGCAAGCACCAGAACCTCACAGAAAGGCTGTTCCAATAGAACACCCTTAACACACTGGACTAGTGGATGGTTTTGCAGAAGAGCAAGTTTGACATTTGCTCATGAACAGCCAAACACAGTGTCAAGTGTGAGTATCAACATCTGCCTATCCTGACATCTTCAGGACCTACAGCTTATATTGTCTTCAAGAGTTGTCACAGAGATCAATGGGAAGAGTTGTGTCCCAAATGACCAAATTACTTTTTTTTTATTATTATTAATATTAAACTGCATTTTTCCATCATTTATCCGATGAATAACTGATCCTTCATGAGTCTCTTGGTTGTGTATAAAATACACTTAAGCAACCTAATTTAAAACAAATCAGACTGAAATCTAGTTCATAAATGATGCAGAGCTTTTGATAGCTAGAGATATTTGTCTTTTCAGAAAGAAAAAAAGTATGAGTTGCTTAACATTTATTTACTTTTCAGACTAAAGTATAAATAATTTAGTGGTGATAAGACTTCATTTGAACAACATGCAATTTGATAATGTGTTCCTAAGTAAACACTGTGTGTTATGCCAAGGCAGGTCTTTTGCAAACTATATTTGTCATACTCACTTTTTTTACCTCTTCGAGTTTCCTCTTATACTAGTAAAGCTTTTAACAATTAAAATATGTTTTTGGGTTGGCTTTTGTAGCAGATTTATAATGACGAGAAAATCTCTTTTTGATCTTCCTGAAACTCCACCGAGTAATTTAGTCATAAATAAATTATGCCAAAATAAGAAAATGTAATAAAGACAGCTATAGATAGTGTCTAGATCAATATAAACATTACTATGTACTTTCACAATCTTTTCAACTCAAAGGAAACCCTTGCCACTCACACAGAAAATCATTGAGCTTTCACTCCAACATCTTCTTATTAAGAAATTGTCACACAATGCAATGAGAAGAATTTTTTTCAGAACTTCAAAGGAAAATCATACAGATTCGTTCTGTCATGCTCATACATCTTAAGACAACATTTTTCACTATAAAAACATAATGAGGCTTTGAATGCCATTATGTCGAAGATGCAAAGGGGAAAACACAAAAGAAGATGATATTTTTCTGCATCTCTTACTGAGAGAAATTAAATCATTATTTAGGAATTTTTTTTTTAATCAAACTGCCTGTTTGTTACTCTGTCTCAACACACCAACTTCCTTTTAAAATATTTTCAGTCTAAGGTATTGAAGTCTCCTAAAAATGTTGTGAAAAGCCTTCTCCAATACCTAGAAACAAAGATCTAGTAGTTTTTTATTTATTCCTGGAGTAAGTTAATTTCTATCTCTTTGTACGTTCTCAATAATGTATTTTCTCTCCACTTTTAAAGTTATATATTTCTGTTTTCCATACATATTTGACCTTACAGGAAGCCTGCTAGTTCAACCAAGGAATTCACCATGTTTAAAACTATCTATTTAAATTACATGCAAGAGGCTTACACAATTCACTTACATCAAATACAAGAGACGAAAACTTTCTAGCATTCCCCACACTTGGGATAATTATTTATGTCTATTTGTATTTCTACAATTGCTTTGCATAAGTAACAGTTCAAAAGATGATTCTGAGCTCTTAAGATTCCACAAAGGAGCCAACACTACCAGAAAACATTCAGCTCAATACCTAGGCAAACCAAAAATTCAACCAGAAAATAATATAAAATGAAATAGAAGTTGATAGCTCTTTTTCATAAATATAAAAGTTATCTGAATTACAAGACAGTAAAAAACAACAATAAAGCATATGAAATATGGAGTAGAGATTTTATTTTCCATGTTTTTGAAACAACAGAACTTCTCAGAAATGTAATCTACCAGGAAAATAACCGGAAAAGTAGAAATAGGTGTGATGAGAAGAACAAATCCTTTTTAAAAGTCAGCCACCTAATCCTGATCTGTCAACAGCAGACAACTTCATACCAATCTCCCTGCATTTCTGGGACTCAATTTTGTTTATTTTACCAGGTTCTACATCAAGCAGTCAAGCTGCTTCAAGGCATGCCTTAGTATGGAAAAGCCTGGAATCTCATAGTTGTTCTGACACCTGTTCAGTTGAGGGCTGAGAGGAACAAACAAAGTGTATGGGTTCCCTCTAAAAAAATGGTAAGAGATTAACATCCAAATTTTTGAGTGATAAAACATGTCTGTTACTATGTTTCCTCATGGTTCCATGAGCTTTTATCTGGAATGATCCTAAAGCTGTTAAATGAAAACAAAGCTGAGAGCAAAGATAAATGGCAAATGGCTTCTATGTAAAAGTTAAACCTCTTGCTTGTGTTTTATACAGAAATACATAATCCCTACCACGGAGCACCCTAATGAAAATACTGTGTTGATTAACACAAATCAATTCCTCACTTACATCACCAAAATTAAAATCTGCCCCTTTCAGCCACTGAAAGGACTAAGATACTACCATTGTGTAGGTACAGTGGATTCTTAAAACAGTAAAAGCTGATTTTATTTCAAGAATTCTTTGCAGCCTGAATCACCAAAGATTTTGATGTTCATACTATTCCTCTTTTTTCTTTTTATTTTGTGTTTTTCTGTGTTCTTTAGTAGACTCTTGTAATCCTGATGGTTTGTGTCCAGAGCCCAGCAGGTGTGTGAGGAAAAATCTCAAGTATTTTTGATGCAGACAAGAAATTACACTTACAGTCTTCGATTTCAGTAGACAAAAATGGCTTAGTAAATACCTTAAGCTTCTAAGGAAAAGGAAAAAAAAACAAAAAACAACAACCACATTTTCTAGCATGCTGCAACAGATACTGAACTATTTTAAAATGTAGCAGAACAGAGTTCCAATTAATGTGAAGAAGTAAAGGGGCTAGAGAACCTCACTAAAACACCTGTAGTTTTTCGTTTTGCTTCAGATGATTTGGAATTAAGGGTTTTGGAGGATTTTTTAATATTTACAAGTGCCAAATACTAATGATGCATTTATTGTAAGTAACTGTTGATTCCTGTAATCATGAATTCATATCCTATTTCCACTGTGAATAATATATTAAGGTTTTTTGACAGGACAAGATTATTTCTCATCATCAGGAAGAAAGTAGAGAATTTCCTCAGAGATCACAGGGATTTTATTCACAAGGACAGTATCTGTATAAATTGCAAAAGTCACACCTTTGTGTGTCCTACCTTTTTTACTTAGGTCAAGACGTTCTATCTCCAAGAAAACCAACACTATTCACACTTCTCAGTCTCACACATATCAGAAACCACAGAGGTTCTAACCTTGCATAAAGATTAGTCAGTAGAAAGGTGAACACTGCAGTGCAGTAAAGCTCCTGCTAACCTTGTGTTGGTGCACTTGTCAGAGCAACACCATACCAAAGGCATGACTTTTGTTTTGATTCTCTAAGTCTTTACAAGACAATCTTAGTTTAGATTTTTTGCTATTCATAACCAGAGTTAAACTCCATTAAATATCTGTAACAGAATGACAATATTCATGATGTCTGCTTCAGTTGGTACTTCTACCATGGGTAGCATCCCCATTTGATGAAAAAATTGAAGAAATTTGTATCTGGCAAATTAAATCAGCATTACTGTATCTTCCCTTGCAATTTCAGGCTTCTTTTATGGATTTTATTTTCCCACCAAAACTACAAATGCTTTATTGCCAAGTACTGAGATTTTTCCAATACTCTAATTTTGTTTGGGCTTACCAGGTCCTTTGTTTAAAAATAATGGAGCATCTTAAGATCCTTTTCTCCTATTATCTCAAATATTTTAAGTAGTCTTCTGCCTTAGTTCCTGATCATCTGCAGAGAGTTTTTGGATCTCATTTGCAAAAAAGAAAAGGAAAACAAACAAAAAACCCAAAAAAAAAGAAAAAAAAAAAAAAAAAAAAAGAAAAGAAAAAGGAAGAATCATCTCTAGGCTCTTCTATTTCTCCATGTACTACTAAATGAGTTTTTATCCATCATACCTTGGACAGACATTACCATATACGACTTAAGAAGCTTACTATTAATTTATTAGCATTTTCTTGTGTAAGCTGTGTGACAGTTTCCATGAATATGCGTACAAATTTTATATAAACCTTTAGCAGAATGATACAAGAAATAGCCACAGGCATTTAACTTAATGGTTTGTCAATATTGGCAAGGTGGGGATGATGCAGAAATAGGATGAATGTTTTTTGAGGAACCATAATTTCTTAATGTTTAAAAGATACCCTGAGTTCAAGAGAAAAGATTTATTTTTATTTGTATCTGTTTTAGAAATACTTAATTTCATATTTTGTTTAAAAGAAATTTAAAAATCATAAATTATGAGTTGTTTAGAAGCATTTTCCATCCTCCCTATGTTAGAAACAGAAAGGGTGGAGATTTCTGCAAAAAGACCACAATCTGAAAGAGGTTGCACGCATGTCTTTTCCTTTAAAAACTGCAAAAAGAGATGCATGTAAAAATCCAGTTCTGTGATATAAAAAAATGAATATTCAGAGCCTGCTGCGTGCAAAAATAAATCACTCAATAAGGTTAAAAGAACAGTGAATTCTGGGAAACTGATAGAATACAAGCTAGAACACAGATCATCATTAGGCAATGAGAAAGATCTGGCAAGATTTCTGTAACAAAATTAATGCTGATAACTCTGCATCATCAGTTTACGAGTACAAGTGGGATTCAGGATAAAAAAAGAATCATGTCCTGTTTAAGTACTGACAGAATATAATCCCATTTGTTGAAAAGGACACTATTAATAGGCCAAGCTTTTCTGTGAGAGGGAGAAATACAGTCTAACTTACATAAACTGCAAAGATATTAAATTTGGAGGTTTAAGTTTTGCACACTCTAAAAGTATTAGAGGAATTGGACCCAATTTGAAAGGAAGAAATGCTTAAGTTAAAACATAATTCTTTAAAACCAGTCAACAAATAAAAAACTCCATGAGTTGGTCAAAATTAAATTTTCTGATTCTCTATCATCTTTCCAGCAACTGTGGTGCATCTCCATCCTTGCACACAATCTCTCTACTTTTGTAGGGTTTTGTCCTAGGATGACTTTATGATGCTTGTATCCCCAAATTGTCTGCCCTGTTTGTGTAGATATTCTGTTCTGTACCTTTAAGGCCAGAGCAAAGAGGGAAGGAGCGCGCAGTTTGTTTGGAGAGACTGCTCTGACTCCTCCACATTCCTTTTTCCCTTGCTCGGACGGTGCTGTCTTTGGACAGACGGACGGAGTTTTTTTTTCCTTTTTCCTTTTTTAATTGGTTTTTGGCTAATTAAAGCAGGAAAGTTCTTGGACAGAGTCTTTGCCTTTTCATTGGGACTGAAATCTGCCCTGCCCTGGACTGAGAAGACCAGAGAGGCACCTGCGGCCCACCGGGGCCTGGCCCCCCCCGAGAGAGACTGAGGGAGAGCTGAGCACACCCACGGCAAGGACACTTTCATTCTGTCCATCCCTTTTGGAGCAGCGAGAGGTTCTATTGTTTCATATTATTCAATTGTTAATGCTTGTGAGGTTTTGTTTGTTAAATAAATAGTTTTTTCCATTTTTCTCAGAGGAATTTTATTCCCGAACCAACTGAGAGGGAGGGGCTGTTTTGGGCTTACTTCCCAGAAGATCCTATTTGGAAGTTTCCTCCCAAATTTGCCCTAAACCAGCACAGGTTTGTACTCTGTGATTACACAGCCACCTGGGACAGTTTTCCCACCATGTCTTGACATGACTCCTTTATCTATTTTCTTGCTGTTCAGACAATCTACATCAAAAAGAAAAAAAAGTACATGCTGCATTTGGATTGTTTGGTTTTTTCCTGTATCTGCAACTGTACAACTTCATACGTCTGTCAACCAACTGAGCGAAATAGGCATTTATATTATTTACTAATCACTTACAAACTTGCATATAGCACAGGAGCAATTTCACTGCTTGATTTAAAACCATAGAATAGCTCCCTTAAAACCAAATCAAAACAGACATACCACATTAATGTAAAATATTATTTGACTGGGAAAAATGCAAACATCAGCAAAAGGATGTCTGCATAATATGAAATCCCATTAAAAAAAATCAGTAAATTGTCAGCTCCAAAATTTGTAACCTGCATATAACTGTCAATCCAATACCAAACCTACATTTACAGTCTTTACTTCCATTCCCAGCCCTTTAACCTCCCAATCTCTAAGCCAGGTCCTCGCCTCCCTATTTAACTAATTCTTTTTGATTCAGCTGAAGACTGATCTAATACCCACTGTATATGAACTATATTTCTTCCTGCAACATTTTACCTATTTGTGTTTTTAAGGATGGACAAGAAAATAGCAGCTATCTTGTTGCTAGTTCATGTTGCTCAACCTAGATGTACCATATAGTCCAACTGAACTGTCCACACTATTAAGTCAGCTCTGTCCATGAGGAATTTCATGGGAATTCTGCTGTTAAACATCATTATTTTCATGTCTTCTTTATCAAGGTTTGGATAAAATTTAATTGCATCATCAAATTGTTTTCATAGCTACTCATTTCAAACCCCAAAACATTTATCTTCATGCATACATAACTATCCTGTGCTCAAGGGAAAAATAATAAGAAACCAGACCTAAATATGTCTCTCCTACCTCCAAGAAAAACCCCAACATTTAAAAGATAACAGAAGGCATACTAACCTGACTAGCCTGTCGAGATTTTTTAAAAATGCAAATTTCATTACAGAAGAAAACAAGAGTTTATACATTTGCCCAAAACAATTCTTAAGAGCAGTCATTTTCACAGAAAACTTATTTTTAAAAATCAAAACCCACTTTTCTCTAACAAAGAACTCCCTATATATTTTAGTGAATTCAGAGAACTGAAACCAATCCTGTAGAGACACAGAGGGTATAATCATGGACGAAAAAGCCTATTACAAAGATCAATAGACCATATTTTCTATCCCTTTTTCCCTCACAGAAAGATGTACACTTGTTTCTATCCCAGCTGTTATCCATCTAATTTCAAAAACTCTTATCAGTGAAGTTTTCAAAACCTTCTTCAAACCTCTAATCCAGTCGTTAGGCATCCTTACTGTTACAAGATATTTCCTAATGTCTAACCTAAATCTCCCTTGCTGATTTTAGTCTTTATTTGTTATGGCCACACAAGTTTGGTATTGTCCAGTTTGAACAACCACTGTTCTTTACAACTTTCCTCATGGATTATATTTTCTTTAGACAGCTGATCATTCTCATAGCTCACCTGTAGTGAACTCTTTTTAACTGGTCCACACCTTTCTGCTCTGGATTGTCACGAATTGAGCCTCATCCTTTCAATTATCTAGTAACAGAAATCAAATGTATGTTCTGTCAACCCAATCTTTGTACAGAAAACCTACCATGGCCAGTATTTCCCTCAAAGGTTAGATTAGAAGAAGAAAATGCACTTCTGTGTTACCACTGTCTGGGTTATTATTGCAGATAGACACAAAGAACAACTTACAAGGGCTCAGGTCTTGATCACATTAAGTATGGTGTAGCAGCAACATTTATTTATTGAAGAGCAACTATCAGTAAGGGGCTCCAATACAGGCTTTTTTCACAAAGAAGAAAATACTTTATGTTTCTCAAAATTAACTGATAGATAAACCCTGGCACACAGATACTTATATACATGTATATTTGTGTGTGTGTATATATATATTTGTGTGTGTGTCTGTATATATATCTTTATATATACACATTTGATCTTAATCATGTTTTCTAGATCGGCTACCTTAAGACTATGATTCAACTTCACATTAAGAAAAGGCAGAACTTATAGGAAAAAACCAGATCAAAATCTCTGATCCCTTATGGCACCTTGTTAGTGTATACATGTCCTGCACGGGTGCAGGCTGGGGGAGACGTGCAGGTGTGCTTTCCAACCAAAGGTGTCATTGCAGTTTGTATGTGCTCTGTGCATGAGACTGAACACACCCTGCACGTCTGCATTCGTAATTGTATCTAGCAGACTGTGGTGCTGTGGTAGCAGGGAATCAAGCACAAACAAGTATTTTGGAATATTATGTAGGTCTTATCCCACCCACCACCGAGTGAGTGAATTGAAAGTTCAATTGAGTATGTCAACAGGAGTCATCCCTTTGACTGCAGTTCTGACACACCAGTAAAGGGATGAATAATTCTCAAGATTAGTTATCAGGTCTGGGAGGTGCAGCTTCACACATGAAAATAGCTCATTTAAATATATTAATCAGTCCTCCCCAAGAGTTAAATTAGCTAAATACAGATAAAATGCATTTCTTTCTGTATCTGTTAATACAGCAAACTTAGAAGCAGAGGTACATTGGAGATTCTGTCACATTCACAGTTTCTATCAGTCTAGCTAAGCAGCTGAATGTAGACATTGATGTTCATCCCAAATTTGTTTCTGTGTCTTATTTTAGAAGAAATCTTTGCAGTTTACCCAGTCTCTGGAACGGTATCAAATTGTCAATATTTTTGCAGATACATTTCCCAATCTCCACAATCAGCCTACTGGACTGGAAATATGCACTTCATTTATATGATTTCCCATTCTTTATGCTCCAGTATTTTGCTGTATTTTAATTATAGCAGACATTTCTACATAGTTTTACAGTTATAAAAGTTTTTTTAGTTTCAAAGCTCTTTGCTTATATAGCAATAAAGGTGAAGCAGGATCCAAACATATTTTCTCCACATTATATGAAGAACTCTTGTCTGTGAGATACTGAATTACTTCACAAGTCCCCCTATGACTACAAAAAGTGAGAAGTTTTCTGTGTTGATGTGTGGGTGCACAAGAGTGTTTAAAGTATGACTTTCTGAAGACATCAGCCTTAATGATCTTGAGCATATCTATATATATGTGCATATACCTATTCACATCCATAGATATGCATATACATATATAGATGGATGTGTATATTTATGCGCTCACACATCCCACAATAAAAACCCAACAATTCAAAACCACAGAATATTTTTTTGACTACCTGACAATTCTGCTGTGCTATTTTACAGTAAGCAGAGTGATACTGAAGTTCGGGAAAAAGTAGTAAAAAACACCTAGAGAATTATATATCACAAACATACATAAGGATAACAAATATATCTGTCTGTTTGTTCCAATAATCAGGGAATAATTCTTGATAGTCCTTGGTACTCAATAATTTGTTGTTTTTGTTTTCAGAACATCACAGTATTTCACGGACATCAGAAACTTCACACAATGGAGAGAGGGACATCAGGAGTTAAAACAAATTGTTACCACAGGATGTTCTGTTTTGTGGGGGTTTTTGGTATTTTTTTTTAGTTTTGTTTTGTTTTTTGTTTTTTGCCTACCTCCATAGCTAGAAGAAAACTGTGGAGCCATCATCTTGATTAAAATGCATAGAACATAAATACTCATTTTATTTTCTTGTTCCAGTTTGCTCCATAGCAATAGGTTATTTACAGCACATTTTTGTCATTATTTCTAGCTGTATACTGTGACACAAAGAATCCTGCTCCCATTCCCCATGATGACCTTCTAAAGCACCTATATATGCATGTTCCTTGGCCTTTCCTAAGCCTCCTCCTTGCAAATGAGCTTGGGAAAAGTTGTTTCTGAAAGAGCAATTCAGCTTATTTTCTGAGCCTAGAGGAATATAGTTAACTGATTTATTGCCCTGTGGATGTTGTAATTGTTGCAAAACACGATGTATTCCCAGAACAGTGATATAAGTATGTCACTTGGAAAATATGCCTCCCAGAATTCCACTGAAATTAATGAAGCATCATTAAATAGTTGCAGTTCTTAAGCATGTTGCACATCCCAGCATGCAAAGAGTTATTGACAAACTTTGAGATGTCAAGAGATATTTGTACAATCATAAGCTAAATAGAGTAATAGTTGCTGAAGGAATATTTTAATAATATCCTAAGTTCCTGTTCTTTTACACACACTGTAACTTTGAGATCCTGTAACAGAAAATGATAAATGGTTAGGCTGCCTGCATGCATGCAAGTAACTTAAGCTATTAGGGGAAAAATGCCCCTCCTCATCCCCTCCCCACTCCAAAAAAAAAAAAA
>WAAE01016709.1:0-65545 GCA_013400495.1 Nicator chloris
AGATCCTTTGGCAAAGTCAGTGTATTTTACTGTGTTGTTAGTCACACTATTTATTTTGCAAATAAAAGAGTGGATACAGCTATAACTTCAGCTATAACTGTCCATGTTAGCTAATGCTGTGAAGCAATTACATGAAGGGCTTCAGGTCAGTCCACACACAAATGTCTTAAAAGTCTTTTCTAGAAATTATGCTCCTTAGGGTTTTTGTAGTGCCCAGTTTCTCATCGATGCTTATTAGTAAATTATCTATTGCAACTTGTTCCCCTGAAATTGTCCTCATTTCTTCTGAAAAGAAGAAAGCATCTGAACTGGCACAGAAACAATCATTCTTACTGAAGATTATTTCTTACAATCAAGCTTGAAGAACTGACTTCAGTCTTGCTGGTCTCTCCAGTAATGAGAATTTTTCCTCATTTATTGAAATAACATGTCTGTAACTAGCAGGGAGGAGAGGAAAGTTACTACGTTCACAGCACTCCCTTCAAAGTGCTCTCCTTTGTGTAAAATTTTAGGAGCTCAGTGCTGACCAGCTTCTCAGTCTGGGGTCATGAACACAGAAGAATCGAATGAGGGAAACAGCTGTAAAGAGAAGGAAAGGGATGCAATTACCCTTTCCCCAGTAAATCCTGAAAGCAGAGGTGGTTCTATTTAGGTTAAAAGGGATGGTAGGTGCTGCAAAAAGTCAGATGATACTTCAGAAAAATCAAAGGCTATTTTAAAACTCATGCCATCAAGACTAAATTAAGTACTGAAGAGCTTAATCAGGAACCAAGCTGAGGTCTGACATTTGAAATTAGAAACCAACAGAGCATAAATACAGTCTATTTCACAAGTAAACAAGGAAATACACACAATAAACACAAACACATGCTCTGTCCTGGCTACTGCACTCACCTTCATCAGGTTTCAAACTTTTTCTTAATCTGCAGTTAAGAAAAGCTAATATAGATTTTTGAAAGTTACTGGTAGGGCTCTCTGTGGTTTTTCTGTTTTAGACTCCATGACACATCCTTAAGAATTATATGTAATATACAAGAGATCCATAGTATGGCATTATGCAATACAGAGTAGCATTATTACTAAAATATTTTGTAGTTAAAAAGATTCAAAAGAAGTCCTGTGGAAAGGTTATCATTAGCACAGTATTTGGCTCATAAAAAAGTACTTTATTAAGGGAAAGTTTGTAATAAGTGTAGATTGATAAAGGGGACACTACAGCTTTTTCACTACACTAAGAAAACATCTAAACCTAAATTCAGTATACAACTGGAAAAAGTATTTTTTTCCAAGTACTTCCAAGTAAAAACACACATTATTAAAAATATTGAAACAAACCTTTAATGCAGCACAGTCTCTTGTATCATACTCATCTTCCAGATAGTCAAATGGCATAACAACACTGGTTACCTACAGGATGAAGGACAGAGCAACAGAATCAGCATTTGATTCCTTGCTATAGCAATCCTAAGAGATGACCATTCAAACCTGGGGTCCCATCATGTTTATTACTATTAAAATAATAATGTACTACTATGAATAGTAGTTACTCCTTCAGTTTTGAGTCTCCATGTCTGTTTTTTGCGGGGGAAGGGGGAAGAACTCACAATTTCAGACAAATAAAACAATTACAGTGAGGAAGATATTTTTGGAAAAGTCTGACATAACAAGGAAATGAGCTGATAAACGCTCCCTTCTGTTGTGTCATGAAGACACCTTGTTCTCTCCATCAGCTCTTGGATGTTTACTACTATATTTCTGTGAAATTATTTTAACACAATGGAGATGGAAATCAGGTTAACCTTGTTAAAGGTACGTCTTTAATTGGAAATCTGCTTGGACGGCAGCTCTTAAGTGCACAACCTTCTTCTGAATTATTAATCTGTTGAAAGACCTGACATATTTTAATTAAAATATTTATCAATTTACTTTCAATTCAGTCCTAGTTGAAACAAATTAGTATGTGACATTTCCTGGTTAAAAGTTAACTTACAGGTTTGTTATCACTCCATTGCCAGGTTCCCAAAGAATCGGGACTCCTCTTATTCATTCCAATCCAGACCCATCTGTCATTGCTGTAAATAAACAAGATACAATCTTATGCCAAGCATACGGTTCAGCTCATTTAATAGGAACACTGACCTATGGCATGGTATTATTTAGGACCAAGCAGCAAAACCATGGTTTCACTACAGCAAGTTGTAGCAGTTCAAAGAGAAAATAGACACAAGGGCTAGGACCTCTGCTGTACAGAAGAAAACTAATTACATCAGATAATTCCTTTGTGGGCTGCATCACCACTTCATCAGTTGTCACTTGATACAATGGTCTCTTTTCGACACTTTTCTTCCAGAATCACACACAGAGTATTTATATGGTTTGGTTCCCTTTCTCTTGTCCACATTGGGCTATCTCTCAAATACCATAAGCTCAAATACATTCTTCCTCAAACCACACAAAAGCCTCTACTCAAAGAACTGGCATATTTCCCTTAACTTTGTAAGTGGTATAAACACACTAAACACAGACACCTATTTCAATTATGCACCCTCATAAATGAGGCGTAGACATGAATAGGCACCTAACACCACTGACTTCAATGGCTGCATGAACAAGTGGCAGTAGAAATTTTAGTCCAGTCAGAACTCAGTTTTTTCCTAGATTTTACTTCATTTTTCAAAAGCAGCAGACAATTAAATCTAAAATTTCAGTTATATCTGAGACATAAAATTACCTGAAAAAACCAAGTTTACAATGTAAATACTCAAACCTGCAGTTACCCTTGTTACCAGGAACCATTACCATACTCTTTAACTTTGTTACACTATCTTTAGATTCATAAGCCAAAGGTGCTAGTCCAACTGCAAGGTTAGTTTTGTACTCCAAATTCTCCAAGACTCAATTTTGTGCAGGGTACTGAACTTTATGGTAACTCACTCCAATCCACTATCCCACCCAAGAAAGTCAATAGACACTTCTCTGAATGACAGTATCAGCTGGAAGCAGCAAAGGGGAGAAAGACCATGAGTTTTCTATGAAATCACAGACTACCCGAAACCCTACTGCAAAAGAGCTGTGGAAAGAGCTCTCTCATCAAGGTGGTCTGACAGCAACAGTAAAGCACTGATGCCACACTACAGGGCTCCTGTAGAATGGTATCAGGAGCACTACCCCATCAGGATGGGCCAAATACAGAGAAGGAACACAGGACATTTGAGGAAATCAGGAGTTTAGGCTATTAAAAAGGAATAAGGATTTTCTTGTCTAGTCTTCCTTTCTAGACAGGGAAAGGATACAATTATTCTTTATAGTATTTTAGGAGACTACTCCTGCAAGAAGAGGAGCGATTTGAGCAAAAAAAAATCACGTCTGAGGGAATCACGACTCAAAAATAAATTTAAGCTCAAGAGTGGACAAAGACATCTGACCAGCAGATGTCAGAGTTGGTAAAAGGCTCCGCAGAAGGTAGTGCTGACAAACTCAGTGATTTGAAGCCAGAACTTGGAAAATTCATGAAAATTACTTTATTACCTGGAAGGATGGACTCAGAATCAGGCTTTGCCACTAGCTTTCTACACATATCACCACAAAGATTCTGAACAGTCTGAAAATACTGATGTTGCAGTACCAAGAAACAGCTTAAGCCAGGGTATGTGAGCTAAGTATGTGAATTCCAAGAAGGGCAACAGTATTTTAGTTGGTAAAGTTTCCTTTAGGAAGAAAAGTATCATCCATCAACAGATCTAAATTTTTTGTTCTTTGTTCTCAACTCCAGTAATAGTTTTCTGACATTGGTGACATAGTGTGATCACTCTAGTGTGATTTTTATCATACCAATCCATCTTTAGTCCTTCAATGATACAACTAAGGAGCCTTTAAAGGAGCCATATCACTGCAGAGGGAAAACTGTGAGCCAAAAACTCACAGCTGTCAAGCAGCTAAGGGACTTTTGGCTATTTGCCTTTAAGACTTCATTTTTCTGTGGCTGTTCTTCCAATTAAGAAGCAGACATCCACTCTTAATTGTCACGTACAGACTTAGTGCAGTTTAAGCAGCTGATCATCACACAGGAATATCTACCAAAAAGAAAATTTGAGACACTCATTTCAAAACAATTTGCAGTAATCACCTGAGGCTCTAGAGCAATTTTTCAAACTCTTTCAATTTGTATTTGGCTATTATATAACAAATAAATTAAAAACAAGAAGTGTATCAGGTTAAGAACTTCTCCAGCTTATCTCCCAATTTACAATGACTAGCCTGCAAACAGAACAATGTTTTCAGCTTACTGGGTTCTTAGACATTAATGTACCTCTTTTGCTTCTTTCGGAATTGTTCAGACAGGACCATGAGTAATTTAGTAACTGCTACACTACACTTGATAGTACTTTTAAGCTTCAATATAGTCTTCTGATAACCCTCTGAAGTTATACTGTCATCTCATCACAGGAAAGAATTCCACCAACTATTTAAGGCAAAGATCAATTAAGACTCTATTGCAATTAAGCTTGCAGCAAGGAATTTGCTTTTGCTTCAAGCATCTGTCTCCTCATTGCAAAGCATTTAAAATTCATCCTCTGGACTGATATCAAAATGGATTTATCAGTGACAGGGTATTCTTTGAGCTACACTCCTGGAACTGTCTCTAAAAACCTGAAGTATCCTGAGTTTTAAACTACAACATACATGCAATCTGTGCTTTACAATGGACTCCACACTGATTGACACTGAAAGACCCTAAATCTCTAACAATCCCTGCAGAATACTGGTGGTTTTTCTTTTACACAGAGCTAAACATTCATAAAAGTCAAAATACTACATGAGTGAATAAATACAGTTCAGATTGCGGAGGGACTACAAACCTGTAATTTTTCTGATCACATTCTAACTGCCAAAATAGAAAATTATTTTCTCTGTCCTTTATGACAGCTCCAACAAAAGATTAAGAGCCTAAGTGAAGTTTTTGGGGCTCATAGGTCAACCTACTTCTTGACAAGGGGTAAGGTATACATCTGGGCCAACTCCTTAATGGTAGTATTTAAGGCACTATTTAATCTTAGGCAGTGCTGGCCTAAAACTCTGCGTGAAGCCCATCTGGTCATCCTGCTGTCCCTGCTGTAACAGGCTAATGCACTAGCTACACCACATCCTGCCAATTACCTGCTCTTGAGTGGAAGAAAAGAGAAGCTGAATTAATGCAATTACTCCAGCTTGCATCTCAGCTTTACTGCTGCTTTGGCCATTCTGTTAAGATGATTTTTTTCTTTCAAACTCAAGTGTTAATGAGGCTTTCTAGATTCAAAACAACTACAGCAGCAGAGCTGTTCATATAAAAGGCAACCTGGATATCTTTTCAGTAAGGCATCCTTGCTGAAATGTTTCTTCTAACCAGTCCAAGCTACTTCTCCTCCTGTGTCCAGCACTGCCAGCTATAAGATGCAGAATGCTCACAAACGCAGTCCAAAAAGAATGGACGTAACTGAACCAGATCTGTTCTGCCTGTATCATGTCCCTTAAAGCCAAAAGAAGTTATCTCCTATTTCTTCCAGACAGGGGAAGGCTGGCAGTCAAATTTTATTTTCCTTTCCAATGGCAATAGCCTGACTTGGCTGGAGCATTTCTGGCTCTTATTTGACTCTAAGGTGGAATCTGAGTAAAGAACAGAATGGACTAGGCAAGCTGCCTTTTTCCTGGTGAACCAAAATGACTCTTGCTAACATTTAAAAACAAACAATTCTCAATGAGTCACCAGAGAACTGTGCAAGGGGAAAAAACCCGAAACCAGGAGCGTCAAGGTGTGGCTCCTTCCCCAGGCTGAAATGAATGCACTGAATGAGTGCTTTAGGCCGGAGTTTGCACTGAGTAAATACAGAGAATACGAACAAACTGCATGCCAGCACACTCCAGCAGCTAATCACATCTAATATCACCTTGGCATGACTTCTCCCAGTTAGCTACAGTATTTGTTCTTGGTGAAATAATTCACATGGTTTCCTATCTCAAATGAGCTTGATTTTTAGATTTAACTACCCTTGATATTTGACCTTCAAAATATTTTATGTAATCAACACCTCTGAGTAATTTAAAAGCATAACTATCTTCAACAATTCATCGTGTTATCTAAACAAACATTATTTAAAATACCTCAGGCAACATCAACTATTTAGTATTTCAGTTCAGTATATTTTGAAGTGCTGCAAAAGGGGTTAGCCCAGATGAAAATACTTTTCAGTTGTATTTGATATGAGCAGTTACTGCAACACTGGCTACAAAGTCAGTTTCTACCAGGCTCAATATATTGGCCCTCATTTTAAGTTCTGCTGGAATAATATTGAAATACTGGGACTTATCATCTTTCAGACTAAGTTCAAAATTTCTGAACTATGGGAAATGCAGGAGTATTGTGTGTCAACTGACGTCCTGGAAAGACAGAAGTCTCCACCTTTAAACTCCTAACAGAAAATGTAATTAATACCTCAGACAGCCTGCAAGCTGAAAAGCAATTCCAAGTATTTTCCAAGTAGGAAAATAAAATATTACTTCTCTATTCACATTTCACAGTGGATTAGGTGCAGTAAAATAAAATTGGTAATTGCAAAACCATCTAAAAAGGTCTAAAGCTGGAAATAATTTGCGCACTGATTTTCATTGTGGGACTTCAGCCGGTTTAGCAAAGGAATCACAAGTGGCTTTTACACAAGCTAAACTATCTATATATAGAGCATACAAGTTTGGTTTTGTCTCTTGTTAACATAAACACTGAGTAATTTTCATGACTTGTGTACTTCTAAAAAAAGTTCACTGGTTTCTCAAGAAGGCACCTCTTCAGTCATCAGGTTTAAAAATCTAATCACAGTGTTGTATGCTGGCAGCTTTTGCAATAATCCTGATATAGTTTGTTGATGAAAAAAATTACATCACATAACTGGCAGCATTTGAGTTTAAGCAGGCAAAAGTTCTGAAAAAACAAACTGTCAATCAAAAAAAACCTATTACACAAGGATCTGACATCACACCAATGCCTAATAAAGCTTTGCAGTGACAGTTCATTTGATTAAAAATAAAGCTTTAAACTCATAAATTATTTAGCATTTAATCTGTTGATACCAGAACACTCAGCACACCCATCTAATGCCCAAACAGTGTTAGTGCAGCTATGCCAAATAGAATCTGTGCCAACCAGATTGCTGGACACTACATTATTCACATTTTCAGAAGTTAGCACCCAGTTTAGTCAGAAAGCATTTCATGAATAAAAATGAGACATATCTGAAAAACTGAAATAATAACTCATCTCCAAAGAATGTAGCAGTAAAGAATAGGTATATTTACCATCTAGCTGTGCCAAAATTCAACACAGAAAAGGAAAAATGTATTACAACAACAGACTTAGATTTGCTTTGAGCATCTTCCATTACATAAATTTCTCTTCCTGTGCTGCCTCTAGCAATGTGAAATATTTGCCCAAGCTGTACTCCATTGACATTTTCCAGCAAGGCAGTTCAAATGCCACATCTGGCTGTTCTGTGGGAAACACAGCTGTCACACACTATCTCATATTTGCCATTTGGGGTCAGCAGCAGCATTTGCGATCCACTGCAGAATCAAAATTTTAGAACATGGCTAGTTTGTTACCTGATCATTTTTCTCAGGATAGAATGAAGTGCCTTGATTTCTTCTAAGTGGGTAAAACTAGGCAGATGGCCTCCGAGGGCTTCACAGAACCTTTCTGCCTCTTCCCAGGTCCTGGTTCTCAGCACTCTTTCACTATGGAAGAACTTCACAACAGCCAAACGTCAGAGTAGAAAATGACACATGAAGCAGTATTTTTAAAACACTCCTGTTCTACTAAAACATGACCACCTGAGATTTAATAACTGGTATTTCCAGAAGGAAAGAACTTGACTTTTTAACAATTTTTCTTTCAGGTTGTTTGACAACAGCCAGACTCTGAAGTTTAGCTGACAAAATTTGTTTCAAACACAACATATTCCACACGACAGACTTTCTCTGTTTTTCTTTACCAGAAAGATTTTAGAAACCACCAAGCAGCTCATTCCGTAACTGCAAGTCAAGTTGTAAGTTTTAATGGGTGTGGTTCTTTCGAATTTATGGTGAACTACAAAGCCTAATCTTCACTGAAACTGGGCTCACTTAAGTGCTGCACGTGAAGAAAGTTCTTTGGCACACCCTTGGCTACCTGTATGCATCTGAGATGCAAGTTTGGCTCATACACCTCAGCTAACATGTCCACTTGATCCCCTTGGTTTCAGTCCAAGACAATTCCCATCAGCTGGATCTCTCTGCCCAGACATGCTCCATTTGGTCAACAGCAGTTGTGGAGAATCTGCCAGGGCCAGCTGTCATGTCCATCAGCTATGGGACAGCTATGCTACACATCCCTTTGGGATGCCTGCCCACACCCTTGTTATTCAGGCTGGGTTTCCCCACTTTGCTACATGAGCTGTTTACAAGAAACAGTTCATTGCAGGCACTGAGTCCAAAAATAATGAATAAATAATCCAATGAACAGCCTCAGTTATAACTTGATTTAATTTTTAACAGGAGGGGAGAAACCTGCTTTTCTAAATACAAATTTGTTTAAGCCATTCCAACTAAACAGCACAGCTGCTTGCATCCACTATTCACTTCAAAAGAGCAAAATACAACTGAGGCTGAATGTTTTTATATACCCATATTTGAACAGAGAAAATCCTACCTCTCCTATCTATACTCTTAGAGTACAGAAAGGAAAAGGGCAAGGGAAGGCGATGCAAAGTGCTTTCCTTCCCTATCCAGGTGTCTGTGCATGCCCGAGGGCAGCAGGGAGGACACAGGCACAGCAGCCTCCGACAGTATCCGGCTCCTGAGACAGCAGCACAGGGCCAGTGTGGGAGGCCCTAAGGCTACCACAAATGATCTGCCTCTACCATGGAGAGTCTGCAGTCTGTGAGCTGCTGCAATGTGGCAAGCGTGGCGCCCAGGGAGCCTCCTCGAGAGACTCCTCTGCAGCTCATGGGGAGAAACTGAACACCCCCAGGAGGCTTTGCGGCCTCATGCAGATTCCTCCCCAAGGATTGGTTCTTCCCCTGAACCCCAGTTTTCCAGTTCCCTGACTGGTCGTTTTTGGATCCCTCGAGTGATTGGTTGTTCTCTCAATCCCTGTCATGATTGGTTCAAATTCTTTTCCCCGCCCTCAGTTGTGTGTACAAACGATGCTCTCCCTGGGCTTTCAGGGTCCTGTTCTTCGGCTCCTCGGAGCCCTTCAGTAAAGAAGACCCTTGGAGAAGAAGGACCCGCCTCACTCATTTCGTCTTTGCGTTGCCTGCCCCTCCCTGGGAGTGCAGGTCTCACAAAGAGCTGATCACTCTCCCCCCACCCGAGAGTGCCTGTGCTCCTGGCACACAGGGGTGCCTTTTTAAAGGCGCTGCGGCCAGGGACTGTCTCAGCACCAGAACACCAGACCTGCTGCAGCAGCCCAGTGCTGCCCCACTCAGCTGTGGGGGCACAATGCACCTTCCAGGAATGGCAGAGGGTGATGCAGGACAGGATCTGCAGGCAGTCAATCTGAATCAACACCAACCCCTTCTCCTGGTGAGGAGCACCTTTAGAATGCCATCCAGAGCAGCTATGCCCACAAAATGGCTCATCACTCACTTCCTCCAAGACAGTAATGAGCAATTAACATCAAACAGGAATAACATTTTACCTTGTAGCAGGCAAGGCCGGATCCATTGTGCCACCCAGGGGGACAGGGATCAGTTGGCTTTGGGAGCACTTCTGGCTCCTTAGGCTTCCCAATATATTTTTTGCAGACAGAAAATGCTTTAGTGGTTTTACAATCCTTAGTTTCCCACTTTCCAAGAGAATTTCCACTGGACATGGCCACACATCCTCCTGAAAACTCTAAAATTAATGGCAGCAAAACCACATTTAAAATCATTGGCTGGTTTTCAAAAACACCCTGACATAACTGTGAATTACTACTTTATTGCATGCTTGGACTTCTGTAGCATGGTATTCCAGTGCTTGCTCAATGTAAAAGGACAGCATTTTTATGTGTTTTTTAGTTTTCAAATTTACCTGGTTGCATGGAATTCCAGTTAGTGTACGTCACAGCTTCAGGTGTTTCCCCATTCACTGTACCCCAGGAATATATTCCTGACTGGCGAATATCCTGCAAACCGGTCCAGAAGTACTTTTCTTCAACTTTGGTGTGTTTTCTAATTAGACTGTTAATAAATTCTTGTTCAAATCTGAAAATTCACAGATTAATCGGAGTCAATATTTGAAAGACAGCAAACTACTGAGACAATTTAAAACCCAGGGATATTACATGAGTCAGTTCAAGTCATCCAGGCAGTCCCACATTCAACATGGGGTCAGCAGGCTGGGAATTCTCATACTTCCGAGGTGGTTTCACATTGTAGGTTTACCATTGTCACACTGTGGAAAACAGGACTTTCTAGTTCTTGGTAAAAGAAATTCTCTCTTTACTTTTTCTTTACAAACCATTAGTTATCATACAGCAGTTTTAATCTCTGATTTTATCTCCAGGATTGTGATGTTAAACCTGCTCATAAATTACAAACATGCTTTACCTGTTCATCACTGTAAGATTGCACTGGGCTCCAAAGGAAACTTCCATTTTATCAATCCTGTAACAGTAGTTTCCATGTCTCTCCCATCCCTGGTTAGTGAACAAAAAACACATTTATACAAAACAATCTAATTTAGGCATTACCTACAGGGGAAAATAAATCATTGCCAACACTGGCTGGTGCCCACAAGCTGGCACAGCATATACAAGAAAGAAATGCACTGTGTCACACACAAGGTCCACTATCATCAAGTCTCAGATTCACAGTTGTAAAAAATAATGCAGCCACAGGAATAAAATACACCACTGTTTTAGCTTGCCTGGGCAGAGTCTTCTGACCACTATGTGCATTTACAGAGAGAAACACAAGGGCAATAGCCCAGTCCTATTCAAAACAATAGGAGTGTTCATGCTGTTCCACCAACGCCAGGATTCAAACACAAGAATACTAGGAAGGCATACACCAGTGTTCCTTTACTTCTGAGAAAAATAGTTGATACTGAAAATGTGTGAACTTACAAAATTTCTCTATTATTCAAACACTTCTCCCCATATTTACACTGAAATTTCAAGAAACATCAATGTGTTAACTCTTTTCTAGCCTAGCAATGCCCCTGGTGTCTGAACAGCACAGAAACCTGTGACTCTACATGCTGGAAGTCTCTGAAAGGATGGAGTAAAAAGGTCAGGTAGAAAGAAAGATAAAGGCTAAACATCTTTCCTGTTGCAAGCAATATGCCACACAAAACAGAACCAAATAATTCTGAAGTAACTAGCAATACCATCCCAGGCTAGTTCAAAAAACAAAAGCTTTATTTAAGCAGTAAGATGTCATACTGTAAAAAAAAACCAAACAAAAAACAAAAAAGACCCCACCTTTGTTCAAGCCATAGGACAAAAATGTGAGCCAGTGAAGTGGAACAAACCTAATCTCAGTTAACAATCTCTGCATATCTTTATATTGCAAAGTGCTTATCCTAAATTTTTAAACATAATTTGAGCAAAAACAACAGAACAAATGATGTTATCAATAACATTTCTAGTTAAATCAACTTCTTTTAAATAAATAAATAAAACACAAACTGTCCTGGAGCCAAGCTCATAATACTTTCATCAATAAACAGACTGATAATACACCCCTAGCCTGCTTAGGAGAACATGAAATTTGGTTTATATTATATAAACGTCCTCTTTCAAATAAAATGTTTCACAGACTTTAGTGAACGGACAAGAAAGAAATGGAAATAGAGGAAGTAAGTGATTTCAAGCAGGTTTCTGAGCCAAATGACAACAAAAGAAACAGGCTTCCTATTACCTCTTCCAATGAACAGCTTCCATCTGATTTTGTTTCGTTCAAAATCTCTCCTTTTTTCTTGCAAACATATTTCAATTTTTCTTCGCAGGATTTGACCCTCCACTGTCCCAGCTGTGAGAATGAAAGAAAAAAAAAAGCATTTTAAATTCTTACAATCTTTCAATTTCTATGTTTGCAGGGGCTGTTTCCATTGGCAAGACAGCCAAAATGCCTGTAGTATAGATATTGGGTGGGATGCCCTGGATTATATGCACAGGTACATTCTTGGAAGGGAGAGAGAAAGGTGACACACAGGGAGATGGGAGGATTCTGGATCACATCCAAAAAGGAAAGAAAAGGCCAGGGTGGTGCCAACTATCTTAGATCAGGAAGGGAATGGGTGCAGGAGATGTGCTCAGCTTAATGTGGAAGTAGCTCAGAGACAGCTCAGAGGAGCTGAGCAGACGCTCCAGTGCCAGGCTGATGACAAAGCAGGCAGATGCGTGCTCCACTTTTCTAATGAATCTGCAGGATGGGATACAGCCTGCTTCCCACTCTTAGTGACCTCCTTCCTTCACCAACACCCTTTTTAGAACATTCCAC
The DNA here is from genome assembly GCA_013400495.1 of Nicator chloris. Taxonomy (NCBI): domain Eukaryota; kingdom Metazoa; phylum Chordata; class Aves; order Passeriformes; family Pycnonotidae; genus Nicator; species Nicator chloris. The sequence goes on from WAAE01016709.1 coordinate 12,495, forward strand.
CCTCAGATTGGATGACCCAAATTGGTCTGGGAGATGATTGAACCCAGATTTCCCTTCCTTCCTACCCTTCTGCCAGAGACATGCAAGAATACAGTAACCCAAAATACAGAGTGACAAGGCCAACTGTCTGGCCAACAATGTGGCAGTCTCAGAGCTAAGAGTCATTTCTTCCATTCTTTGCAGTACACAGCAATAGAGTTCTGGCTAAATAATTTTAAGAAATTTGTTTGTAGAAAAATGTATTTTAAAGATTATTCCAGAAATAAGATCAGCTATCTGCTATATCTCCCTCCCTGACTCTCACACACACCAATGTTGCCTCTACTATGATGAAAAACTACAAACCAACAGCAAAACTCAACACTGTATTCCTACCTTGCCTGAATATGACACACAGTTAGGAGTGCTGTTAAAGGGAACTTTTGGTTCATTCTGATCCCAGTAGGTAAAAACCACAGGCGAGCCATCTGACCATTTGAACAAGGCTGGCACATCATCATTTTTGAGACCCATCCATATTTCCTCTTCAGCATCTGTAATTTAAGATTACAACAACTTTGTAGTTTCAATATAATATTCAAACTAATAGGAAAGCAAAGTGTTACCAGCAAAATTAAATTTTTTATCATACTGCGCAGCAGTGAAAAATACTCTGCAGCAGTATAGTCATATTATTTTTCTTAGGGCGAGAAAAGGTATTTGACACAACCATAACGTGTTTGTTATCTTGTTTCTTAACTTATATTCACGACTATGAGTAAGTTTCACTGAGAAGGAACAAACAGGAAAAAAAACCAACTACAAACAAACAGAAGTAACACAAGCAAAAAAGCCCTCAACCAAATTTAGCGTGTAGGCAAAGACATAACATCAAACACTACTGATACTATTTATTAGTTCAGTGACTCAGCAGTCAAAATATTGACCCAGCTATCTTCTATCCTCTTTGAACGAGCAAATTAAGCATAAAGTATTAAAAAATTAGAAGTAGGTTAGCCCAGTAAATAAATAAATTAATAGAATGAACCAGAACAAGTCCTAACACAGCAGGCCTGGATCTGCACAGCAATGTTTAGCTCTAGCTTGAGTACAAGCTCAGCATTAACACCCACACTTAAAAGCTAGAGGTTATGACAGTCGTATGCTAGAACGTGGAAAGCAGTTTGTAATTTATGGTGTGCAGCACTTGGTGCTTGACCTTTACAACTACCCCAACTCACCATTATGAAGCTCTGTAACAACCAGTTCAACATCTGCTAATGAGTGAATGCTGATGAGGTTACTCTTATTTGCTTTGCAGAACTCATCTGCTGTACTCCAAGGTGCCTGGTTGTTTATCAGCATGTAGCAAAAGCCATCGTGGGGGAGCCAGCCCGGATCACAGAGAGTATCCAAGTGACTCCAAAACTCTAATATTGAAGAGAAATGGAATTAGAGGCTTTTGTTTTACATTGCCTAACGCAAGGGGCTGGCTTTAAAGTCAGCAGCACCTTGAAAATAGCCAGGAGACAGCAATCACGTGGAATGTGCTCACATCTCTTCAGGGCTTATGTAAGAATGGGTCACAGCTTAGTCAAACCAATAGACTTCAATGCAACATTAGAAGAACTTATAATATTTGGGGGTCATGAAGCAGGTAGAAAGAGAAAGAAGTTAGTGGGAGTGAAAGTAAAAAGCAGGACTACATTACATTAGGATGGTGTTAGTGAAAGTGAAAGGTTCAAAAGTAATTGTAAGCAAGATTTCAAAAGCAACTGAAGACAAATCAAGAAGTGTGCAGGAAAGAAGCACACAACTCAACAAATGCTTAGTTTTAAGCATTTTTTTCTTCTCAAGAAATTAAAGAATTCTAACTAGTTTTAATGGATGCTAAAAAGGTATATACTAATAGTCTTTCTGGTTCAAAACACACTATAAAAAATACTCCAACCACAGGAATTTTGGTTTTTAATGAATAAAACACTATATAAACATTGGTAATAACTCTACATACCCCACTGAGGGGCCAGAGAACAGACAAGAATTGTTAACTGACAACTAGCTTTAGAGCATCACTGCAAAATTTGAACCAGCTCAGTTAAATTTAAACTGATTAATACTTCTCCTTCAAATGCACACACCTCTCCAGGGAGAGCTGGAGAGAACATGCCTCAGCCAGACACACCCCACACCCCTTAACCTCTAGTCTTCCCTGTCATACAAGCACAATTACCTTCTGGTAAAAGTTTTTGCAGGAGAGCCCTGGGAACTGGGTAAGGCCAAAACACACACAGAAGAAGTCATGGACATGGGAAAGGTTGGACATTCAGATGTAGATCAATGTCCAAGAGCATGGAAGCATTTATATGGCATAGCTGTGGCCTGTGTGTGTGTGGAGGGCGAGATAAAGGAATTATCTTGGAAGAGCTCTTATGGGTCCAGTGAAGATTACACCCTGAGCAAACTACCAACTCTTGCACTCCAATTTTCAGTGCTTGGTCTGGTTTCAGAGGACACTAAAGTTATTTGACTACTTCTATTTGAATTCAACAGTTTGATCCAAGACACAGGTAAGTCCCATTTTATGTCAATACGCATCAAGAGTGAGAGAAATGGGTTTAAAGCAAAGGTGGAAAGGTTTGGGATGCAACTGCCAGTTCCAGACTTCCAGTAATACATGAAAGAAGGCACAAGCCATGGAGGAAAATGTGATGAAAAGGGCAGGACTGCTGCAAAATGCTTTATGTGTGAATGAGAAAGCTGCAAAAAATGAGAACTGTTTGTGATGCATCATCTTGACACTGCAGAAAGAGTTTGCTTCTGCTCTGCTAAAAAACCCGAAGCTGTTGTGAAAATGTTTTGGCAGAGATGCCTGAAAAGGCTTGGGAGGGAAAAGAAAGACTCCATAAGTGAACATTATACTCGTATTAACATACAAAACTCAAATGGAAACTGTCCTACCTGGAATTCTTGAAACTTCATTGAGTGACTTCTTGCAAGCATATGGAAGCTGTGTCCCACAGTGGTAACTCTGCCACTGACCTGAGGCAGCATTCATCACCACACAACTCATCCCATCCAGCGGGGATAAGCTCTGCATATCTACGGACAGGAACAAATAAAAACATTACAGCACAAGTTAGCAAACAGTAAGGCAGTGACTGCTTCTTCTTACTACTGGTTTTCCATACAAGAATCACAGTCTTTGGATAGTAGGGCACCTTGTATTTGAAGAACATAATTTGCATCAACTGAGGGCAGCTGTCCTAGCACAGGTCCCACAGAATGTTTTTTCTAAGAGAGAAAGTTTCAGAATCAAGGAATCTTGACTTCTTTTCCAATGTTTAATCATAGAACCAGGAGGAATGTTCTATTTACAATACAAGAAACCCTTGGCTGAGCACTTTCCCAGACCAGAAACATCTCAGGGGAGAGCCATTTTTGCAGCTCTCAGTTTCCTTTGGCAGTCCCATTCCACCCTCACTCCAAACACAGTTCTGCACTTTCTCTCAATGCTAACCATAATCTTTACCTTAACTGAAACCTTAGACAAGGCCCCAGATTTGAAACAGCACAGAGAATAACTCTTTTTTGCAGTCTTCAGTTTCCCTTGGAGCCCCTTTCTAATGGAATTTTTTTACTTTCTTTTTCTTTGAGCCTCAGTGCAAACTCAAGCTGTGACCTACACAGAGTACCTCAGCTCCCCCTGTACTGGGTTCGTTTAGGCTCACAGAAAAAAGGCTCAGGGTAAACCTCAGTTCTCCATGAAAGAGAACAGTGGGACAGGGCCAGGGTCTTTTCAGAGGGGTAAAGTGAAAGGGAAAGTAATGGGCTCATCTTGCAGCTATCAAATTTCCTGTAAGGCACCAGTAAGTACTTTCACAGGAGTAAACACGAATATGTCTGCCATGACTGCAGACTAAATTATGCCACTGTATCTCAGGACAGTCTGGCTTCTAGCTCTGCACTACAGGCCTACAGAGAGGTCACAGTTCCAGAAGAAGGTGCAGTCCATAGTACAAGCAGCAAACTTCTTAACCTTTCCAAAAGACAGAGTACATTTGGAAAATCCCACAGAAATTTCTTAGCAAAGCTATCAAAGAAGTAACAGAAACCACTTCTCAGCTTTTCACAGAATTCCAGTTGCAGCACTACTCTAGAAACTAAAGGAAAAAAGATAATTCCACTTTAAAAAGATCAAATTCAGCTTGAATGACAGAACAACATTAGCTTCAGTATTCCTGATGACTATTACTCTGGGATTCTCATATACATAGATTCATGAAGTATTTGTGAGAACATTACATATTCATCCTGAAAATTCCAAATACTCTCACTAATCTTACTAGCGCCTTTTGAGTAATTAAAAAAGGTTTTTCAAAGGTTTTATACTTCTTTCATCTTCACCTTGAAACAAATTTAGGCAACCTTGAAGTTTAAAAACCCAAGTTAAGCTTCTAAGTAACATCAGTCCTTGCCTGAACACAAACAATCAGAATATTTGAGGGAAATCAGTGTCATTCTGTCAGTGGGAGGAGAAATTTAGCTGCTGGGAAAGCTGTGGATACTTTACTAAAATGGACTTCAAAAATACCATTTAAGTTTTACCTTTTTAGAGATTTATTAACCTATTCAGCTGTAAATACAAAATAAGAACACAAAGATTTGCTGGCTAGGAGGAAAAAATGCTTCTGAAAATGGAATGAGATGGAAAAAAAAAGTAATGCTAGTTTCTATTGAGAATACTGTCCATACCACCAGAAATATCAGTACCTGGATGCCAGTTGAGAAAATTCAAAGGTTTGTGATCTGACCACTGCCAACCGCCAGAAACATCCAGTTGATTTAAGCCAATCCAGAAGATCTCAGCAATGTCATCCTTGGCTAGAGATATTGTTTTTTTAAAGAAAACAATTAGCATAAAATGCTCATCCTTTATTGGTCTCCTTTAAATTAAAAATGCATTCTGAAATGGCATGCATTTCAGGAAAGAAAGATTGCTACTATAATTGGACATGCAAAATTTCTTGAACTGAGGAGGAATTAATCCACACAAGCCTTCCCTTCCAATGTCTTCAGATGTTCCTCCATTGGTTTTATGGTCCCAAAGACACTTGGATACTTTCTCCAGGTCAAGACTGAACATCAGGAGGACAATTTCATAACAAGAGAGCAACATGCTGCTAAAACACCACATGCCACTCTGGCCTGTATTTAAGATTTTGGGAACATTCTTCATTAATAATTTGAACATCTGACTGCTATAATGAAATCCTACAGATACATTTAAATAACTCCCTAAAATGAAATTAGCACCTCAGTTTTGCTACACAAATGAAAGCCAAAATATTTAAAGTACAATCAACTTTTAACCCAGAGATTTAGGACACAAACTAAAGTGCTGCCTCCACTTTATAAAGATTACCCAATATTCATATGTGAATAATTACACCTACCTTGTATGTAACTTAATTCAGATGCATTTTGGATGCTAAGTAAATCTCCTCCTTGCCTTTGACAAGAAATATAAGCTTCCTTCCAAGAAAGGGCAGACTGCGTATTAAACTGGTAGCAATTTTCAGACCCTGGATCGTGTTCCCAGATATCATGACAACCGTCCTCTGTTTAAAGGAAGCAGAAGGTACTTGTAACTACAACTATACAGAAAAATTATCAAAGTTTCAAAAGAAAAGGTTTTGAATATAATACTGAGGGTCTATTGAATTTTCTATTGGTCATCACAAATACTTGCACTGTATGCCAATGCTGCAATACAAAAGCTTTTACACAGCTTAACAGCCACACAAAGGTGGAGCTGCACATCAGAGAAGTGACAGAATGCTTTTAGGATGTCTGTTTAGAAACCCAACATGCCTGGCTGCAAGCAGATTCCCCATTTTCCATCGCGAGAATAATCTTCCGAAGTGGCGCACCATTGCCCACCCGTATGCGTTTCATCCTGAATGCAGTCATGATGCCACACCTTGTTATACAGAAAGGGGAATTCACAGGGTTTACCGTAAGAGTTGCCATCTTTGGTATAAACTTCTGCAGAAAAAAAAAGTAAAAAAAAAGTAGTAAAATAAGAAATAAATACATCCCCCTTGCTTAGACATGGAAAGTACAGCAAATCAGTGTTACTGCTTGTACGGACACAGTTAACCTAAATGCACACAAATCACACTTCTGGTATTAAAATACCACATCTTCTTGTTACAGACAATATACAGCAGTGCCAGAACTGGAAAAAAAAATACACTGAGAAATATTTTTCTGTACTTTTTCTTCTGAGAAACAGCAGAAACTTGTCTTCCCCATCCTGGTAAGTTATGGATAATTCATCTTCCTATTGAAATCCAGGTGCTTTGCAGAGTCCTACCGAACAAGGACTCTTAACAATCAACACATACAGAAGAGGGAAAAGGTAAAGTACATTTTCACCACTTCCTCCAGCAAGCATGAGATTTCAGACAAGACTGGCTTCCACAGCAAGTGCACACACTACCATACCAAAGCTGACAGTCGAGCAGGCTGTGAGCTGGCACCATGCTCTGAATTTGACTGTGTAGCCTATCAGTAAAGAAAACATCCTCAAACACTGCTAACAGGAAAACTCCCATCATGGTGAAGACGTCAGTTCTGATAGAAGGTGGTTGGTATTTCATAATTAAATAGGTTTGCACTGAAATATGGGGCAGGGGGATTTAAACCTGCTAAGAAAGCCACTCAGTAACACAACTTCTGGAGTTGTGCTGTTATTTTTCCTTAAAAACCTTTCAAGTTGCTCTCTACAGCACAACGTTCTATTGCTTTACTGATCGATCTTTTCACATAACTGATTTCAAGAACTTATTGGCACAGACATACTCAAAAAGTCCTTAACAAACAAAAAAACTCCGAAGTGCAAACTTACTTACCATGGTAGGGATGCCGACATATATCACTGGAGGAATTGTTACTTTTCCACTGGTCTGTTGCATTTATGCTTGCAGTCACATAGTTATTCTTGACAGTCACTTTGTACTGAGATGCACCAACAATGGAACCATCAGCACATCGCCACCACAGCATTAATTCTGAGTTACAATCAACCATTTTCAGGCGAGACACGGATTTGGTGAATATATCAAGTCCCAGGCACTGCTTGGACTCCAAGTGAAAGAGGCGATTCTGGGATACCCATTTCCATAAAGCTTCACTTGCGTTCCTGCAGTCATCTATGACTATCAGCGAGTTTTTAACTTGCATGCACTTGTTCTGTTTGTCATGGTGAATGGTAAAAACATCATTGCCTGTACAAGAACAAACATATGGCTATGATTCAGTATCATATTCACAGGAAGCTCATTTTTAAAAGGGTAATCACATTCTGAGAAATGCTTTCAGAAAAGTACCACAACTGCTGTTGGTATGTTAAACCACATCTTTCACAGAAGCCACATTCAGTGCATTTTCCTGCTCTTTAGTGAGTCTTAACTTCTGGGGAAAAAGAGCTCTTTCCAAGTCTTTACAAAATGAGGAGAGACAAAATGAGACTTCTACGTCCAATTCTAGTGATAAGACTTCTTTCTCTGTATTTAACATATACTGATTGCATCAGCCCCTGATTAATCTGCAAGCTTACTGAGTAAAGAATCTTGTCTTCATGCCTATCTGCAAATACAGTAACACACACAACAGACACCATAAAATATAATTAATAATAATCTTCACTTACTAAGCCCTTTTTTTTGAACTGTGTATCATATATAATACACAGCATGAGAGGTTTACATTTGAACCAGTTTGTGGATGCAACTGCAGTAGTACTAAGTTGACTGGCACTGCTTTGAGGAGAAAGTTTTAGAATGTGTATCCCACCGAAGACAGAACACAACAGATAAGGAGTATAATTTTTAAAATTATATAAGGACTCTAGTTTCATTTTCAGTTGTGATGAGTTTCATTTTCAGCTCTGGCGTAGTTTGGGATTAAAGAGAAAAATTAAAGTTGATAAAGCATAGTATACCATTTAAAAAGTATATGGATTACCCTACCAATATAAGCTAACACCTCTGTCAGTATAGAAACACTTCTGACAAGCAGCAGTAGGTTTAAGCAAACCATGAAAAAACGCCCTAAAACTATTTATATGCCACAATAAAGATGGCTCCACAGTATAGAACTTTCACTAATCAGGCTGAAATGGACCTTGGCTCTCCCAGACACACAAGGCTATTATTCTGCTGCTTAAATAAGGAATCTGCTGAGCAGTATTTTGTATTTAATAGTAATGCACTGTCGATCACATTCCTATCGCGTTTTTCTGTTGTGACTTACTAATACGTTTGGCTGAACAGGAAGGAAAATATTCAGTGATGTTATGCAGTGAATTTTACCACTACTTCCTGGTATTCCCACGAATTTTCCACTGTGTAACTGCCAAACAGTATTTAAATAGTAACTAGCTGATCACACCATAAAGAAGAACCTGTAAGTCACTCGCCTACTACAGCGAATTTTTTCAAGCAATACACTTCAACCAACTGTCCCCTTCATGCTACTAAGACATTTTAACAACCAAACCTGCTTTTTTGGTATGCTTTAACCCAGAGCTTTTTCAGCATTGTATCTGCTTTTGCTTTTTATTCTTCCCTCATGACTTTCTTCCTCTTTTTTATTTCTTGCAGCAAGTTTTTAGCCTCTTCTCACATCTTATTTCACTTCTGCCTCCAAAACCCTCATGCTGATACCAAGTGGAAAATCACTTTTTAAAATTTCCCTGGAAAAACTGCTGATGTTGTCTCACCAAATCTCTCTGTGCAGCAATTTATTAATAATTACTCCAATTCAACACTCTGGCCATGAAGTTTTAGTGATATCTTCAGCTACCAACCTGAGCCTGTTACTATCATAGGATATAAAAAATATGTGAGGTGCAACTTAGCGAAGAGCTCAACTTGTTTGCCAGAAGCTCTGACTATGCTAGCGGCTTTGGCTTACAAGAACTTGCTCAACGCGAAACTTTTCCACCTGCTTCCCGTCAGAGAAGGCGAGCCTTCTCTGTCTCACTGCGCATAACGCGGCGGTAACAGTGACGGGGGCGCAGCCGGGAGCTGCCCGGCCTCGACTGATTCCTGTCCCCGGGCTGTCAGGGCAAAGGCCGCGGCCCGGCCCGGCTCCTGCGCCGCGGGCACCGGGAACGTGGCAGCCGCGGCCGGCGGGGCAGCAGCGGCGTTCGTGACGCCCCAGGCCAAGCGTACGGTCCGGGAGGGAGGTTCAGGGCTTTTTCCTGCCTTCTTCGCTTCTCCTTCTAAGTTTCCCAGGTTGTTTCCACGCAGTTGGACTTTACCCCGGAGCGCAGCGCCCGAAGGAGCCGCCCGGGCGGAAGGCCCGTCACACCACCCCCTGACCCGCCCAGGCGCCCTCCGGGGCGCTCAAGGACCCGCAGCGCCCGCAGCGCCCCGCCTCCCCCTTCGCCCGGCGGGCGCCCGGCTTACCTGCGGGGTCCCGGCGGGCCGCGCAGCACAGCAGGAGCCAAGCCAGGCCGCAGGCGCGCAGGCAGCGCCCGGCGCCCGCCATCGTCCCCCGCGGCGCGCAGGCTGCGCGGAGCGGCCGCGCTGCCGGGCTCGCAGTGCCCGAGCGCCGCGCCCGCCGCTCCGGCGCCGCCGCATTGGCCGCCCCGCGCGCGTCACTTGTTGCCAGGAGGAAAGCGGCCCCCGAGGTTGCGGCGAGGCGGGGCCGGCCCGGCGGGAGCGGAGCTGCGGAGGGGGGAAGTGAGGCCGCGAGCGAAAACGTGAGAGTGAAGGTGAAGGGGAGAGGCGGGGAGGAAGAGAAAAAAGAGGAAAAGTAAAGGGAAAAAAAAGAAGAAAGTAATTAAAAAAAAAAAAAAAAAGGGGGAAAACCCGAAGAAAAACTGGAAAAGCAGATCGAATTGTCGCGTGGTCTTTAAAGTTAAAACTGAAAAAACCAAAACCCAGAAAACTTAGAAGCTCAGCTGGAGAAAAAGGGGAGCGCGTAACTGCTAGAAGTGAAGAAAAGGTGGATAGAATAATCTGAAATTAACAAACACACTGAAGTAAGATATCTAAAATGATACAAATAACACACATCACGCTGTGATCCTCCATCCCCTCTGGCCGCGGGGCCACTTGCCACCCCCGAGGCAGGGGCTCCTAAAATTGCAAGTCTGACCCGCCCCTGCCGGGGATGGGGGAAGAGGGCACCGCGAAGTTGAAGTAACTGTTGCTGAGAAAATTTTGCGGGTGGTTACAGGAATTTACAGAAACCAAAAGTAGAAACACGTACCCGGCGAGAACCAGCTGGCCTGAAGGAAGAAAAGAAAAAGAAGGGAAAACTGATAGAAACTACGTGAAATCAAATCTAGTTTATAGCTACGTGCTGTGTGATTCAATGGTTACCTGGACAGGCTGTATAGGTCAATCTCCAGCTGTTTAAAAAAAAAAAATTTGCAAAGTCACAAGAAAAAAGCTTTTTTTTTTTCTAGGAATATCTATTTTTATTAGACTTGCAAGAGCCATTGTTCAGGGAAAGAAATACTAAATTTATATAAAGATGGGAAATGCAATGTGCAGTCTGTTTTATATGCTTCCAGTGTGCCCATCATGTAGGAATGTATACACCTGGAGAGACAGGATTTGAGGGTACGCCAAGCTGGGAATTGAGTGGAAATGCAGACAAAAACGAACACCTGCAAGTTAACAAATGTTCTCTCCTCCTGGAAAAAGCAGAGCAGCATATGGCTGCCAAGGCAGGAAATATTTGAAAAATCAGAAATCAGGTTCTGGAAGAGAGAAGTCTATAGATGTAGCAAAATCAAATCTGTGTTACCAGTAATAATTCATTTTCAGCAAGAGCAAACTTTAAAGTCTCCACATAGAGAATAGGAAGCAGAAATTCCCCGCTGGTGAGCCTAATACAAAAGCAAGCTATTGAAACTAAAATTAAATATGTGGTGGGATGGTGTGTGTCTCTTTTTATATAAAACAAGAAGCAGGTGTGAGGCCTGCATTCCCATCAATCTTTCCAAATGTGTGTTATTATTAATGTACCGACTGTCCCAGTTTGGGAATGGTTGGTAGTAGAGTTTCACTTTGAAGCTAATAGCGTGCTGGGCATATTTACTGAACACATACCAGAAATTCTGAAATTACCAGCATCCTACTTACCACACATATATCATCAAATATGTGTGTTAATAGAGGGGAGGTTCTCTAGGGTATCTTAACATATGTAACTTATGCTTTCAGATACACATTTCTGATTTCAGTGCCTTTTTTGTTTATTGGTTTATAAAATATTATCTTTGATAATACAGATACAACCCTGATCCTGGCTCAAAAATTAAAGAATGCCCAAGAATAGGAAAATTGCATTTACATTGGTGCCTTTTAGTTTCAGTTTTGGGTTCATGTACATGTCCTATACTAAAATTCTGTTACACATTAATGTAGGAGGAGATACAAAATATACTGCCCTGGTGAGCCCACCAACCAACAAAAATTTTCGGAAGAACATGCAGGAAAAGATGAGATTTGGTGTATGTCATGTGATAACCTATGGAACTCTCATACAATTTTGTCTTGTTGAAAAAGTGGGTTTGTATTAAAGCTTATCAAAGTTGTAATGATGCCAAAGCCTACTTCTTACAGGATTTATCCTTTATTAATGAGGCTTCTGTATTTAATGTGAGCTGAACAGGAGCCATTACTCAGCATAATCGGTGAGCAGTTTCTGTATTGCAAGTCACAAGCATTATATGTCCTCATGAATCCCTACAGCTCACTTCAAAGCACAGCTAATGGCTGAGCAAATTTCAACCATGCCTGTAGAGATAACCAAATACAGAATTTCAGATACAGGAGGGCCCAACCTCAGAGCTCACAAAGCCTTTTGCTTCCAAGACTACTTTGCCTTTCCAAACAAAAAGCCTTTCAAGGTGCCAACATCATGGCTAAGAGCCTTGTATTTCTAGCAGGAGTCTTTGTTGCTTATCAACAGATAATTTTTTTTGCCCTTATGCCCTTATGTTTTTAACAATAGCAATGCCTGTAGAAAGTGTCAACACCTGTCTATCAATAAATCTCCACCCCATCTCTGTGCCTACCACATGAAATAGATACTTTGCATGAGCAACCTTCCTCCTTTTACATTCAACACCTTGTAATCCAGTTTTTCTGGCTGAGTACATCCACATGTGCCAGTGAGCACAAAGGGAATGGTGGAAAAGGATTTGCTACCTACAGCATCTCATGAGAGTAGGAGGAGGTTTTCTCTGCTTACTCCAGCAATGATTTTGAAACTGGGACATCTGAACAGGGATCACTAGTTATTACATTTTAAACCTTGTAACATGGGTGCTTACAATACCTAAGTCCTTACAGAAAAAAAAAAATCAACCAAATCAAACCCAACAGCCACATGAAGGCTTACAAGAGTTACCAGAGCAGTTATTTCCTGAGGGAAAGAAGTCTCTCCAAGAAAGTGATGGTACCCACAAAGCAGCCAGGAGACAAAGATTTCAGTGCTACCTAGACTCTGCTGCTAAATTTAATATTAGAACATGGCCCTGGTTTGAGTAAAGTGCCTGCTAATCATATAAAGTATCAGCCCTGGACATGTTTAAAGGTAGTTTAATGGACAAGAAAGTTGGACAATTGCAACTTGTACCATAAATGCAGCTAAAAGCCAAATTATTCTTTTTTTGACAGATACATAAGTTTAGTTTGATGGAGTTGATCCCATGCATGGCTATGAAAAAAAGTCACAAAAATGCTACAGGGAGGCGACAAGCATCCAGCAACTGATTTGAATAAAGAGAGACTGTATCCAGAGAGGTCTTTAAGCAGTAACTTCAGTTTAGCTTTGCATTAACTCCATCTGGATGGTCTTTTCTTCATGGACACTTACTTTATTTGCTGCCTTGTTTTTTTAAATGGATATTGAGGACTTGATTATTTTTAAACATCGAAGAATGTTTTGCTTTTAGCAAAAAGGGAACACGAAGAGGGCTTTTCTCCGTTGTTGCTCTAGATTTCCTGTTTGCAGTTGCGGTGGCCTAACCTTTCAGCACATTATGAAACTGTCATATTGCACAGTAAACTCAAGATGGAATCAAATGTTCTCTCAGCTGAGTTTATATGTATTTCTTACATCTCTTCTGCAATCTCTATATGAATTTTTGGCATGAGTTCCAAAGTTTTGAGGCTTTTATTGCGCTTGAAGCATTTATTATTGCTAGGGACCCCTACATTTGATTCTCATTAAGTGTCACCATTCATAATAAATACCTAGATGTTATTACAGCATTTTAGAGAGTATCTGTTTCTTCTACTACATGTGGTAGATAACTTTCAGAAATAATAAAAGGAATTACAGACTTTTTTCCTAATATCAACCTCCTTTTTTGCTCAAATGTGACAGTGGCAATTTCTGTAGTGCTGCCTCTGGCTCTGCCCTGATGCATATTCAAAAGTTCATGTTCAGGCCCACTGAAATACTAGAAACAGGTTTGGGAAATAAGACAAAGAAAGGAGTATGGACAAATGCACATTGGATGTTTGTTGATAGCAAGGAATGTCTTTCTCTGGGTGTTGGTTTGGCTTTGACTCCTGCTAGGATCTCTGTGTGCTTCTGGAACAACGACAAAATAATATAAGCAGCACTTTAACATTGAGACAACTGCTTGAAATTGTAAAGAGGTAAATGATATTCTTCTGTAGCACTTTTAAAAAGGGTCTCTGGCATCTGTACTGTGCATTTTCAACAGAAAGTGTGCCTTGATTTAGTAGGTCTACTGGCAGAGTTTATATGCTCCATCTCCTCAAAAAGTTGTTCTCCCTTGTCACTGTGTCAGTGTGGGATTATTACTCAAATTATGATTGTGGGAACTGGTAAATAAGATGGTATTTTGTACCACATTACATTTGTTACAGAAAACATCATTTGAAGGAGTGATTTAAAAGAAAATCAGTTATCATTTGGAAAATGGTTTTTAAGCAAATAAAAATCAATTCGGGTAGAAGAGCTTTTAATTTTAAATTTGAAAGGTGTTTTGGTTTGGGGGGGGTGTTTGATTGTTGTTTGTTTTGTTTTGTTTTTTTTCTTTAAACATGCAAAGCAGAACAATTTCCTGAAGGTGCTGGGGAAGAGCCTGTAGTTTTGGGACTCAAATGTTTTGGAGGCAAAATTCACCCCTGACTAATAGCAATCTCTAAAATGCCCCCACTGCCTTATGTTTGACCAGGAAGGAGCAAACTTTGAACAACTAGATGAGAGAACAGTTTAAAGGGCAAAATTCCAGATTGATCTGAGCCTGGGAGTACTTCTGAGATAAAAAGAGCCTGTACAGAAATGGTGGACTCACTGAGGGCTAAACTGCTGGCATGTAAAAGTTGTGATTGACTCAGATATAAACTGAGTAGCAGCAGGAGCGGGGAAGTCACATTTCAATATGCCATCAGCAAAGGTTTGGAAATTGTGCCTTTCTGAGTGCAGGAGAGGCCAGAAAGCAAAAATAAGAATACAAAAAACCCCCCGCACAAACAAACAAACAAAAACCAAACCCAAATAAAATAATAAAAAATAAGAAAACAATATAGTTTTCAAATGGGAAATGAAGGAGGAAACAAACACCGGAACAACACATACCTCTATTAAAATGCTAAACATCCAATGGGTAAGTGGAGAGAAATCAAATGTCTGGTCTCAGACAAAGGCAATGACATGCAACACACACGCAGGACATTTTAGTACCAGAGTATAAAATATACAGAAAGGATGAGTCATCTCTGCTGGAAATAGGATAATGAAATTTATTAATGAGATCTTAGATCAAGTAAACAAAATAGGAACTCAGCAAGTGGCACAGAATGCCAATGCACCAAAATGTCATCTTCAAGCATATGTAATTCCTGAGTCTGCTGCTTGCCTGCCTGACCAGAAGGACAAAGAAAGCATGCTGAGAATGATCAGATGGGCAAAGAGGGTGAGAAATACAACCAGCACTGCACTTCAGATAACCTCGATGTTGTCTGGACACTGCAGCATTGTTATGTAACACAGACTACATTAGACTCCATCAATACTGCTTCATGGAGCAGTGAGACAGGGAAGCCACAGAATAGATGCAGCCCCTGATTTAGTCCTCATTTGTGTGCAAGATATTGACCTATACCTTCAGCTCATGGTTTCTGTTCCAGTGTTTACATTCAGAATTCCCAGAGGCTTGACAAAGGCCAAGCATTCACAGCAGTGGCACCCAGTTTCAAAAGGGAGAGAGACATAGCAATGAGAAAGCTTGTGAAGAGGAAACAAAAGGTAGCTGCTAGGAGCTGAACTTCCTGAAGGATACACAGCACAGCATCAGTGTATGTCATCTACTGAAGTCTTGAGAACTGGCAAAAGGAAGTGGGCACAATAACCTCATTACAGGGTAGATTATTAGAAATCAGAAGTTTAAGTCTTCTTCAAATGCAAAGCCATAGAAAGGATCGTAAACCAACATGTTAACAGAAAGCACAGGGAAAGAACAAGAAAAACTGTGAGCAGCAACTCACAAAACAAATCCAGACTAATACTAAATCTTGCCTTAGGTACTTCAGGACCAAGAAACCCACTGAAGTCTGACAAATCAAAGGACAGTTGCTGAGAAAAAAAAGAGGAGAGGCCAGAATGTTTCCAGAGAAGCTAAATGATCTACTTGCATATGTTCACTGGAATAAGCTGATGATCCCCATACTTGAACCCTTCTTTTTGAGAGTCAGCAAAGACTGTTGCTGAAAGTGTGCTAACTGGGAAAGGCTATAAACCAAACTGTTACTAGGTAGAGTAACAAACCTTCAGACATCTGAGTTTTTTAAGGCACTACTGAGCACTGAGCAAGAGCCTACTAATGGACCTACCTTTCTCTTCACTCTTTCTGTGTGCCTGGGGTCTGGAGAGTGACAATGTGACACCAATCTCTAGAAAAGATTCCAGGGGGTAAATGAGATGACATGATGGGAAATACTAAGGGCTGGCAAGCCTAACATCAGTATCAGGCAAAGCAGTAGAAACTGCAATACAGGATAGAATTCATCTGCACCTGGATAAACATGATCTATTTGGGCAGTGCCAATGCATCTTCTCTAAATGTAGTATTTACCATCAAGGCCTCTAGACAGGTTTTTGATGAGGTCTGCAAGCATGCAGACAAGGGTGATCTGGTTGATATGGTCCATCAGTTATTCTTGATCTGGATGAAGGGTCCTGCTGGGTGAACAAACCAGCAGGTCTTCCACACAAGAACTTGCTTTTTGCATTTTTCTATTGATTTAAGGGGCCTTTGTTGTAAGGAAATTATTTCTACCTTAGTCATTATTTCTGTGAGACTGAAATAGCTTTTGTTATTACCCACAGCTTACATGAAGCTGGGACTTGCACAAGAACTACCTGTCTGTGACTCAACACTCACACAACTTGAGATAAAGTTTGTGGGTGGACAGTGCATATAAATGAGTTTATAGGACTTCTGTCTGTGCTTGACACCATGGGTGAATCAGGGAGAGACTGTGAGGTTTTTGCTATCAGGCTGTCATCACTGCACATTCTGCTGGTGAGCTGGTCTCATGTGCTTGACACAGAGCGCACGAGGGAGAGTGAGAAAGACGAAGATAGTACAGAGCAGCACAGATCCCCTATGACTCAGATCTGCAGTGCTCTGCACACAGACTAACCAGTAATCGGCCTCTAGGCAAAACTCCAGAGTAGATTTTAAGCTCTAAAGGCTTCAGGATTTGGTCACTTCAGAGATCACCTCTGTGTGTGACATATTTCTATTGTAGACATCATTAGTTGTGTCCAAGCTGAACTTATCCCTGGCTCTGAAAAAGCAAAGCTCACTCTCTTTCCTTTCCTGAGGTTGTCAGAGTAACACTACTCTTCATGGTAGCTTCTGGAAGACATACTTTACAATGCTGCATGAGTAACCCTATTTTTAAATGTTAAAAAGAGAAAAAAAAATATAGTAATGCTGTATATTCAGTAAAATACCTAAACAGTACTATTACCACTCTTTAATTTTTGTCTTAATTCTCAATATACCCAAATTAATCACAAAATTACAAAAAACCCCCCAAACAACGAAACAATCAAAACCCAAACAAGATATTGTAGTAATGAAGTGTGTGTAGATTTCTAGCTAGTGATCTATTTAATTGATGCTTACCTAAATAGTCCTGTTACTTTAACGAGTGCATCTACATTTCCTATTCTTTTTTGGAGGCAATAATATGCCCATAATACTAAATAATCATTTTTATATATATATCTTCTATTAAGCAGTAGCACTTCATTCTATGAGGTCCATAAGTTTCTTAAGGTTTGTTTGTATTTCAAACTGAAACAGGTTGACCATGCAGAATAAACAGGGCTGGATCTATCACAGGCAGTATTTAAATGCCCCAGCAGGAACCTGGGGCCCACAATTTAAGTCTCATCAGCATGCAAAACTTTGGAAGCATCAGAAATCTCCTTATAAACAGTGAACCCGTTATAAGTAGTCAGATGCTGTTGAGATGAATTAAAGTACCTAAGTCAAAGAATCACAGGATCTGTAGAGATCATTTAGTGCACCCTCTTGCTTAGAGCAGAGTAAACTAGAACAGATTGCCTTGGGTTGGTTCCACTCGCATTCTGAATATCTCCATGGATGAAGACTCCACAATGTCTCTGCATATCTCTCTGATGGCCACAATAGTAAAAAAAAAAACGAACAACCTTTTTCTTTTGTTTACAAAAATATCCTGTGGATCACTTTGTGCCTATTACCTCTTGTTCCTTCACTGAATGCACTTGAGAAGTCTCGCTTCACCTTCTTTACTCCCCCTAACTTTAGATATTCAGATACATTGATAAGATCTCCCCGAGGCTTCTCTCCTCTCAGCCACACCTCATATGACAAACACTCCAGTCCCAGAATCATCTTTGTGGCTCTTTGCTGGATTCAGTCCAGTGAAACCATATGTTTCCTACATTGGGAGCTCCAGAACTAGATCTAGTACCCCAGATGTGTTTTAATGCCAAGTAGGGGGAAATTATCACCTGCCTCAACCTACTGGCAATGCTCCTAGTGCAGTCCAGGATACTGTTGGCCAGCTGTGCCACAAGGACACAGCACATTGCTGGCACATGTTCAAGCTGGAGTTCACCAGGCCTCCCAGATACTTTCCTGTAAAGCCACTTCCCAACCAGTTGGTCCTCAGCCCCTAGTAATGTGTGTGGGGACACCATCCAGCAGGTGCAGGATTTGGCATTTCCCTTTGTTAAATTCCTTTAGGTTCCTCTCAACTGATCCATCCAGCTTGCCAAGATCCCTCTGAATGGCAGCATAACCATCTGGTGCATCAGCCACTCCTCCCAGTCTTCAAGTGTGTGCAAACTTGCTGAGGGTGCACGTTTTCTATCATGCAGGATAATTAATGAGGGTGTGCAACAGTATTGGCCCCAGTATTGACCTCAAGAGTACACCATTAGTGACTGGCTTCAGCTGGATTTTGCACCACTGATTATAATCTCTTGAGCCTGGCACTTCAGCCTGTTTTCAATCTGCTTCACTATCTACTTATCTAGTCAGCAGCTGGTTAATGAACCAGTGATGAAAGCCTTTCTGAAGTTAAGACAATTAACATCCTCTGCTCTCTCCTTGTCCACCAAGCTAGCCATTTAATCTTAGAAGGCTATCAGGTTGATCAGGCTTGATTTTCCCCTTCATATATCCATACTGATGGTTCCTGATCATCTCCGTGTCCTTAAAATATTTTGAAATTATTTCCAGAATGATTTGCTCCAACACCTCTCTGTGTATTGAGACAAGGCTGACTGGCCTGTAGTTCTCCACATCCTCTCTCTTCTCCTTGAAGCAAGATATGGCATCTGCACTGAATTTCTAGTCCTCTTCTGCTCACTGTGACCTTTCAAGGATACGTGAAAGTGGCCTTGCAATAACATCTGCCAGCTCTGTCAGCACTTGTGGATGCAGCCCACTGGATCCCATGGACTTGTTTGTGCCCAGTTTGTTTAAATGTTTTGATCCACTCTACTGAGGGTAAGCCTGCATTGCTCCAGGTGCTCCCACTGGTCTCAGGGGACTAGGATTTTTGAAAACAAATCCTACTGATACAGATAGGTGAAGAAGATATCAAATATCTCTGATTTGTCTGCATTTTGTGTTACCACAACCGCACTCAGCAGCAGGCTCACATTTTCTCCAGTCTCCCTCTTTCTGCCAATACACTCCCAGAAATCCCGACAGTGCAGAGCTATTCAAGCCCTCACTGTTCTCTAAACTGTCAGTGAACTGGTGCCCTAGGAAAGTTCCCAGACAGTGAAAGAGAAAATGCTGTTGTCCCCTTTTTAAAACGTACACAACAGTTCGAGCATATTTGCTATTAAAAACTCAAATGCAATCTTTTTTCTGAATCTGGATCCACATTGATCCAGATTAATTCAATAACTACCAAGCTAAAGCACGTGCTCGGTGTTTCCTTTTGGAGCTGATGCACTTCATTCAAAGCACTGAAATGGTTACTTTAGTACAAAGTGAAATTTATGTGTTCCTATTCCGTTTCCCCACAAAAAGTCCCGCTACTAGTGGAGCACGGTCTCACTCATGTTCTTGTTGTCAACTGTTGAATATTTACTTGGTGTAAAGTCCAACATCTGGACTATGTTCCCTTTACAAACCTAGCCCTTGAGTTGAAAACCTGAAGTCTTCAGAGAGACAGAGTTCTAAAAGTATATTCAGTATATTGATTTTAACTTTAACTCAGGCACAAATATGGAATCCAATTGAGATCCTACCTTAAAAATAGGATGAACTAAACACTAACTTCAGAAGTGAATCCTTATGGCAAGAATAACCATATTTGTTAAACCTAGTATTTATCTTTAACATTTACTCCCACACACTTTATCTTTAACCACACTCCCATAACCACAAGCCCTGCCAGAGAGGATGTGACATATATGGCAAATTGGGAGCAAGCAAAAGGGAAGCCAAGGGTCTTGACTTTAAAAGCAAACATTAGTGGAGATTCCAAGTCAGAGTATATTTTATTATTCTAACAAAGCAAGTTTAAACACAAGGATTGCACATGAAAACAAAGTATGGGCAAACACAAAGAGTGCTAGATATCACTTTCCCTTCAATTAGTTTATTTTTATAAATAATACCATGGATTTTGAAAGGTTGTTAAGGCTGTAATATAACACCATAGGAACACTAATAAAAAAGTATGGGATGATAGTCTCAAATTTTTAACCCAAAACATAACTGAAAATAGACTCAAATTATCCATTTCTTTACACTGCCATTTTAGCCCCTTCCTGTTACTGATATCAGCCTGAATTTAGAACAAAAGTTACTTCAAGTTTAGTTGGGAAAAAAAGCCTTTGAAAATTAAATTTTACCAAAAATTTTCTGACAAAATATGTATCTGTGTGGCCTTGGAAGCAGCCTGGAAACAGTGATGGAATGAGGTACTTCCCACTGTTCCTGCAAGGGGGTTTCCCCTTAGTAACAAGGTGTTGGTTTTGTAGCTTGTGTGGTACTTGGCAATCTTTCTCAAAAGAACATTGCCAAAGAATAAGGTTTTTTCTCCATTTTATATGTGGAAAACTCAAAGCAAAAAAACAGGTAAATTGGCCAAGATGACACAGTGATAGTGATGCCAGGAAACAAAGCCTGGACCTGCTCCCCACCTCCCTGCACTGGCCAAATTCTTTTGCCTGTACCCGCCACCAAACAGCACAAACGTAAAAGGCACAGTTTTCCTTTCACTTAGCTCAATTTTTCTATGAAACAGAGAAATAAAATCTGGTTTATTCATGGACTCAATGACTAACCTCTCATGTCATTTGGCTACTTATTAGTATTGTACCTACCTGAGCAGAAACAGCAAAGAATGCCCAAATATCCTGAAAATTCCACCTGTTGGGTTTGTTTGCTTGGCTGGAGGCTGTTCTTACTCTCACACAGGCGGGATGAAAGCATCAGGACCCACATCTGAAGGCATCTCATACAGCTGACACTCAGTTAGGGTTGGGTCCCTTTTGCATTAATTCTTGGGCAAATGTGTGGATTTCCCCTCTAATCTTGAAGTATGTGGTAACAAACTAGGACTCTCATTCGTGGTCACTCTGGGATACATGAATTTAATTCGCTTTCTGTCAAAAATATTGTAAGTGTTCACTTTACATAACCAGTTGCAATTTTAAATCAGTCCTTGGAGGGACAGTGGGCTGTTGCAGCACTCTGAAAATGGCACTCTCTGTAATCACTCCAGTTCATCATTTGTAACAGCTGTCAGTACACACACACACACACGAGTTATACCAAAGCAACTAAAGAGAGTTGCAAGTAGTCAGAGTATGAACAAGTTTAGAAGGTACTTGGCTATCTACCACAGTCTCTACTGGAAAGTGCTTTACCTAGGCATGCAATACCACCTACAACATTAAAAAGGCAAAAAATATACACGATTCTGATGTTAAACTGATGTCAAGCAGTTTAAAAAGCTTGTCTAATACTAAGGTATTTCTTTAATAATCTGACACCTAATGATATCACACTGAACTGCAGGGAAGAAAGCAAAAATCAGTTCAGCATCCCATATGGTCTATTTGTTTTAAACAATAATGCATTCTACTCCATCTATTTTGGCACTTACTTGTAACAACTGATGTCTCTGTGCGTCAACCAAGGTGTCAAGCAGGAAAATAGCTCCCATGTTAAGCAAATTGTGAACATTGTTCCTAAATTTCTTTTTGTCTTTGATCTTTGGTTGTTTTTTTCTACCAGGATTCCACCTCCCACCCTCCTTATTCTCTTTTTTCTCTTTCCATTTCATGCTATAATTTTAGCAAAGACTGGCACTAGTTAAACACTGAACTGCACTGAATTTTGGTGTAGTGCTAATATCTAACTCTTCTTTTACTCCTAAAACTCCTGAAATGGAGGAAAAAAAACCCTGTACTTTTTATACAGCCATCTCTCTGGCCAGCTTACAGAGGAAGGATTAGAGGATCTGGGTAGAATGAGAGGTAAATATGGCACAGCAGAGCCTACTGTTTAAGACTATTATACTTTTTTCCTTACTTTTTGTGATTTATATTTTTACATTTGGGTATCTGAAAATTTATCACAGTAGCTTCTGAATAATATTTTGTAAGGCACAGTATGAAGTTTGACAATTTTTTCTGCCTAACAGTTTTGAAAATCCCCCTTTTTCCTGTGGAAAAATGGTCAAGAGGCTGACAACAGCCTTTTTTCCCTTCCCCTATGATTTCTATTACAATAAATACACAACCTCTTCTCATTCCCTACAGTCATTTCTTAATGTTAGATTTACTTCAGTCTCAGGACTGTTGACTCCTACTAGAGGGCAAAAAGAAGTCTGACTGAATTATTACCCATCTTGAGAAATTCAGTCATATATCACAAGCTGTCTCGTCCCTTTCTCCTAAAAATACAAACTACAGTGCAAAGTATTTCTTTTCCAAAGAGACCTACACTAGGTTTTATTTTTTCCCAGAATGTTTGGAATGCACATTTCCAACCCAGTCTCTTCCCTAGAGGGTTAATAATTAGCAAACTGACTTCCCCAGCTGGTTTTGTTCAAAGTGCCGTCATCCTCCTGAATTCAGTCAACATCTATCAGAAACAAAGACGTCAAACAAAACATATTAGGCTTCAGTATTCTCTTGTGAAGTTTTGGCCTCCAGCCAGAAAATTTTGTTATTTTCTGTGCAAGCTTTATTTTTCTTTCCCTGCCCAGCAGTTAGTATGGATCAAAGGAACGACTGCTTAAAAATACAATCATAAAAACAGTAAACACTGGCCCTGACATAGCACTGAGTACCTTTGGTTAAGTTTTGCATCTATACTGAGTGTCCTTATATTTGGGAACGTGCCCCAGTGTGAGGTTTCTAGCTTTTTTCAGCATCCCATCAATGTTCCTCTGTCCCCAGAGGGACACAGAAAACCTCCAAGCTGTGTTAGAGCTCTGTTTAAATATCTTTTTGAGAAAGGCTGAAGAATGTCAACATCAGAAATAATTTTCTTCATTTTGCTGTTGTTATCTAAATGGATTAAATGTATAAAATTTTATAAAGGAATTTATTTTATGATCCTGGTAGAACTGAGGTCAACCATTGCTGCCCTTTCTCATAGCTTATGGCTTTGCTTTAAGCGTCATGGGCTTTGCAGTCTATCCCACAGCTCTTGAACCAGATTTGGACACAGATCTACTTCAGCAGATCCACATGGAGCTAGGAACAGATATTTGTAAGCCTGCCAAAAGCTGTCCTGTCAGACAGTCAGATCTCAGTGCTTTGAACCAGGCAGTTGTGCAGGAAGTTGATGTTTTCACTGCCATGTCACACAGGAGGAAGAAAGGGGAGTTTGTGACATTGCTGCCTCCTGCACATCAGGGAGGACTGCTGCTTCTCCCCACAGCCTGTCCCCACCTGGGCTCCAGCTCCAGATCCACTGAGGCAACTGCACCACTCCAAGGTGCATCACAGAAACACCCTCAAAGTACAGCCTGAGAAAAGAGAGCATCAGGCATCCCACCACCTGGGTCTGTGACTTCAAGGGCCAAAAACAAAACAAAAAACCACCAAACAAAAAGAGTGTCAAAGAAATAAAAGAAAAAAAGTCTTCATTTTTTTCATATATCTTTCTAGTTTTGTTCTCCTTATGTAGTGATTCTCGACCTTCACATCCTTTACACTGGATTTGGATTTTAGGTACCCAGGACAAGTCAAGTGTCTGTGTCCCACTGGCTGCTGTAGTAGATGAATTGGATGATTCAGCTTCACTAATTTTGAAACAACTTCTTCTATATTGAGGGAAAACACAAATTTAAGTGGAGGTGTTTCTTATGTCCCAGTTGCATGGAATTTTGCCCAGAGATCCTGAATTCTGGCTGCTGAATTCTTGTGTGGGTCAAAAACCTGGAAGGTAGGTTTGGGCTAGAAGGCAGTGGGATGATGCATCAGCAGTCCCACAAACATATACACACCAATATTTTCAGGTCAGGCTTCCTCATCTTTACCCAGGGTGGCCTGAAAGGACCATCCAGCAGTGCTGTGAATCAAATCCCCAGCAGCTGTGGTGGATTGATTTGTTTATTTCTAAATCACAGTTATTGAATGTTACAGTGCACACTGACCCTACCACTTGCATTGGCTGCTTATTGTCAGCCCAGGTATCCCCAGTTACCTATCAAGTATTTCCTGCTGTGGTTCAGTCACTTAATTCTCATTCTAGTCTTCCCAAGTAGCAGGAATAAAGGTTCCCTACCACTTGCATTGGCGGCTTATTGTCAGCCCAGGTATCCCCAGTTACCTATCAAGTATTTCCTGCTGTGGTTCAGTCACTTAATTCTCATTCTAGTCTTCCCAAGTAGCAGGAATAAAGGTTTCCTGTTTTCTTCATAGTTTTGCTTTCACCAGTGAATGCCTCTTCCTCTCATCTTTCCTTCCATAAGGGTTTGCTATGTGCTACATCAGAGCAAGTGGTTGACCAATCTGTAAGAGCACTGAGACTCATCCAACTTCAACTTTATATTCTTTCAATCGGACAAAAACTAAGCAAATTTACATATAAATAGCAATAACGAAAAACCATATCCTCAACCCACAGTAGATTCTGGAAGGTTATGGGGGGTAGATGGTCAAGTACAAGATGAAGAAAAGAGCCCACATTGGCTTTCTTCCTTCTTCCACAACAACTACACCCAGATACTCTGGTGAGTATGTTCCAGAGGTGCCATGTAACTGAGACAGGCACTCCAGGAGCCTCAGGGATAGAGCCTACATCAACTGTGTGTGGGTCTCATTTTAGCCTCCTAGGCTGCTGGTTCTCTCGGGCAACAGTGAGGCCTGTTAAAGAGATGTTTTCTCAAAACATATCCTGAGAAAACTGAGATGAAAAAATGTAAATAACCCTACACCTAGAACTTGTTCACATAGAGGTGTTGTTTCTAATTAGCCAATCACAGTGATAGTGAGAAATAGACCAATCTTGTGCAGCTGTGTGAGAACCTATAAATAAGAGTTCGTTTGTTAATAAAGTGAGGGATGTTCAGCCTTAGAAGAAGTTAAGTTTGTGTCATTTGTCAATGCAACAACAGCGACAAGCTGTGCTCCTGGATATGGTGAGAGGGGAACAGCCACTCTGCTATTTATAAGTATTTTAAAGGGTAAAGTAGCCACTCTTTCTGCAGGTATTCTAAATATCTGTTCTTTCCAGATAGAAAGCCTCACAGAGCTGTTCTGATGCATTTCCACATTTAACTGAATGGTAGCTCATGTCTCTTATAGCCACAATGTATCCCATTTAGTATAATTCCATCTTTAAGATTTGCTTTTGAAACAATAATTAAAGTAATGCAATTTGCCCCTCAAGATAGTTTTCATCCCACAACACTAACAGAGTATGATATGCAGCAGCAGAAATTTTACCTTCTTACCTTTTCAAAAAGAATCCTTCTGGTATGCTTGAATATTAAATACCAGAAATATCATGCCTAGGTGATGTAAGATTTTAGATAGTTGTCAGATTTCAGGTACATAACAGGTAAGCCTGCAAGCATGAAGAGTAACTGACCAAAAGAAACTAATACAGATGAAGCAGAATCTGATACAGATTTTGATTGGGACTATAATAACTGAAGCCTTGCATGACTTAGAATATTCTTTTACTTTATATTAAAAGTCTGTGTACTTGAGCTCATTGGCAATGTCCAGTGTTAAGGATTCTGCTTGCATACCTCAACGAACCTGGAAGCATCAAGCTCTGAGATGGTATTCCAAACCCAGAGTCAGTGAAGCAACGCAGCCCAAAGCTGCTGATGAGGTGGAGTCTGTCTGTTCTCAGCTCTGTGGGGACTTTCCAGGGGCTTCTCATCTACAGTGCACACAAGGTTTATGGCAGAAATAACTGGCAAAGCAGATTTAATCAGGTTATGGCTCGGATCAAAAGCCCGAGATCACGCTTTAGAACAAATGACCTGAATAAATAGCTGCAGAAGAGGACCTTATTTGATGGGATAATTTTTAGTGTTCAGTTAAAAAAAAAAAAAAAAAGGATTTTTTTTTGTACAAAATGAATGGAAAGTTTTAATTTCTAAAGATGAGCATCCATCTATAAAAAGCTGAAAAGATACAGGGATGCTATTGTTCTCCCACGTTTTCTGAGACACTGACCCAGCTATTGCATTCTCCTGGTCCACATGGTGCTGTTGGATGGCCTTCATGCACCCAGTGACAACCACCACTGCTGCTGGCCATCCACCTCTGACGTAGCAGGCTGTTAGTTTTGTGCCTTGCTGTGCATGGTTCAGAAAGACAGGTTTCCCTATTTTCCTTTGCTAGCATGCAGAGGAGAGGAACTTTCAGCCCACTCTGCATTTCAAGATTTATTTTGCATCTACAAGTTTAGCTGTAGTGCTCACTAAAAAAATATTTTCAAGCATTTTTTTCTGAGAAACACATTAGAAATTTTGTCTTTAGGCTGAGGCTAAGAAAAAAAAGTAGGATAAGGTAGGAGAAGTATTTTTACTGTTTCCTAGCTGTGCACTTTTGGGAACAACTGCAGTTGAGAATCACTTCCATGGTTATAAATTACCATGGTGCTACTCGTAAGTACTGGAGGCTGGGTCTAGTACACTTCCTTAGACAAATGCAGTTGCTTCATCACAGAAGGACTGGCAAAATCTTGGAAGAGCTGCAGTGTAAGGAAATGAGATTATAAGAACTAAGACTTTGAAGTGAGGCTTTATTACAAAATTATCCTCAGTGCCCTTTTTTACGGTTAAGTTTCTAATATCTAAATGCAAACCATGGTCATCCTGCATAAAGATAATGGATATAGAAAGGGATCAGGAACTCTTATGCTTTGGCCAACTTAGAGAATAAATTGGGAGAAGGAGAAAATAAATCTACTTTCAACAGTGTAGTGGAATGATTAATTATGCAGTTATTTCTATGTCTTAATTTTTCATTTCCCCTGAAAATTAGTAAGCAAATGCCTGTACTGATACAGTCAAGAAATAAAGTATTAAAGTAAATCCAGAGAGCTACATGGCTGAAGGGTTTTCACTGAGTTGCCTTTCCATGAAAGGCATCAGAATCAAAATATACCACAAAGATACTTTATTTATTACTTAGGAACCCGAGTGGATTGTCGCTTTACTCACCACAGAAATGAGAAGCCCACACACCAACGTAAGGATTGCGTTATCCCTTTCCAAGCACTTCAATGCATCCCATTGAAGTAGTTGAGAAGGACCAGTGAGACTTGGAAAGCTGTCTAAACATAGTTTTGTAACCTTGTGGCCGGGGCTCAGAATCCACACAGTTATTTGCTGTCCTGTGACTTGGGAGTTTTGCTGCTTGTTTAACTAAACTTCTAAAGGACCCAGAGCAGATCCCTGTGGTATTTTCTCTTGCACAGCTCAGTTTGTCAGCTCTGTGTAGCACTACCATCTACTGGCCAAACCGAGACTGACTGTGTTTCCAAGCACCACGACCCACCTGAATTCTTTCCATCTCAGAACAGCAAGGACGCCTGTGGGTTTGCTCCTGATGGTTACTCACACATCTGCATCAGGGCTGCACCAGATTGTAAGATATCACTGCTGGCCTGCAGGGGTTTAAGACTAACATTCCATCAGTTGCCAAAGGACATATTATAATACTATTATAGCCCAAGTAGAGGCCTCTATCTTTTTTGCGGATTTGTTTTTTGGTGGGTTTTTGGTTGGGTTTTTTTTTGTTGTTGTTGTTTTTTGTTTTTGTTTGTTTTTTTTTTTTTTTGGTGTGTGTGTTTTTTNTTTTGAGCTGAGGATTTAGACCCCAGTTGCTGAATGTGTGCAATTTAGCTTTTAAGCAAGTAAATGCTCTGGAGGAAGTGTATGCCATGGTTTTCCTTACAGTGAGTTTATTATTATAAGAGACTGAGGATGCCTGTTACTACACAGAGGGAGGGGTAACATGATGAAAGAAAAAAGCAGGGGGTAAATTAAATGGGAATTTGTGCCATGGATCCTTGGGAACCAGAGCTGGTCAAGTGTCACAGAGCATGCAAACCCCTATTTTTCCCCTAAGGTCCCTCTGGACCGTACAGCACAGATTTCAAACAGCCCATGGCTCCTTCATCATGCCCCAGCTGCAGATGTGTGTGCACAAAGGTAGCGGAGGCAAGAGAGCAGAAGGGAGGAGGATCCCTGCACGAGGAAGGGCAGTGCCCAGGAGAGGCACAGCCAGAAAAGACTTTGCTGAGGAGTCATGCTGCCCTCTTAAATCTTGTGCCACAACAACCCGTTGCTGCAACTGGTCATGCTGGGCATCTCCAGCATACAAATGTTCCTATCACAGACTTGTGTCTGCCTGGAAGGTGGCAGTTGCATTGAATATCTCTTTTCCTCAGAGACATGCTGCAAGGATTGCTAAAGGGACCAGGAGGTAAATTTTCTCCTGGAATGGCATCTGCTAAGACAAGCAGATGGAGTTTTGACAAACCCCAATATCTGGCAGACAAAGTTTGTCATGTTGACCTGAATGTACCTGTCTCTGGTGGGGATACCCTTCCATCACCCAAGAAAGATGTGGTATGAAAAGATTTAACACTTCTCTTTGGGTAAGAACATTGAAAGAAGCTAACATGGCAGAACCCCACATTTGCTTGCCTATTCAGGCCCTGTTGAACCCAGTTCTTGGACACACAAAGCATGTTGGTGCTGTCCACAGAAGCTACTATGCTGTAGTCCATATATCTATACCTCATTTCTGGCAGATCCAAACAGGCTCCCATACAACACACCCTCCACAATTCAGCAGGAAAATTCCTCCAGCCCATCGCTCATCCCTGTGGCCTTAGCTCACTACTGCAGGGAATAGGCAGTAGCCTGGGAGAATATCTGTAAATTAATGCCATGATTCCATCCACCATCCTTACTCTGTTGGTGGTCTCTGGCTCCCACCTCCTTCCAGCACATCTTGCACACACGTTCTGAGGCATCCTTCTCCATGCCCTGGGAAACCGTGCTCAGACCACCCTGTGTGTGGAGATTGGGTGCAGTGCCCAGGTCTAGTCCAGGTCTAGTCCAGTCACACAGCCTGAAGGGAGGCTGGAGCCAGCTGTCCTCACACAGGATGAGCCAGTGCAAAGCCTGGGCACTGCTCTTTTGAGACACTAAAGCCTCTCCTCTTAGTAAAGCTGGGGAAAGATTCAAGAAAAATTACAGCATGGACTATTAGTCATGCTTTAATTTTCCAGTTGAAATAATACAGTGACTCTCACTACCAATGTCATCAAGGTCAGCAATAAAAACACAGTCACCACATACTCTGATCAGGGACAGTATAGGAGGCCTCTGATTAAGGGAAAACAATTTAAAGCCATTGATAACAAAATCCAGAAGAAAGACTAGAAAACAATCATTGATTACATTCTTGAGTGAATAATATGTGCAGTTATAAAATGTTAAATGATGAAAGATTTAAAAATAAATATCTAAAGGTCTGTTCCTTCAAAATCATTTCAAAGTAGGAAGAAAACACTGCTTGAACATTTTTTTCTTTAATACAAGCTCATCTACATCAAAATTAATCAACAATCACTATTTTGAGGTTAGGTTTATTGATTATGCCATTACCCTTCAGATATATTTTAAGGAGTAAAACATACCTCAAGGAAAATTGATAAAACATCTGTGTCAAGTTAGCGAAAAAATACAACTTCATTAACCACATCAAAATCTGACCAGAGTCTTTATAACTATCAACAGCATTGTAGCCCAATAAATACATGTCCTCAGAGATGACACAGCTTACTCTTGCAAACAAAAACCATCCTGAGAGCCCCTCTGCTTGCTGTACTGTAAGCAGGCAGCATTTACACACTTCTCAGTGAATGTGAAGGGGGTTTGTTGGTTTAAGTTCCTCCAGCTGTAGTTCGAATAGGTGAAATAGTAATGGGGAAAGAAGAGTTCATAAGCTTTTTTTTCTTTTCTTTTGGTGGTGAAAACCTATCACAGTTAATACATATAAAGAACAGATTATCTGGCAATTGTACCCAAAAGTCGCTGTCTGCAAACCCTAACAGTGGACTGCAAATAAAAGCACTCCCATAGAAAAATCTAGAGGACTAAACCAAAACTTTAAAAGTATTACTGAAGGCTAACATATGGGGTCAAACTGCTAGACAGAATGTACACAGAAAAGCTTTCTAGATTTTATATGATAGAAAAATTTCAGATTAAGAATTTGTGATAGCTACAACCTTAGAAGTCATCAAAAAGAGTAAACCAGTGCTGTAAACCAGCACAGAAATATTCTATGTACGAAATAATTTTTAAAAATAGCCCTACACATAATTATGGCATGAACAGGCAATTTTTGGCCATGTGAAATCTAAGTAAAAGGCATGCATACATTCCTGTGCATGTGCACAAATGTTGTGTACAAACATTTTAGTTGACCTTAGCTGCTTGCTTAAGTCTGAGGAACATAACCTCCATCTCAGGGCTCTTGTGAAATTTTTAGAATGAGCCACCTTAAAACAAGGAAACTGAGAAGCAGAACAACAAATGCAGCTCTTTGCAGCAGCTTTTAGAGATGGTGGAAATGATATTTAATCCATTGTGAAGTAACCATCGCTAAACATTTGTTTTTTCACACTACATTAAAAATAAAAATATAAAATCCTTGAGAAGCTCCCAGGTGTTTTCAGAGAGCCGGGTGGAGGACTGGTTGGGGTGGTGGGAATCCCAAGGAGAGTAAACATTTTGGTCCTGGGCTGCTGCAACTGAGACAGCACAGAGACCTGAGCTGGCTCCTTCACAACCATCAGCCTGCAGAGCAACAGGTCAGCAAAATTCACCTGCTTTCTTAGCACCTTGGTACGAACACTGAAAGGGAAGGTGTCTGCTACATGGGGTTAGAGGACTAGCACCCTTGGGAACAGCCATGTGGCTCCCCCACATCACCCTTAGCTTTGGAGAGCAGGGTCTCAGCAGAGTGTCCCTGAATGCTGCTCACAGCAACGCTGTAGGTGAACAGTAAAGCCATTTGTTCCATTCCTTCAGAAAGATTTATAACTGGGGCTTTTTCTTCAAACAGATATTGCCTGAAAATGTTTTCAATGAAGGCTGATGGGATTCCATGTCTAAAATAATCTAGGTGAGAGATGACATAGCTAAATCTTTAATAGGATGCTGGATGCATCTCAAATGAATATAATGAGTCCAGGATGACAAAGCCCATATGCCATTATATCTCTAGATGAATATGCCATTATATCTCTCAATGAATTTATTTTATAACATGAATTAGGCATCACAGGCCAAACTACCAAAACTTTGGCAGTCTCAAGTCAGAAGTGACTTCATCTCCCTGCAAGCTCAGAAATCAATGTGGCAAGAATCTACTGTCTGAAAAATAACTGTTCATTTTGCAGAAAAAAGAACTGTTCATTTTGCCAGCCAAAAAAGAAAAAAAGTCTTCCCCTTAGTCCTTGGAATATATTTCAGAGTTCCTAAAGTCAAAGCCAAATTTTAATGCCAGCTCATAAGCAGGTTCTGCAAAGTATAAAAACAAAACACAAAGGCTCAAACCTATTCCCAAAGGAAAAAGTTGCATGAAAATGCCCACTGCTCTGGGATCTCAAACATGACTGCTCCGAGTGAGAGGTTGGAGGTTTATGGTCTGTGAGTATTTTCAATTCCTGGCTTGTCCCAGAGAAGAAAATTTCTCCATGGCTCTGCCTTGCATCCTCATCTCATCCTGCCACAAAGCAAAAGCTCTGCAGGGTAGGGAGCTCCTCCAGCGTTGATACTGAGGGCCATGAGGGTTTCTCAGGATATGGGCACTCCGAGGGACTCCCGAGAGTGAGAAAACCACAGTAGGTTGTGAAGTTTCACACAGAAGACAAGACCACTTGCTACTTATGATCAATTAATTGTTCTCATTCCTCTCGAAGTCAGAAATGAGGATGCTTTCTTCCAAAGCAGGACTATCAGCATTAATCTGTGGCAAATAGGCGTTCCTGACCCACAGTATCCTGCGGAAGAATTGGTTATTCTCTTTGTGCAGGCACCACAGGAAAAGGCAAATGGCAGCCAACATCACCAATGTCACAAGAACAGCCAGAGCTACGAGCCCACTGTATGATGCTGAAAGGGAAGAACAGAAATTGTCATTAAGCAAATATAGCTACAATTGTAAGTGATTTGAAATATAAACATATAGCTCTTTTAAGGAAAACGTTACTACTCCTTATATGCCACACATTTCAAATTACAGGTTTAACAGTGAAAATAATCTCACAAAATATCAGCTCAAAATGTCTATTATTCCTTATAGAAAAAAAGTACAGAGTTTACCTTTTTCAGAGGATTCTGTTGTATCAATATCTGAAATAAAAACCAGAACAGTCACAAAATGACCCACACAGGTTATTACGTATATTCACTTTGAAATGGATACTGAGAAGACAATCTACCTAAAACCAACAAGAGTAGACTATTCTTTGTTTAATTTGACTCATTTCAATGTTATTCCAACTGGCCAAGTTAAACATAATCTAGAATGTTATTTAAAATCCCTTTAATTTGGTGGTATATATTAACTGGCATTTGTGCAAGGACGAGCAACAGTATTTACCCACTTTTTAAAGTACAAATTCACGAACAGAACCCTGCAGAGGCAGATCAGTCTGGCTAGTGGGTCCAGCAGTGACTGAGGGATTTTGTGTGGGCTCACACCTGCCCTGTGCCCTGATCCTGGGGAGGACTGTGGAGGTCACCCTGATGCCCTGATGAGGCTCCTGCAGCTGGCAGTGGCTGCCCAGGTTCCCCAAACAGAGGTCACCCCAGCTGCCCGGGCCTTTCAGAGGTATTTTTGTACCCGAAGCCAAGGGACAGGATTAATTAAATGAAAATGGACACCAAGTAAGCAACAACAAGGAACAAGTACAACAATGGTTATAATGACAAAATTGCCTCCTTTTATGGCAGCACATACCTGCATCCATTTTACATACAAAACCCCTTTTTTCTCTGCATGGAGATAATTGCCAGACTCCATCTGCGGTCCTCAAGCTGATGCAGAAATTCCCTTTGAGATTATCAAATTCAGGCTCTCTGATGCCCCAGTTAGAATAATTTAAAGGAGAACCATCAAACCAGGAGACTGTCTCATCTATGGGCAGAAGTTGAAAATTATTTACAAAATAGAATAGTGTTTTCAGAAATATTTCTGTTTCAGTTAGATTTACCCTCACATGAAAAATATGGTATTACAGAATACCAGAATTTTGTCTGTTTGGCCACTGTATTACTTTTCTTCTTGAAGGATTTAAAAACATCCTATGTAGTTAACACAGAAGACAGTCTGTAGTGTATCTTTAAGAAGGAAAAAAAAGGCATTCACGTGCATGTATGCATATTGAGTATTCAGAATACTGGTAACCATTGCAGAAACTCTCACTGGTTTTACTACATCATAAACAGGCACAAATCAGTGAATAAAATCTCAAAAGACAAAAGTGTTTTGAAAAGTGGTTATTGGAAATGGTTTTTGGAAAATAACCAAAACCCAAACCAGATTCTTACATGCAGTTCTATTCTTCCCCAAACTTACTGTCTGTAACAAGCAGAATGTTCAACCAAACCATTTGTACAGAATAACCAAAACTGTGTAATTCTTCCAAAATGAAGGCATTTTCATCTTCATCTTGAATAGTCAGAAGATTTGATCCTTCAAATTAAACACGGAAAAAATTTTCAAGCAATCCATGCCATTAGAATGTAACACTGTATTTCAAAAAGTTAACATTATGAGTATTAATTGAAGAGCTTGGAAAGTCTAGTTATACATTATAAGGTCTTAAATTTTTAATTAATGTGAAAATGCTGAAGCAAATACAAAACTGTTCTCACACGAGTTTAAAACAAATTTGAAGGGAAAAATGTTCATGTTAAGTTTTATTAGAGAAACCAGTATTTTCATATGGAAAAGAACATTTATTTGATGCATGCTGCCTCCAATTTCATAGTTGGCTTACAAGTTCCACTATCGTTATCTTGAAACAGAGAAAACATATGCCATGATTTCAGTCATTTCAGAAAATAAATATTGATTTAAGATATCACAATGACATTTGGTAGCTACAAAACAATCACTTACCTTGATTTTTGCAGACCTCATATGCTGTATCAAAACTCATGCCCTGCAGAACTGTGGAAAAGCTGTAGCAACTGTTTTTGAATTTGATCCAGGGTACAGTTTTTTCTGAACATAAGCCTTTATAGGCACTGAGTTTCTCTCCTGTGATAGAAGTAACAGCACAGCTTTATTGGCACAACAAAATACACAAATATAACATTCCACACACTGTTTTGGAGTAATGCTAATAAGCATGTTATTGTGTTATGCCTCTATTTTTTCAAAGTGAAAATCTAGCAGTTGCATATATTTGTATTAAATGAGTACAGCTGGTTTTATTTCTGATCAAAAACTTTGTTGGATTACAACAGCAGGATCAGGACAATCTAACTGATAGTGATGTGCAGAGGAGGTCATGAGCTAATCAGGGGGCCCAGGTGACCAACACCACTGAATGGGAACTATTTGAAGAACTAGATGCTGCCACAAGACCCTGCAGTCTGCCACTGAATGGAGTTCCAGACCTGAATTCTGGATTTAACTGAAGCCCAGGTGACTGACAGAGCATTGCAGGAAACACAACATATTCTAGGATACAGAAAAATATTCTTACCTTTACCAAAAAAAAATTGCAGAATCTTTGATGTGTTGATCAGTGATGATATGATTAATTTGTCACTTTGCTCTAAATGCTTCCCTTCTCCCATCCCACAGTTAATTTCAGCAAACTGGATTTATTTCCCTTCAAGCTAGGTCATTAGCAATCCTCATTTTTCACAGATAATATAGTGTTCACTGAAGAGACAGAGTAAGTAATTTTCCTATTTCTTTTCCATTATGAAAGTTCTCTTTCCATTCTCCTACAGATCAGACCTAATGGCCAATATTTTATTGGGAAAAAATGGTTTCACAAATAGGAAATACAGAGAAACATACTTCAGTTTTAAGTAACAGCCTTATTTAACATTGCTTAACCTCTAACCAATTAACCTCCTTTCACATATTTCCACTGTCAGTACACACATCTACAGATGCAAAGACTTAATATAAACCTTAACTGACTTACTAGGTGGCACATGGCAAACTGCTCCTTGCAGAAACTGCTCACAATTTGTGCTTTTCCAGTGCCCTGAAGTATCAATGTAAACACAGCTTCCAAAGGCCTGGGACTCGTCGTCTTCCCAGAAGGTAAACAAAGACCTGGTCCCATCTGACCATTCAAAGTTAAGCCCATTCTGCCAAAACAAATTTCAGGTTATCTTTCTGCTATACTTTAGCACCACACGAGTCAATCTTCTTTTGGTGGCATCCTCACCACGTATTACAGAATGTCTTAATTTTCCAAAGGCCCAGCAGGATCAACAAAAGGCAGAGCCAAGGATCTTCCCAACTCACTTTTGGGAGACTACAAACTACATCTAACTTTCAGCAAGCAGTTATTTGGGCCATTGGGCTACTACGAATGAAACAACAGAATTTGAATGTCAACATTACAAGAGGGTTTTTTCCCCACATTGTTAAAAGTTTTCTATGGCTTTTAGTTTTCAGTAGTCATACCAAATTGGCTCTCACTGGACTTACACATTACGTTCAAAGAAAAAAAAAAAAAAAGAAAGTTTAAGGCTCAAATTTTCCAGGGTTTCATCTCCAGATGCAAACTTTCTGTGACTTTCCAAACCTATGACACAGCCCAGTAGCTTGTTACAGAATCACAGAATCACAGAATTTCTAGGTTGGAAGAGACCTTCAAGATCATCGAGTCCAACCATGCTCTTACACCTCAACTAGATCATGGCACCAAGTGCCACATCCAGTCTTTTTTTAAACACATCCAGGGATGGTGACTCCACCACCTCCCTGGGCAGACCATTCCAGTACTTTATCACTCTTACTGTGAAAAATTTTTTCCTAATATCCAGCCTATATCTCCCTTGACACAGCTTCAGACTGTGTCCTCTTGTTCTGTCTGTTGTTGCCTGGAGAAAGAGACCAACCCCCAGCTGACCACAGCCACCCTTCAGGAAGTTGTAGGGAGTGATGAGGTCACCTCTGAGTCTCCTTTTCTCCAGGCTAAACAACCCCAGCTCCCTCAGTCGTTCTTCATATGGCTTGTGTTCCAAGCCCCTCACCAGCCTTGTTGCCCTCCTCTGGATGCGCTCAAGCATCTCAACGTCCTTCCTAAACTGAGGGGCCCAGAACTGGACACAGCACTCAAGTTGTGGCCTCACCAGTGCTGAGTACAGGGGAAGAATGACCTCCCTGCTCCTGCTGGCCACACTATTCCTGATACAGGCCAGGATGCCGTTGGCCTTTTTGGCCACCTGGGCACACTGCTGGCTCATGTTCAGCCAGCTGTCGACCAGAACCCCCAGGTCCCTTTCTGCCTGGGCACTGTCCAGCCACACCGTCCCCAGCCTATAACGTTGCACGGGGTTATTGTGGCCAAAGTGCAGGACTCGGCACTTGGACTTATTACTGGAAAATCTCTGCAGCATGGCATTGACAGCCAGGGAGCGACCCGGCGTACGTACGTCGGAAGTGAAGAGCCCGATCCAGTGGTTGTACCCGCGGCGATTGACCATGACCGTGAGGAAAGCCTGCTGGTACTGGTCTGTAATGCTCACCAGCTCCGCACTGTGTGCCATGCAGGCTTGTAAAGCTGAAGACCACGTAAAATTCCCACTTATTAGCTTATACATTCTGTTTCCATATTCTAAAGTATCTGGCACAGGATACATATCAGATGCGTTGATAACGTGTCTGGATGTGTCTGTTATAAACAGAAAAAAAGAACTTATTTTTAAAACAGACGACTTGAAAACAGCTGAGCAGCTCCACAAAAAAATCAGAACTATCGTTACAAATTAAAAAATTGCAAACTCCTTGGTTTTAGGAAGGCACTGTGAAATTTAAAAAAGAAAGAGACAATGACTTCTAGAACAGCATCTGAAATTCTATCACAAAATTCATTACAGGAATGACTGAGCTTAATGTATTAAAAAACCCCCCAAACCTGAATGAAGTTAGTTCCACTGACAGCACCTTTGGAGGTCAGTAAGAAATCACCTGGGATCTGGTCATATCCCAAATGTCCAGCAGCAGTGGGCTGCAGAGTGTTTTTATCCCCAGATACCTTGCATGTAAATTAGATTACCTCTTTTTTGAGCTATTATTATTAATAATTTCCACAATCAGCTTACATCATAAGGCTTGGCTTCAAATAAGTGATACAGCCAATAGGATAACAAAGTGCATGCTTGGGAGCTTCTTGAGCTCATCTTTAATAACCGTGAGCCAATGTAGGAAGATCACAGTGTGGCACTTCAAACAGAAATTCTCTCTGCACGGATTCTTAAATTTCTTTTTGATGATGAACTAACACAGCACTGTCCAGAACAATGAAAGGAAGAAGCAGGGTTCTCAGATTTAAGAAAGACAGAGAGAGAGTCTCCCATGATAAAAAAAGGGCAGGAGACACAGACCATCTTACCCCAGCGCAGATGCTGCTTCACTCACTCTCTTACAGGAGGGAAATACCTTTGTTAATGTGTGTGAATGCTCCCAGTGTGCTTCAAAAAATGCTACAGTTTTGATCCTGTTTGTCGGTTTGGATTAATTATTTCTCACTTTAAAGCTTCTATGAGAGTACAAAATGAAGTGGTTGCTTTGCTAGGAGGTAGAATGTTTTTAGACTTGGTTCCCTTTATGACTAAGGGAGGAGGAGGAGGAGCAGTAACAAACATCTTAAAAAAGTAAATTAATGTATTACTTGCCATTTACAAACAATTTAAAATCAGAAATTTCTAAGCAAGAAAAAGTTCTGCTCTTGAGCTAACTGAAGCACTTGTTTTGTTCCAGCTTTCAGTGTGTGTCACTGCTTAAAAAAAGGCAGAAAATGCTGTAAATCACTGACACAATAAGTCAAGCATCACTGAGAGATCAGAGATCAGTTCAAATCCCCTGCTGCTTTCTTTCGTTTTAGTCTCCTTCAGAAAATAATCTAAAAAAGAGGAAATGGAATGCCGGCAGGATGGCAGAAGCAAAGCACCAGCTCATCTTTCCAGGAACTGACACATCTGTTTGGACACTTGAGCAAATTTAGCAGTTCACTACTGCCAGCAACTGTCTCACTACTCCCTTCCTTGCTTCTCTGCTCTTCCGGCAGCAAATTCCTTGGTCTGGTGTTCGCCTGACCCTGCGCAAAGCTGACACAGCCTGTAAAAAGCTGCAGAGAATGACATTAATTAGATGAAAATAAATAAGTAAAGCAGGATGCCAAAAAAATATAGGGAAGTTTTCCCCTGAACGAGCAAGCTGAACGGCCTGATAGTTTGGGAT
Source organism: Nicator chloris (assembly GCA_013400495.1). Taxonomy (NCBI): domain Eukaryota; kingdom Metazoa; phylum Chordata; class Aves; order Passeriformes; family Pycnonotidae; genus Nicator; species Nicator chloris. The sequence continues at coordinate 51,024 of WAAE01016709.1, forward strand.
AGTGCCATGGGTACTATGGCAGGATGGTCCATCTAACCCAGGAGCACTCTGCTGTGCATGGGGCAGTGCAGAGCTGCTTTACAGCCAGGCCCACTCGTATTCATCTCCCTGCTGGGAAAATCCTCAGTTTTAACAAACAGAATTTAAGTCTTGTGAATTCCTTCAGCCTTAACCGGCAGTGCTTAGTCCCGTGTTAGCGTGTGCAAGTGGTCATATTAAAGACTGTGGGCCTGATACCAAGGCGTATCTCGACCAGCCCACATCACTGGGATTCATTCCAAAAAAATAAACTTTTTTGGAGGGCTATGACCAAAAAAGGATAATTAGAGGAATGGGATGTTCCCCAAATGGCCACTAGAGACCCTCAAAAGACCCCCTACTCTAATGTAAATACGCTCCAAGAAGTGATTTAAATATGCAAAAGAATTCGTGGGAACGTTTAGCATATATGTATGAGTTTGGGGAAATGTAATGAATATGTATAAATTTCACAGATTTCAACTAGTCTGTTGGCTGGCTGCAGGGCATGGAATAGGAGAAGATATTCTCCGCACGCCTGGCGCCGAAATAAAGTAATGCAGCTTTCTAATACTGAAATTACAGTGTTGGAGAGTTTTATTCCCGACTTTCAGTGATGCAGCTGGAAAACGTGGGTAGGATCCTGAGCACCCAGTGCAGCCCAAACCCTCGCCAGAATCCTGGCCACCAGAAGGCTACTGTTTTCCTTCTGCCTTTCCACGCCTTCTCCTCCTGTCTCAAGCAGCAGCAAGGGGTTAAAACACAAGCGTTTTGGATGTAACTGAAACAAACCAGCAGCAAAGCACATCTATTTATTTCTTCTGCACTGTGTACAGGATCACTCCAGCCCTTTCCGCAACTGTAGTTCCCAAGAAATGATGTAAACTCCAGCTGTGCTTTTCTTGAGTCACACGCAAACACTGCCCAAAGCTCGTACTTGATCTGCTTCCCAACGGGCCGTGCCTCCCCTCCCGGGCAGCAGCAGTGTTGTCTCTTTATCTTAGGGTTAAATTTAGGGGTGATGATACAATACAGAGCTGAGCCATACAAAACCACCGCCGCAGTAAAGGCAGCTGCCGAGGAGACTCCTTACAGGCTCGGATTACAGCCCTCCCTTCGCTTCAGGGTCACTAAAGCGCTGCTGCCCTGCTCGGGTGCCGTGTCCCGGCAGCGCCGGCCGGCAGAGGAGCGGCTGCCCTGGGACGGGGCTCCAGCGCTGCCCACGGCCCCCCGGGAGAGGCGACACCGGAACGTGGCTTGAGGAAACACAGCGACCCGTGTTCCTCCCCAACACGTCACGCTGCAGGCAAGGGAACTTTATGATAGTAGAACTAGAGAAGTGTGGTACTAGAAAAGAGAAGCCAAACTCTCTTCAATAAGCCAGTCGAGTCCACGCTGTTCAGAAAAATACGTTTTCCAGAGTCTCTTCTGATCTAACAAGTTACAACCCCTTGCCCTAAATCATATTTTCATCAAAATCACCCTCAGTTTAGCCTTTTGTAATTTCATGTAGTTACTCCGCAGCCATGCGAGAAAATAAGAAATGTCATCTCTATTTCTAATTCAAAGATACACTACAGAATGCTCATAAGTTAGGAGGAAAACTTAACAACAGAATATTTTTTAGCAATTACTTCTACATCCCAGCTACTAATTTATTAAATAGTGTAGAGCTGGTCTGTCTGAACAGCAAACTATCTTAGAAATCTTTTATGCTCCTTGTTTTAGAAACACGTATAAAAAGCTGCTTCTAGATAAAAACAAAGTAAGACAAATTCCATATAGTAAGAAAAAAGAACAGAAGCAAAGCAAGACAAAACCTTACCCTGAGTCTTTTGGCAGACAAACCCATAATTCTTCTCACAGTTTTCTAAGTACCATTTTCCCGTAAAATAAAAATTAGGGTTATTTGATACCAGTGTACACAGTGGAAGTTGATTTTGAATGTTAAAATGCCGTCTCTGCAATCAACAACAATTGATATCAACATAGAAGGTTATATCAATTTAAAAATACACCTTGTAAAACAATGCATAATTATGACATCAAATTTAGAAGAATAAAATTTTCCTAAATATGACAATTATCCCAGTCTCTATAATAAACATTTAGGTACATTGTAAAACAATGTATTAAAATAGGAAATTCATAATTTTGTTCCCAAACTTTCCTCAGACCAAGGATCTAATACTAACCACCTAATTCCAACTTTGCTGCTTGAAACAGCTGCAAGAGAATGTGAATAGAGGCACAAATTATGTAAATGTCTGTCTCGATGGTGCCTTGTTTGCTGCTTCTAGTTGTGCCTGAAAATCTGTGCCCACAGCTCTTTGAAGCTGCAAAAATTAATAGCAGCCTAAACTGCTGTAACCACTTTGGCCTTGTCTTATGGAAGTCATGATTTCTATGGATAAAACCAACTTCTCACTGCCATGAACCCCCTGAAAATACTCACATCCACCACTTCAACTGGCGACCAGTTGGAATACATCTGAGGATTTTCATTTAACTGTTTTTCATAATCGTCACTCTGGAAACCTATCCAAACACTGGTTTTCCACCCATACAGATTCATTGTTATGAAAGCTAGAAAATGACACAGAAACAAAATAAAACAAACCAGTAAGCATTTAGGGATAGATGAAGTCTCTTGCAACACACTAAAGCACTGAAAAAATTAATTTCCTATCAATGATGTTACATAGTTACTAGAAAATAAGAATGAGTGGCATTTCAGTATCATCTAACTACAAATTCAGTTAAATGGATTCATTTCAATTGAGTTAGGATCTAGTCCATTGGCTAATAATCCCAGTCCAACAACAATACAGTCCAATTGAAGAAGCTTTTCTCACTTTTAGTTGGAGATTTCTCAACAAAAGATAGCCAGAGAGATTCCTCCCACATCCAAATAAGTGGCTTTACAAGTGTGTGAAATTCAGCTACAGGATTTTTATGAATAGGATTCATAAATATTTCCACATTTGTTGGCATTTATTTCTCTGACAGTTCCAGCCTGGTGCTATACTACAGATAAGATTTTAAGTACTATTGAAAGATAAAAATTGGATAAGGTAGAAATTTTAAATTGCAAATTTTTAAATGGGTATTCCATTTTGGGGGGTGTTTTTAAAGCATGGTAAGCACAAAAGAATTTGCAATTATTCTTTAAAATGTACCTGTCACATATCTCAGTGAACCTTTGAATTTTGGCAAACTGAGAAAGAGAAACGTGTTAATGTGTTTAAAGCAGTGGAACCATGAAAAAGAGCTGAACAATCTTCTTTCCTAAGTCTGTATCCAAGATTAAACTTTGCTACAGCATCCTAATGAAGATGACGTTTTATTTATTTAACAATATTTTCAGCACTCTACCTTGCTCCAGCTCATCCTCCAGGATAGCAAGTGACCCATCATAGTTACTGCAGAATTCTTGTGCAGAGTACCAGTTTCTCAGATGTTCTGGATCCTTTGGAATTTGTATTAAAAAGCACTATTTCAAAAAACAAAACCAAAGAAACAAACTTGCTTTGTTTGCTTTCCTCCAGTAATTTATCAATCACTAAAGCATTTCACATGCTGTAACTGAATGTTAAATATTTCACTGGTTTCTGTCCTGCCATGGACATCTCCAGCATGCTCAGTATTAGTTTTCAGCTGTGATCTGGATTGCATTCAAACCAGTTGTTTCAAGGCAAATAATCGAGGTTAAATTTATGTTTGCAGTCACTGCAGTGAGCACTGGGATAAATTCAGCCACCTCAATGCATGGTGCTATTAAGGAACTTAGGCATTTAAGAGAAGCGGGATGAAACAGTTACCCTCTGATCCTCATTTGCAAATAATTTTGGCTTTGGCTTATAATTATCTTTAATGAAGCCCATTTAAACAGCATGGTTCAGAGGACAGCAGCAATTAGGGATCCATTTAGTACAACAAGGGGTTAGAGACCTCTTTTGAGATCATAAAAGACACTTGAAATTGTCATATGTGGAAAATAAAGGATGGAGCAGGATTTTTATGGCAAAGATACAAATACAATTGCATAGCTTTTGCATATATGAATATTTACTCCCTGAAACGAAAGCAAAATTTTTAACACCTTGTTAAGACAACTTGTTAAAGTGTGGGCAGCTACTTAACAGCAATAAACCTTGGTGTCACGGTGTCAGTGGTTATAAACTGAAGGACCCTGTATTCAAAAAGCAAGAAAATCTTCAAATATTATGGAATCCTTAAGTACAATTTCTGTCCTACATATGGCATGCATTTTGAACAATGAAAGGGCATAAAAAAAGGTTTTACTTTGAATCCAAAGTGCAACCAGCCTTTGGGACACACTCCTTGTTGGTTCGGGTCTTTCGGAATCTCTTTCTCTATCTTCTTTGGAATTTTACGTTTACAAATACAGGGAAGAGAAACAGTACAGTTTTCATCACCCCAGAGTCCTGAGCAAAAAGAAGAATGACAGTTCAATGATGTTTTGAGAACTGGAAAGTTGTTTTTTTTTTCTTAGATAGCTTAGATATTGTTTTGTGTTTGAGTAAAAAGATATTCTACATCAAATACATTTGGACATACTGCATTACAGTGGATTTGATGGTTCATAGGCACAGACTTTTATTTCCAGTTTAATTTTATCAAGTAAAACCAATTCCTCTACACTGAGTCACATAGCATATGACTATATAATCACTTATATAAAAAACAAATTATGAACAAAAAAAACCCCAGATGCCTTCCAGATAAAATAGTTTGACTTCCTCACATTGAAAATGTTTGGCAAGATCCAGATGATGATATATAATGCTGACCTGCTTAGGAGGAAAACACACTTTTCAGGAAACTCAACAAATTTTTGGCCAGCCCTCACCTTTGGCCAGCTGAGGCAGGGGTGGGCATCTCTTCCTTTTATCTGATACTAAATATGGCAGTGGCAAACTCAAGCATTCAAAAGTCATGAATCAAAACCCCAAGATTATGTGTGGGAAAAAATAAGGTTTTAGGTTTTTTCAGCTTTGACTTTCGAGGCTGGGATTCCAAGACCGCAGCTGCATTAATCTTTTCCAGCTCTTCTCACGAATACAAAGCTGGCTATTTTTATTTTCCTTGGAACCTGACATGTTTACTTTATGATATGACTTGCAGATCAGCAGAAAACAGACACTGTGAGATGATAGAAATCACTAAACCAGCAGCACGGTGACTTTTTTTTTTAACACCCTAGTAAAATATAGAACTCTGCCACGATTGAAAGGCTAACACCAAAATTATGGCACCCAAAAATCACTCAACAGATTGGCTATGGGATCAAAAATAAGATAGAAACCTAAGTACTTGAAGTCATGTGCTAATAGAAAAACAGTTTATAGATGTAGGAAAAATTGTTGCTAAGTCCATGTGGGTCATTTGGTTATCAGAAAACTGTCTGTGAACACCAGCAATGCATTAACATTATTGCTGTTCCACATCAAAGCCCAATTAAAACTGAGGTATCAATATTACTACAATCTTTGTATTTTGACATTAGAGAGCTGTAACTGTTAATATACTCTTAAAACCTACAACCTAGTCTCTGAGCATGTTAATGATATTTCACTATTCTTTCCTTAATCACAGAAGCAGCCATGCAAATTATAACCAAGGAACAGGACTTTAATATGGATTGCATTTCTCAAAAGCAATGAAGAAAAAAGATAAACCCTTTGGCCAACAACAGAATCAAGTTACAATTAGTGCAGCAAAAGGAAATATAAAAGATACCTGTTTGTGATGAAATGAAGCCACATCTTTTCCCTGGTTTCTGCAGATCTCTTTCCCTCCCTTCATCCCAGTTCTGGTATGTTACTGGTGATTCATCTCTCCAGCTGCACAGAAATATTAAAAATGAAGTTTCACTTTCTCCTATCCTTATCTAAAACTACACCTTCCATTAAAGGGTTCAAAAGGAGATGCAAGGGAGAAAGGAAACAAACAACCACTGTGACCAAGGTCAACATAAATGTCTTTTCCAACCCTTTTACAAGTCAGAAGGAATACTGCAATATGGAGATAAATAAAGAGCAATATTCTTCTGAATGATGTTGACATGAGAGTTGAAATTGTCTCTTGAATACCCCACTCAGTCACCAAACTGCTTTGGCCCATCATACTGGGACAGGGCATGCCAAACACAACCCACAGCAGCTGTGGCATAGACGAATTCTTACCGAAACTCATCACTGAGGTTTTCTGCGTGCAATCCAATCCACCAGTGAACATCACTATTTGACAGCTGTAAAAGAAATGTTTTGCCATGTGTTTAGATGTTGTTGCCCTTGTTAATGCATTAACAAACTCCTAAAGTCAGACTGTGTATTCTAATAGCATCTCCACTGGGTTCCAATGGGAAGAACAGATGCTAAATCCTAGGCCCATGTTAATTCATGTAACTTCAGTGAGGTTATTCACTTGAGTAGAGCATGATTTAGCTCCCAGATTTCCACAGGATTGCTGATGTGTCTTCTGTAACCTAGGAACTTACAGTTTTAGGAATTCACAGCCTATCTGGTTTGAAAGGACTGTCGTCTTACACAAGAATTTGTTTTTCCCCAATTCCTAAAATTAAACAATAGCAAATATTTCCTTTAAGCAGTAACATAGTTCTCATCCTCGATGTTTCCAAAATGCTTCTGAACATTTACTAACTCTGTATGGTTCACACAAGAGTTTTCTAGAGATGCTTTCCAGATTGATTGCTGTTCTCATGAAAGGATCTAGACCTTTGCCTCTAAAAGGCAAAACGTTATTGAAAAGCCATGGAAATAATGTAATTCCAACAGCCAGGTGTTATTGCTTTGTTGAATTGATTCTAGCTTAAGCTATGAATTGGTTTCACTTCAGGGTTAGCCACTCAGTCACAGTTTGGGGGCTTTTGGGAAAAGAAAAAAAAAGTTCTGAATGTGTAGGACAATAGAGAAGCCACCTTGTACCTGTAAAGCATTCATTTTTTGTCAGAAAGAACTGAACTCCAGCCTGTGTTGTGCTTCCACACAGTTAGGACTTCTCCAGCTCACATCTTATTTAGCAATATCAAGTGAAGAAAACAGACATTTCTGACAAAAGACTCTGGAGTGTTCACTGGTTTGGTATTGCCTGGCCCTTGAGTTTAGTTTTCTAAACACAGCACTCAGCCTACAGTTTTTAAAGAAATAGTGAAAAATCTGATTCCACATTCCATGCTAAGAAATTTTGACCAAGTTTTCAAATGACACTTGCAAAGTCTATTTGGACTGGTGAGTATTATTTTAGTGATTGCCATACTTATTCCTACTTCCACAGGAAAACAGTTACAATCACTCAGAGCCAAACGTGGCTATCCTGAGAAAGCTCAGCCAAACCCAGCAGGCTTTAAAATAGCTGTGTATGTTGTATTCTGAGACAAAACTTCTAGAAAGTTAAGCTGATTTCCAGTGTCAAGAGACTAAGCCTTGCTTTTTCACTGCAGAATGCTCATAAACTTTTAAAATACCCACTAATTTTTATGATAAATCCACTTTAAAAACATCTCAAGTAAGTAAACATGACTTGAAAGCCACATTTGATTATCCATTTTAAGTGATCTAAAGTTGGAAAAATATATATATATTTAAATTTATATGATTTTTAAAGTCATAAATATTCAGACTTAGGTAATGTAGTAATTATATCACATCACAGTCTCTGGTAGATGTGCAAGAAGACAAGCCAGTTCTGTTGCTGTTTAGCATAACCTTTTTCTGCCATGATCTGTTGGTTTAAGTCTATTTCATCATGCTTTAATATAAAATTACTTAGATAGAAGATTAAAATTATACATAATTCCTTGGAAACTGAAAGACTCCATATTAGTACAACACAATTCTGTTTATGCTTTCTGTTACAAGTTAAAAGCAGAGAAGGCCTGTACACAGTAAGTGTGGGTCAAGAGCTTTTCTACCCAGAACTAGATGTTCTTTTAAAGATTACACTACAATATTCCTTTACATTACAGCTGTAGATTTTTGTCCTTAGTAAGGCAGACAGATTATTTGCATTAATTTTAAAAATCTTCATTATTTTGATTTTACTGAGAACATCTAAAAGGAAATAGACTCCGTTTCTTGGGAATTCATCTGCTTGTGAAGCTATTTCTCACTTTCAAAGCTGTTTGTTACATCAGAAAAGTTCTAGATAAATTCTGCTGTAAATCAGAGGAGGAAATTCAGAGGAAAATGTCTTTTTTTTCCCCCCCCATATAAAAATCCATAGTCACAAGGGGGTTTAATTCAGTAGACATCATACCAATCTGTGGACTCATTGGAACATTACCGAAACTGGTGTACACAGAGGAAAAGGTAATCTATTTCCATGGCCAGAAGCTCCTATAAACCTCCTCTGTGGTTTATAGATATCTAGATATGATTGAGATGCAGAGAAATTAGCAATCCTTCACTCCTGGCCAGCTGTCCTCAACAGTAACATTTCAAATGATCATGCTGAAGATTTGAACTATGAAGACCATTTCAAACATCTGCACTTGCTGCCCACATCATGCTAATACACCCTCTGAAACATCCCTCTGTATTGCTACCTGATCACCAGCTGCCAAGTGACAAAATGGGAATGGAGCAGAGCTGCACCTGGATCAGGAGACATCCCAGGGGCTGCAGAACCACTGTGTGAATGTGAGGAACCATAACAGCTCCCCTTGGCCAGAGAGGGATGGGCAGAGAGGAACAAACAGAGAAGGATGTATACCACACATGAAATACACCTTTCTCTTTGCCCCCAATTACTCTCCCAGCTTTGAGATAGGAAGCTGGCTTTTGCTGCTCTTGGGTCTTTTGAGGCAGATTGATCAACCTGCTCAATAGTAGAGCTGATTTGGCAGATTTGAAATGTTACTGACTTCTTAAGCTAAATAGGGCTTCAGGGAGAGAGATGGGAAATGAAGACAGCAAGAACATTATTTCTAAAGTAAAATGTCTGTTGGATTCTACCTGGAATAATGGGCAGACAGATTCTCTGAAAGATACAGCAGAAAATAGCCAGTTACCACATGAGGGTTTATTTTTGAAAGGGCTACTTTTTCTTACCTTCCTTATTTTATTTTGAATAAAGGTTTGTTCACCAGAAGAATTAATTATTGCCAATCCACCACGAAGCCATCCACAGACAAACTTACAGGTTTCCCACTCTGCAGGACTGACATGGAAAAGATATTCTGCTCCTTGATAATATGACCAGGGCAGTTCTAGAAAATGATCAAAAGAGTCAGTGGTGTGCAGGGGTAAAAAACTCATTTCAAGTCTCATCTTTTTTTGTCCCCATGGCTTGTCTGCAGCCACATGTCAGAAGATAAATATGCCACTAAGAACAGCAGAACCATATTTAACGTATCAATTTCTGGTGGCAAGAAATGGAAGGGTTTTTTTTTTTACTAATACTCTATCCCCTGAGACTGCAGTAATATCAAGAGAGTTGTCCAGACTTAACAGCAGGACAGTTTTAACGTGATGGACAAGTTATCAGACCCCTGTGCTTATTACTGGCAATATTCCTTAACACAACCCAAGCAGCACTTGATGCTCCACTGTTCCTAAATAACAGTGAAAGATTTGATCTGTAACAAGAAGTTCCTACAGAGTTCCTTACTGTAAATTTTCAACTTAGAATATTTTAGTTATTTTATTTTTAACAAAGGCTTAAATTGTATTTCCAAGTTATATTGTTTCAAAGTGATAAAAAGAAAATATTTTCATACCAGCTGTGTACCAAACTGGACTCATTGGTTTGACACCTGAAAAAAAAATACAAACCAAAAATCATTAAGAATATTGCTATTCTTGTTCAGGAATAAAAAAAAGGAGTTAAATGTGGAATAAAATAAAATAATTGCCACACTCACTAAAAAATCATTTACAGTAGTTTTTACGAGTAACAACTTTGAATGAGTATTTCTATCCAACTGCTAATCTTGCTACATGTTTTTAAACTGACTGTTCACTTTCGATCTGTTAACTGGACAACAAACGTAAGTGGAATAACCCATTTGGCTTTGCCATGATTTCATGCAGAAGACCAGTGAGAACTCCAGAGGTGGCTAAAAAGGAGACTTTAAGATTTTTTTTTCCTTGCCTCTACTGAATTGCAAGTAATGTGTGTAACAGACAATTCATGTTAATTAATTTCACCTTTTGGTATTTTGCATATCCATTCACGCTTTTCATTGCAGTGTGCTGGAATGACTGTTCTGTTTACTTTGAACACACCACAGTTTCTTGAGTCATCTTCAACATACTGGTCCTCCAAAAACGAAGATACAACCTGAAAACAGCACATTCATTCTCTTTCACTGACGACCCAAGATAAAGTACTTAAAAACCTCATCACAGAGAAAAATGAAGGATTTAGGCATGGGTGTACAACAAGAATATCTAAGCAACAACTAGAGGACTGCCTAAATTATGATGGTAAAACATAAATAATAGGGTCCATAGTCATGTCCTCCCAATGTCTTGTCCAAATCACTCATCTTACATCAGACTTTTCTTCATAAAAATAACTGAATAGCCATGAAACCTAACAACTTTTTGGCAAGATTAACAGCAGTTTCCCAGGTCTAAAAGCCTTTGCCTTGGTTCAGCATGTGCTCAGATATGACTGACCAGGTTATTGAAACACAGAGTAAACAGATAGTTACAGGTGTTCTGTCAGACCACTGCCACGTCCCTCCAGAAAGCGCATTTCTTTTATTAAATCCAATCCAGAACTGTCTCTCTTCTGTTCTATAACAAAAACAAAGAAATAACACTTCTCATGCATGTTTTCCTTAGCCATTTCAGAAATAATTTTTTAATAGTACACATATTAATTTCTTCTTGAATTCATTATATAATTCCATAATACATTTCTTAACTTTTTAGTATCCTTGAAGTAGACTCTTGGTTTCCTTCTAAAATGTTAGATTATATTTTACAAGATGAAAACATTAAAAATAGGATTAAAATGGTTGAACCTCCATTTCAACAAGGAATGTTAACTCACAAAAACACCACCTTGAAAACAACAGCTGCTCAACATTTACCACAAAGGTCATCTTCAAAAAGAATCACATTGCAATGTTGCTGATGCATTTCACCCATTTTTAAGTTCACGTTAGAGTAGGGACTTCTTTGGACAGTAGTAAAAAGGATGGAATAACATAAATTGCAGATTAGTATGATTAAGATAAATCTTGTTGGTGTTAAAAGTATATTTACCTATCAAAAATTGTATATAATAGATTGTTTAAAAATATCTCTTCGTAGATGTGGCTAAAACTAGCAAGATGTGCTCCAAAATCTTGACATAGTGCTTCTGCTTCATCCCATGTTCTTCTCATCAGAACTTTTTCATTGTGAAATATCTGCAATACAGTAAACATTGTCATAAATGTAGTCGATTTTAGAGAGCAGTTTTTTCAGAAACCCTTAAAAATCCAATATTAGTCACAGTTTTTCCAAACTAAAGCCATGTATATTCCAAGAATAGCTCTGATTCTTGGTCCTTTCACTCACTTTTAAATGCAGTGCAGGACGGTAACACGAATTTTTTGTTTGTTGAGTGAAAGAAATAATGCATTATCAAAAACATTTTTAGGAACAGCATATCCTTAAGTTGGTGTAGAATCAGGAAAATTCAAAGCAAGTATGACATGTACCTTGTAGCAGTTGAGCAGATTAGGTTCTGACTCCCATCCAAAATAGCAGGAACTCAAATATTTTTGAAAAGTAAGTTCAGGTTCTTCATAAGAATTGACTTTTTGCTTGCACAATGACATTGCTTTGAAGTTCTTACAGCTTTTCACCTCCCAATAACCAACAGGGTGCTGCCCTCGCATAGCCACACATCCTCCAGAATGACCTAGACATGGGAATAAGTGCTGAATATTAGAATAAAACATCTCAATTTTGTGATTTTTTTGGTCAAGTGGCTGTTTTATTGTAATGAGTTTCTGGATAAAACCTTAATGAACTTACAAAACTAGCAAGTTCTTTGTCAGCAGCCAGTTTATAAGCTTTTCGTAGGGCTGACTTGAGCTTGTAAAATGAACCATGACAAAGGGTTCCTCTCACAAAATGCAGGAGAAGAAATGCAATTAAAATCATTACTTTTGCAAAATGCAGTAGTAAAGCAATAAATGTAAAGAGTGCAAATCAGAGAGCCATTATTGAAACGGAGTATCTTTATAATTATGTCTCTATTTTCAGGTATTGCTAAGTGGCTTATGTTTCAAAGGTTGAACAGCTATTTAAATTTTTCACTTTTCGTTTCCTTGGAATAGTTTCCTTAGAATTACTACAAAACAAACCAGATCAAATTAAAGGGGAAGAAAAAGAAACCTCCACACAGTGCTGTTATTCACAGAAATGTATCTGGCAACCTTTGGCCTATTTTTCATATAAAATGCAAATCTCAAACTGTGACTGTTACTGAATAAAATTCATTACTTTTCTAGGACCTTTTGCTGAGAGTCTCAGGAAGCCCTTGAAAATTTCATAAAGAAATGGGAGGAAAACATCAAGTTTGGTTTTTGACATTATTAAAAAAATACAATGTATGCAACAAATGCATTGTAGTTCATAAAGGAATGTATGAACAGAAGAATTTCACGGGAAAAGAAGAATTTCAGGGATTAGCTGTGTCTGTAAGGAGGGCCCGCCCAACTGTGGGCAACTTCAGGTTATGGAGCCAACAGCAGATGTAAACTTATCCCTCTGCTCTCTTGCCCAGGCAGGGGGGAAAGGACTGGGACTCTTTAGTCCCTGCTAAGCCACTGGTGCCATGGAGAAGAGAGCACACTCCCCAGTTTCCATTTCCAAGCCACTGCTTTTTGACCAGCATGCTACTCACGTGGCTGGAACTTGTTCCAGTTTGTGTAGCTCACAGAGCGATTCTTCCCTGCTGGACTTAGCCAAAAGTATTCTCCTGTGTTGTTAAGGTCTTGCAATCCTATCCAAAAATACGTTCTCTCAGATTCTGCCATGCTGAGGATCATGCTGTTGATAAAAGCTTGTTCAAACCTTAATAAAATAATCAAGATAAAATTTTTAGAATGAAATAGATAAATTGATATTTCAGTGAATTGCTCTTGTAAAATAATTTAAGTTATCTCAGAAGAGAAAAATAGAGGTACTTAATTTTATTTACAGAATGCTGTGGAGAACTTGAGGCACAAGTCTGTAGAAGAAGCCACAATTTTTCCCTATTTTTTCAGCATTTGAGCATATAAAAGAAACACTGGAATCAGATCTTATAACCTCAATGCTTGAATCACAAGATGGAAAGACAGAATATATTAATGATGATATATTAAATATTAATTAATTATATTAATGAATATATTAAAAACAAGAAAATCCTTGTACGAACGAAAAAAGTGGGGTCTGAAAAGGCTCCAGAAAAAAGAAAAGAAAAATCTCTGGACAGAAATGTCCTACTGAAACCAGCAGACACACAAACCAGCACTAACAAACCAGATCTGAAGGACTCAGAGCACCAGCTGAATTGACTACAAAGAATCACTTTTTTCTTCTTCGATTTCTTCACTAAAGTTATGTGAGAGATATACACCTTTTTGCAAGTTAAAACTGTTGTGCATAGTAATCAAATTTTCACTTAAAAGCAATTAGTTCTGATATAACTGATAGGATTATACAAAAATGTTTCAGTTTATGAGCACATTTAATCAGCTGACTATGAAAATGATACAGCAAAGAAATTTCCTACTTTGGTGAAGACTCATTTGACTTTCTGGTTTCACAAACTCTGAGAAGAATGGCAAAATATAAGGATGACATTAATGTAAAAAACTGAATGTATCTGTAACACTGTGAGGGACTCGGAACTTGTACTTAATTTGCATTTCCTCTGCATGTTCTCTTTTTATGTCTACTCTCCTTCCTCTACAACTTGCTATCTAATCAACATTTTAGGATCAACAACGCAAAAGTTTTTGCAGTTCTCACTGCAGAACAACAAACCTCAGCAGAAATTTAACAAAACCACTAAACTAACACACTTTTGCTGCTCCTTGCTACTGCTGCTAACTGGAACTGGGAACTAACATCATAATGAGTGATGGCTACACCAAGAAGTGAAAAAAATAAAAATAAACAAAAGCAGAAAAAGACAGAAGACATGATTCTAATGATGTGCAGCATGCCCTCAGCTCCTTGCCACGTTTGAGCTGCCAATACTCAGCTGCAAGAATTTGCCCTTTATTCCCCCTGAAAGGACCTTTGTCACACTGCAGCTCAGTGCTGCACGCCCTGTGCACAATCCTGAAACCACTGGGCAGGGAAAATTCCCATTGATGCAAATCCTTATGTCAGGTAGCCAGAGTTTTCCTAAAATACCTACCTACTATTTAGCTGATTGCTGAGGATTACCTCCCCTGGTCTAAAGGGAGCAGACATTTCCTCCTTATATTTTTGGGGCTTTTTTTGTTTGTTCAGGGTTTT